>JARHVA010000572.1:0-210000 GCA_037957365.1 Torreya grandis
AAGGGAAAAAACTAGGTTAAGGGAAGAATGATCACATGATATAAAACCCCTACTATCTTGATCACTACCTACATCAACCCTCAAGCTAGGGTCTCAAATTAAATGTATTTCCCCCTTAGGGAATGTGCATAATCAATGCGCATGGTAGATGTAAGAATGAAATTTTCCTAGGCCCTTCCTTGATCAAGCATCTAAGTCTATGTGTGATGCAAAATATTGAGCTATACTATTGACCACTTTTTAATTATCTTATGTGCCCAAGTAGTAAGTGATAGATATAAAATGACTTGTGTAGTCCTTTATATAAGACACTCTTTATTTTGAATTTGGGAGCTTTATTTATATTTGGAGAACATTGGTAATCTTAACGATGAAGCTAAAAAGGGGATAAAACCCATTAAGCAAAGGAAACTAACCATTAGAGCTCAAAATGACCCTAGATAAGAGTGTTATAAATGGACACTAGTGGCACCAACATTGTATTCCAACCCAAGAGCTCATATCCTCTTATCTTGGGATCTAGGGGATGGAAAGAGGATAGAAAAATTGACCTAATTGAGGTAGAATGACTATTTGAAATGCTTCAGATGATTGGGAATAGGCAAAAAGGTGTCTAGATCATGCAAAAAGATTGAGATGACTGAAATGAAAGACATGGATAAATGCAAACAAAGATCATATTATCTATTTGGAGTCTCGTATGAAATGACTATGAAAAGACAAGATAGGTGTGGTTGCTTGACCAATTTAGGGTGTATATAGTTATTCTTGACATGACAGGTAAGGTTTTTTGGGGTTATGAGATATTTCAAGTATGAAGGTGATTAAAATAAAGTTTAAATGAGTTTTTAAACCTCATAAAAACCTAAAAATCCATCCTAAACCATATCCAATAAATATTAATATGCAAAGAGGAGAGAAATGTGCAAGTATAGGTCTGTAGGGTTGAGATAGTACAAGTTTTAGGCCCATTTAACAGTTTTAAAGGGTTTTGGACTTATGAATCAAATAAAAATAACATGATATACATTTTTACTAGTATATATCTTCATTAAATGTTAAAATAGTTTTATTCATTCCCAAAGTTACTTTCTTAGATTGGTTTAAGCACATAGTCCCCAAGTAAGAGAAACACAATCCTATGAGCAAGCATGTTTGATGTTTGGGGGAATAATACATATGAAATAGGGTTTGAAAAACTAATGGATAAGTGTATATAAAACTAAAGAATAATCTAAACAATTTTTAGATCCTCCATGATAAATTTTGATGAGGAGTTGCAAGTAGTAGTTTATGAAAGCTAATGGTCTAGTGTTCTTCAACATGGTTCCAAGTGTTGAAGAAATAAGAATAGGTATGTAACCAAAAATTAGGTATAAAAAAAAATACTGATATTATTAACCTAATTAATCTAATATAAATACTATTAAAATTATGTAAATATTATAAATGGCAAAAATAACAATGTAGTTATGCATATCAAGTTGATTATGTAAGTTTACAGGGTTAAATGAAAGATTGTTTTTGGCAAGTCTTATGTAGTTTATATTTATAAAGGTCATAAAACAAGATAAAATGATTTAAAATTTTTTCCAAGATAATTTTAGGTCAAGTTTATAATGGGGTTTAAGCTTAAAATAGGCACCTATAGGCATGCATACAAGAATATGGAGAATATGCATTTTTGTCGTGAACATAAAGCTCAATAAGGTCATGTAGGGTGTTAGGAAAATTAATGGATATGGTTTAATATTATATATTCATTTTGAGGAAAATAAACCATTCAAATAAGAGCCATTCTCAAGCTTTGGCAGCATGATTGGTCTAAGAGAGAACACATAGATTGTAATTATGAACATGAGTAGAAAGGTGAAAATATTACATTAAAAATGAAATATGAATTTTAATATAAGTGTGGTTAAATTTGGATAAGATATTATAAGTGATTATACTCCTTTAAGAGATGATAAAACACAAGAAGATGGCAATTAGGGTCAAAACCCCTAAACTATCAAAGAACCCTTAACATGGGTTAAAGCAAGTGATAAGAGATTTAGGAGGTATAATAATTTGTAAATAATTTTTATAATTTATGAGACATTTATTAATCACAAAAAAGGTGTTTCCAATTAAAAATAAATAATTTGGAACCTTTTTTGCTTAAAATAATCATCTCAACCTTCACCTACAAGCCTACAAAGCTCATGAAGGTCAACTTTCTTATGTGAGAAGTCAACTGAGTAGATGCATGGGAAAAATACCATTAGGGGATTTTTATAGGGTCTATTTACTCAAATTTTATGGTATTTTTCATTCAATCAAGGAACTTTGATTTATGAATGATTTTTTAAGAGGATAAATACGTCTAAAAATGCCTTTTGTGACCTCAAAGAGCTCAATGGTTGTGTTGTCTTCAAAATGGACTATAAATTTAATGAAGTACATTTAAAACACATTTATGACCTATTTAATCCTCTTTATAAATTTTTGGAGCCAAAATCTTGGCACGTGTGGAGTAAAAACATAAGGGAATGGTCTAAAAAACTACACTTTTCAAGCCTAATTCATGTTTTTGGCTATATGGAAACATCTCAATCAATTGAAGATACTTTATAGGCCTAGACATAGGTATATTTTCCATAAAAAATCATTAAATATATTTTCAAGGTTCTAAGATAGGTGTTATGTCACTAAATTAGGCCTAAATGAAGACTATTTTCATATTTACATAGAGAGATAAATTTGCAGACCTTCGCAAGGTCATAAATGGCATAAATATACTTCATGACACCCATGTAGGAATATAATGGCACAATTTGGATAATTTAAAGGTGATATACAAATTCATTTTGAGGATTAAAACCAGGTTTGAGATCTCCAATACACAAATAGTTTGTTTACTTCATGATGTTATGAGAATACAATGATGAGCATAGTCCCTTGGTAATATTTCAAGCCTATTTCAAGGTATTTTCACTATAAATTAATATTTTTAAGGTGGTGAGGAATAAGGTGGCTTAAACATAAGTCTCAAAAGTTATTTTTTAGATAAGTATCAACCTTGAGACCTTATAAAAAATTGAACATGCTCTCAAGAATACCTACAACCCCTCTCAACTCTTTTCTAGTAAGATATGAAGGATAATAAATTTAAAGATGATATATAGGCTTAAAATAGGTTATATGATATTATAAAATACCTACATGGAGTTGAAAATATTTTTGTGACAATATACAAGCAAAGAATGGACCCTGTATGAGTGATAGGCTCCCTCCATCACATTCTTTTGGATTAAATAAACTTTGACATGAAGTTGTAGGTTTTAATTACTAAGAGCATAGTTTGATGAGGCCTAATTCTCAAGTTTAATTCTCACCAATATTATAGATGCATTTTAAGATCCAAGAATGATGTAAAAAAATGCTAATAAGGTCAAGTAGGTTATGTGTCAAGATAGTAAATTGTAAATCCTCAACTAAAAAAGGGTAATTTCAAGAGAGAAAATATGAGTCATAAGAGATGAAGAGTCACTTATATGATACCTCTCATGAAGACATCATTAAGCCAAGCCAATACATGTTGAAGATGAATAATAAAACTATTTATTCACCTTTTCTTGGCATTGTAATTGGTTTCATGATAGATGATAGTCATGATAGACTTCCTACATGCCTATCCTCTCTCTTTTTTCTTCATTATTATATAAATACTCTTAAAAAGGAAATTTTAAAGGATACTCAAAGTTATTATGGTGAAGAACTACTAAATTTTATACTTGTTTCTTTTGAACTGAATGCAATGTATTTTTACCTTCTTCATCTCACATTTAGTGTGTTCATAGTGAATTGTTGAAGAATTATAGTGTTGATGTTCAATATACTTAAATTTTTCCTCTTCATTATTGCTTATTTGTGAGTAAGTTATCTTATTTTATGTCACATGGTGTGTATCAAGTTTTTATGCAAATATTAAGTGTGAAAAACCTTCATTAGTGCCTCATTCTAGGCCTCTTGATTGCCCTTCTTAGTTGATATATCAATTGTTACATTAATATTGAAATGCTTATGATAGAGAAATATTTTAAGTTGTGTGATAAGATTAAACCCTTTTTATATTTGTTATCAACTTATATACCATAGGAGGAGACATACAATTTGGTGCATCATCCCATTTTTATGTTTACTTTGAGATTTATCTTTCTATTTTCATTGTAATTTGAGTAGGTGTAGTGATAATATAGATTTAGAATCAAGGGTCCCATCCATATTTATATTTCCTATTTATTCATAGTCCACCCAAATACTTATAGAGTTACCATTGTGTTAATTGGATGAGGATCCCTGAAGCACCTTATCAAAGGGTGCAACTCAAAGTGACAATAGTCATTAGAAGTTCATAATCAATTATATCTAAGTATTCATATAACCATTTTAGGTCTTTAACATATAAAATCTCTTTTAAATCTCAATTTAAGCCAAAGGTAGAGATTTAATTATCAAAAGTTCCACCCCAATGTAAGTAATTTTATCCCTATACTCCTTTTTTTCACTTATTAGATTAGATGTTTTTTATTACTTTATGAATGTATGTGGGAATAATTGCTTAGGATATTCCCTATAATAAATAAGATGGTATAGATACATGATTGCTTATGCTTTCAATTAATGACCTTAGGTTTCATATACTCCCATTTAGTTGACCACTACACCTTACCTTATTTACAATCACTTACCCATCATTTAGTTTCCTTGTATCCCCTTACAATCATTTATTTTACTTGCATCTTTACATTTTTTATTACATTCATTTATCTTTAGGTTTAGAAAGATATATATCCTATGTCATAGGCTTAGGCTTTAGAACCCTTTCCTCTTGAAATTTGAGTTGTAGGTTACCCTCTGATAGATCTACAGGTATCCTAAGTTCTTACCTTCTCATCCAAGTATACAAAGTCTCTATTTTATTTAAATTATTTGAGTCCTAACCTATTAAGAGAAATATGATAGTTTTAGATCATCTTATTCTATGCATACACACATTATAATTCACAAGGTTACCTAACCCACCTTAAAAAGTGTTTAAATACTTGTTTAAATGCACACTGCTTAATTAATTTGAGTGATTTAAATTGGATACTATTTTTTCCATGCGTAAAGGATATAATGCCCACTAGTATTGTGATTACCATAGAGTTTCAAGACATTATACTAATTGTTGCTAAAAACTTTAATGTAAGGTTTAACAAGTAACCAATATTCACCCAATTCAAATTGAAGGACATAATTATATGTTAAATGAATCTTTCATAACACTTAATGTTTGAAAATATTCAATAAATAATTTTTAAATCATGATATTAATAATAAATACAACATTAATATGATAACATTTATACATCATTCCACTATTGAAAAAGAGAATGAGATAGATAAACATATTGGCATAGTTTAAATATCTTAACAAAAAACACCTTATATTATATTTGATGAACATGAGATAAAACATAATTATTCAAACTATAGTCCTCATTACATGTTTCTTTTAATATCATCCTTCGATCACACATAGTATTATGATTGATAATAGTTATAGAAAAAAATATAATTACAATGCCATTGCTAACTATTTGATGCTACACTAAGCATGATTTAATTGGCATGACTATAATATATGCAAGTTATGAATAAATTACATGCACATCCTTTGGTGCTATTACTCTACCATTTTCAGCTAGTCCTAGGACCCTATTAGTTTGGTTATATGTAGTGTCAGATATTAATTCATATGACTTATTGATTAGATATTCATGTCTTAATCATATGAGAGTAATAATTTCCATACTACATCATTGTATCAAGTTTATGAATGATAAAAAAACACACCATTTTTAGCATAACTTATAAGCTACCTATCCAACCTCAAATACCCCATGTGATATCATCTAGAGAATTTATTTAGGAATAAATAATTTAAACTCATGTGGTATCTACTAAAATTAAACCACCTATTTTTATGGTTATTATTACAATATTTTATATATAAATCACCTCCTATAGTGGATGATTCTTCAATTTCACCTTTGAGACCTATAGTAGCTACTCTCTCATGTGTTTCCCATATCCCAATAATAGTTCAAAATCTCTTGCAATAGATTATATATGAGAACTTGAGCTAACTATAATTTCACCTTAATATATTCTTATTAATACTTTTAAATAAGGTTATATCTTCTCCTTGATTCCAACATCAACATTGTTTAAGCTTAAGATAATGATTTTAATTATTATACATATAGTGACTATATCTCTAACACTTCAAGTGATGCATCTGAATCCTTTAGTCTAGGGTTTCATTTTATATGAGATAATTAGTTAAATAATGATAGCTTATCTCTTGTACTTAATTTATATTTAATTATTATGCTATATATATTTATTATATATAACTCCTATTAAACATTCTTACACCACTCCCACTAGATCCTTGTACACTCTTTACCTATAGTTGATATTAGAAATACATTCCCTTATGAAACACTTATTTAACCTAAAACCATAGGGTTTACTATTGGGTTTCTCTCTAACCAAATTTAAAATTTGGTCTTTCTTGTTGGCATTGAAACACTCACACTTACACTTGGTTTCATAGTTTCTATGCCTAATTTTATAATTCTTTTCTCCACAATTTTTTTGAACATTATTTATTCCACAAATGTTTCTCCTTTTTGGGAACATAATCAATCCATAAATATGATTAATACCTTGATCATGTGTTTTTTCAAAGAAATGTCAACCCATGGATCATCCAAACTTTCATTGAGGTGTGTGTTGTATAAACCCTTCAACAAAAAATAATTAGATATATCCCATTTATGAAGCAAGGAAAGGACATGGATTTAAATAAACATATATTCTCATTATACTCTATCGATCTATGAAATTCTCCTCCCTATAAAAATGAAGGGCATTGCTTCTCTAAATCCACAAGAGATTTTTATGCCCTCCTTAATCCACAAGCAAAATAAATAATAAACTAAATGAAATGTAAATATTATTATTGTAAATTTAAATATTTTCTCATATTCTATGTTTTCCCTCCTAATTTACAATAAAATATTGAGTCTCTTAAATGAAGAGGTACTTTTAAAAAATTACATAACAACCTTAAAAACATAGAATATTTTAACCAAATTATTTGGCAACAACTACAACCAAGTTCTATCAATGAAATCTAACCAATCCAAATTGGTTATAAATACAAAATTGACTAATTTTATTCTAAAAAAACCAAACAAAGTTAAAAATTATAATTCTATCTTACTAATTTATTTATAAATAATATTTCTATATATCCAACCTATTTAGAAGGTATATTTTCATGTGATCAAATTATTATGCAGTTGGTTCAAAATAAGTGCTAAGGAAAAAAACTATACATTATATATAAATTCATAGGAATTAAAACCTAAAAAAATTATTGTATGTTACGTTGCCAAAAAAATGTATCAATGTAACTTTGTTGTAATTGATGTGTATCCAAATATAGTGGGTAGGATCATCTATAGTGGCTATGGAAGGAAATGTTCTCAACCTAAAAACCATATAATTTATACCCTATTAAAATTTATTATTATAAGATATACAATACTTTATAATCTACACAAAATCCATAAATACTCACATAATGTTATGTGTGACATAAATAAATTATTATTTTTTTGGTTAAGTCGAGACAAGAAAATAGACAATTTTGGGACTAATCATTCCACCCCTTTTCAATATGTTGTTGATCCATTTATCAACATATATCATATGATTAATTGAATTGAATTCAATTATTATTGTTGAAAATCCATGGTATTTAAATTTCATCATTTTTTAGTTGTACGTACATCACCAAGATACCCATTATGGATTTTTAACTTGGTGTTTCATTAGATAGCCATTTATGTTTTTCAATGTATTGGATTTTTTTTGAATATAAAAGGATAAATTTAAATCTAATGTGTTTCATCATTTTCAACCCTACAAAAATTTAATCTACTTATCACATTAGTAATTATATGAAGTAAATGAAACACTAGCCAACATCCTTTGGACATAGTTATATAGAATTCAAATGTGAAAGTAATATGATTTTTATATTTTTTCTCATAAAATACTATGGAATAATTTTCTATATAAACTATAAACTCAATACCTAATGTAATATATATAATAAAATGTGTCATTAATGGGCATTGATATAATACAAAAACTACATATGTAAAGTCATCTTTAACCATCCTATAAACCATTGGTCATTCATGGGTGGTAAAAACATGGGTATCCAAAATTAGATGCATAATGATTGTAATAAAAGGATGATAAAAATGTACTTTTAGTTTCAAAAACACAATTCCATTGGTGTTGGCCACTAATGCTTAAGTGGTGTTAATAAATACCCTTAACATTTTACAATGGTTAAATAAATAAAATAACCATATTTTATTTATTAACATGAGGTAATATTGTGTAAATAAATTATGTTGTGTTCCTTAGGGAGAATTTTGACCCTTTGGTTAAAATAGTCCACCACCCCAATATAAAAATGGTTTTACCTTTTGGTAATTAACAAGGATATATCACAAGATATATGCACTCAAGTTTTTGGAGATTTATTTTAAGAGTTTTGTGAAGAGAAAGTGTGGAGAAGAAGTGATAAGTTGAAAGGAATTGTATTAAGTACAAAGTTTCTCATATATGAATAATAAACCATATTTTTTACCTTTTTATGAGGTTTTTAATTTTATATATTGTGTCATCTTCTTTATGTACTTTTATATCAGTTTCACATCTAGATCCATTGCACATGCATTATTCTATATTTTTATCAATTGGTCTCATAATGCAACTATACAAGAGAAACATGGAAGGATTATAAACACAAATAGTGCCCTCTACCTAACCATTCTATCATTGGTACCAAATGATGCTTCAAAACAAAATATAGGTGATTATTTATTAGACGGTTTGCTAGCAAGCTGGTTTTCAAGTAAACTAATATTTAGCAATGCCCAAAGGTTTTTAATGCAATTTTTTTTAAAGGTTTATTCCCACCATAAACTTAAATTTCAAATTATATGTGCGTTATTGATCATATTATGTATTAATATATGCATATTTAACTAAATATAGGTAGTCTTCCATTCTGATTGCTAATCCATGACATACATTCTTAACATATCTTCCATAATATGATTCAGTCTTTCAATTTGATCATCTATTTCTGAGTGGTATGTAAAACTAAAATTTAAATGTGTTTCAGAGGCAATAGTTAGATTAATAAAAAATATTTAAGTGAAAAGGTTATCTCTATCATATATAATCACTTATAAAACTCCTGCTAGTAGATAATCTCCATAAATATTTCAACAAAAATACTTGCATCATTAGTTGGATTTACAACAATAAAATAAGAAATTTGGTGAATTTATAAATCACCGACTAATATTTTATCATACCTCCCTCAAAACTTGGGTAATAAAAATATGAAATATAAGTAAATCATATCCCAATTGTCCTTTGGTACATCATGGGAATAAATAAAATAGTTAGGATGAAAATGCTCAACTTTAGCTAGCTTCCATTATAAACATTTAACAACAAAAATAACTAAATCATTCTTTAGTCAAGGAAAAAAATAATATATTTTTAGATAATGTCATTTTTGTGACACTTGGATGAGAAAATTGAGGTGATACATGCACTTATTTCAATAATTTTTCCCTTAAGTTTCTTGAATATGGTAAAACAATTCTACCTTTATGCTTAAAAAACCATTTAAGTCCATGGATTTATTTAGCAATTGGTTCCTTGGATAATGCTACACAAATTTATTTAAAATTTTCATTAGTATATTACTATTCCAACAAATTTTATGAAATTAGATTTCAAAATAGACAATGTAGCTAGGTATGTGCATCTATTGAATGCATACACTCTATTGTTGGTAGGTTGATTACCTTTAAACTTTGAGAAATATTTAATATAGTGGTTATCACCACATTTACAACACTTCATATCTCTTTATGGAGGTAAAGTTATTGAATTAACACTAGTTTGTAACCCATGTTGATTAGTTTGTGTTTGATTTCTGATTTCTTGACTAAATTTATAATTTTTTAAGGTTTTGACCCTTTGTTCTATATCAAAAATCTAATGTTATTGTTATTTTTCAAGAAATTCTTATTATAGTCCAATCTTTTATAATTATTTCCGACAACTGAGAAAAATTTAGATTTAAACTACTACCTATTGATTCTAAACTCGTATCTAGAGTTAAGGTGAGAGTTTTCTTTCTCCTTAGCCCTATGGAAAGATTCAATTATAGTAGACAAAGTATGATACTTTATCATGTTTACATCATGCATTAATAACTCATGTGAGCTCAATTTGAACATAATGACCTTAGTTTCTTTATCCTGCATGTATTTCACATAATATACTAAATTGAGAAACTTATTCTCATACTCAAAAACATGTATATTTCTCTATTTTAATATCTAAAATTTAGTGATCTTATACTTATAGTTGGCACTTAAATACCTTTTTTTATGAATTATTTCTTAGATTTTTCTTAGCTAAGTTTTAATTTTCATACCCTTTGAGATCAAAAATGTGGTTCCACCACAAGGAAACATCACTAGTCAACTAATAAACTCATACACTTGATTTAAAATTGGAGCTCATGTTGTGTAGGTTAAAATATTTATACATAATTACTAGCCATGCATTGACTACATCAATAGATTTGACTCTAGAAAAAGTGGGCATGGGAATATTTATGAGTTCCTTAATAAAAGGGTCAACCAAAACTTTAGGCTCTAGAATTCCACCTACCTCTTCCACTCCATTTTCCAACTAGTTTTTGTTTGGATTGTGGCCTTCGAGGTTAGCTAACTCATTTTATTAAGGCCATATATTTTCTTAGATAGTAGTGAGGATTTTGAGAATTTCAACTAGAACCTCATCATTTTATACAAGAGGATTACCTTCAATATTATTTTTATCATAATTTTTTACCACATAAAGATTATTTATAACATTAAGATGAGGTTCGTTCTTACTTCTATTAATTTTCTTACCCCTTCTATTACCTCTAATGGAGTTGTTGGCATTCTCACCCCTGTTGGTTCATGTAGTCACCATCTTGAGACATAAAATTGAACATATTAAGTAAAAATTTTACCAAATACCCCTAGGGTTGAAACTGTGATATGATACCATTGTTAAAATTTTAAACCTATTTTTTTTAATAAATAAGGTGAATCATCATATCATTTTGCACAATTTTTGACATCGAGTAAAAATAATTATCTTTTGACATGAAATTAACATACAACTCATGTTATAATAGGTGGAAACTTTTAAAGTGGAGTAGAAGGAGTGAAAGACCCCTAACATTTTAAATTTCAATTTGAGTGGGAAAATTAGAACACCAATATAGACATGGATAGGAGCAGAAGGGGGATTATTCAAATAGGGCATGGGTAGGAAGTAAATCAAGGGGAATGATAAGACAAAGATGAACCATATTTAGGTAGATTAGGGGTTGTCCATGCCATCAATGGCATCCCCCAAAATTTGAATGACCTGCTAGGCAGGAGAGATTCAGAGTAGAAGACTAGCTGATGCTATATAATGGAGCAAAATATTCTTGATGGAGTCCTATAGAAAAACCTAAGAAGAAGACACATTGAGGCTAAGCAATAGAACTATAAAATATAAAAATGAAAGGTCCATGATAGAAAGGGGGTTCTATTCCTAAAATGGGAGGAGGTTATTTCAAATGGAATGTGGGAGATATGTTTATTGGGTAGAAGGAGAAGAAGATGACCCATATCTAGGAGGATTATAGGTTATCTATCTCATCAACACCATCCCCTAAAATATTGAATGTATTACTAGGTGGAAAAGAATCATATCTAAAGATTGGTAGAAGGAAGTTTTTGGGTACAATTTGTTAAAGAAAACTAGAGCAGAAGCCTTGCTCCCTCCTTATGGTAGATCTGCATGATTTCAACCATGCTGGGAAAGACAAAGGATTGGAAGAAGTTTAGAGTCTACCATTTTAAGGGCTAGGTGTGCTTTTCTTATTTTTAAGCTCATGTTTTATCTTGGATTTATCTTATGGGAGCCTATTTCAAATAGTCATTGGGTTGTCTATTTTTATCCCCTTCCATTGGGAAAGGGAGTAAGTTTGGTGAATTTATAATGTTTAATTTATTTTATACCATGTACCAAGTGGTTGATAGAATGCCGAGGGATTGAATATCTAATTTTGAAACCCAAAGGGGTTGTAATGAATAAAAGGTTACATGGATTGTTATTGTATAATATTTGAAAGGAATGGAGCCCTATGACATTAGAAGAATCCATATTGTTGTTACCCAAATAGATTCAAAATATTAAGATAATGATTTTAGTGGGAGGAAAATCCCACTTGTAGTGTTCCAAATACATAGTGGTGGTGCAAAAGTCTCATGTAGCAAAAGACATTTTTCTCCTAGTAGACTCTTTTTATGCAGTGTAAGCTTTAGGGAAGTCCTATTAAAGGATGTTAGTTAGGGTTTGGGTTTATATATAAAAATTGTTAAATCCCCTATTTGGCCAGTCTTAGGTCTAATGGATAATGATGAAGATAAAGGAATCCTCACAAAGCTTTATGGAGTCAAATCTGAAACATGGGTGGTGATCTTATTGAATGATTATATAGGGTCACTTGTAGCTCACATAATCTATGGAGGATGGGTGAATATCTTACTTAAGACAAGATCTATGGGGGGATACTTTTAGTATCACTCATATATTATTGTGGTGGATATAAGAATCCAAATCAAATCTCACATTATTATAGTAGATGATAGAGGAATCTTCTCCTATATTTTTTGGGCCATAAGGTTTTCCCATGAATTTAAGGATATTACTCATTCCTATATAAATACCCTATTTTATTTCAAGATACAACTAGAATGCTGAGGATGGGATGGATAAGGATTTTTTATGATCTATCCATGAAATGTTTTAGTGGGAGTAAAATCCCACTGATAGTATCTAAAATTTGTGGTGGTTGTGTGGAAGTCCTAGATATTAGAATACCTTCTACTCCTGGCATACTCTTGTTCTACAGTGTAAGCTTTAGGGAAGTCCTAATGAAGGGAATCAACTCTTTGATTCTCATTTATTTGTAACATATGTGGTTATATTAAGGTTTTGGGAACCTTAAAACCCCCATTTTATGGTTTTGGGAGCCTTGAAACCCTCTTATTTTCCCAAGGTTGTGGGAATCTCCAAAACCTCTTATTGTGCTTGTTATGGTTGTGAAAACCTTAAAACCCTCTAGTTGTGCTTGTTAAAGGTTAGTAGAGCCTCCAAATCTTCTTTATATAATTTATATGTTTGTGGGATCCTTAAAATCCTCTTTTTATGCCTTGTAATGTTTAGTTGTGGGACCATGGTGTAAAACCCTCTCCCTAGTTATGGGTCTAGTTATCAAAACCTTTACCTATCTAATTCATAGCTTTGAATTCATAAGCATTTATGTCATCAAATAAAAAACATACAACTCATGTTATTCAGTGTGGACATGGGATAACATTTTATCTTGAATCAAGATCTAATATGTGGAAACAAACTAGGACCATTGTATTGAATTTCTTAGAGTCTTAAATTATCTTAAAGGGTAATATAAGGAAGTAGGCCTTAAGGTCTGAATGACAAAAAAATATTTTATTATATTGTATGGGATGAATTATGGTTGAATGAACCCTAATTTACTTCAATTAAGGTAAATCAACTTTAGGATTTACTTAAAGATTTTTTTAAGATACATTAATCTTAGAAGAAATCTATTTGAGGTCAACTAGGAGAACATTAATTATTACATTGTAAGCTCTACTTCCACTTGGGACATTAAGTGTCACATTTATTAATATGTAATTATTTAATCAATCATAGTTTATTTTTTTTATCATTCAAATAGACACATTTAAATAAAAATTATCTATGTGACTAAAGTACATATGATTATCACACTAGATGGAATGAGTCATCCACTTAGCACATTTTATTAATTTTTTACAAAAAATAAAATATCATGCATTCCAAGTCCATTACAATTCCAATAAAAATGCAAGATATTAAATTTAAAAATTTTCATTCATTTGTGACATAAATAATTCATATAAAGACATTCAACTTTATTCAACACCATCTAAACATTCAGATGAATGATATAGTGGTAATTGAATTCAAAGATTGTCATTACTATGTTTCTCATTTATAAAGTTAACATACCAAACATTTTCCATCAAATCTATAGATGAACTGTTTGTATACCAAGGTCGATAAAAATAAATAAAATAACTATATACATATATTTAAAAAATAGTAATAATAAGCATAATAGTGTAAAGTTATATTCTACTCATAAATTGAATTATAAATTTTCCTAAATATAGGTAAGATTTCACAAAAAATGCAAAGATACTTAATTGTAAATCAAAAACTTTTCCTTAATATAAAATCTATAATTAATAACCAATATAATATAATTATCCTTATAATAAAATATTACAATTACATATATTCCATTTAAAATTATTGATATAATGAGACTCATCCAAGTTAAACTCATCCTTATTTTCACTTAATTTTAAATTTAGATTAAGGATAGTGATGTTGAATTCAAGGATCATCCTAGTTATGTTAGTGAATTATTGAGAAATAATGTTATCAAAACATTGGTCAAAACAAATTGATCTTATGATTTTCATTCCAAAAAATAACAACAATAATAATGGAAGGTTGCACTAATGCTAAATCATAAGTATACAAATTTAATGACTCAAAATTTCAATGCATGTAAAAGATAATCATTCTTCTTTTGAATTAGAGAGTAACTTCAAATAAATTGTTCAATCTAAAAAAAATTCTTCATGTTCACCTCTTAGGTTCTAGTAGGATGTTTTACCACATTATTTATTACAAAATTCCTCTAAGGTATCAAAAAAATTCTCCCTTATAAACAAGTAAAATATTCATAAATCATTTCTCAACTAATTGACTCGAACCTAAAATAAAATATGCATTGAAGAGACTTGGTACATATTTGTAATAAATTTTTATAATTACAAAACATTTCCTTAGATAGATAATAAATTCACATTATTAATTCTAAGGACATCTCCATAAAAAACAAACAAGCTTAGAATTATAAATCACACTTAATATCACACCTAATTTAAGTTTCCAATTCAACTTCAGAGTTATCCATGCAAGATCTCCATTTTAATTCCATAACTACATAGTATGTTTAATAAATATAATTTTGTATCATTTGAATCTATAACCAAAAAAAACTTCTATAATACTTTATTTCAAATTTCAATTTGAGTCAGGGTAAAATACAAGTCAAATCATAACATAAGTTTACAACTGTATATACAAAACATGAAAATTTCCAACTTAAGAATTTAGAGTGTTTATCTCACTAGATCAATAAATTAATGAACATAAATATTAGTATACACCACACAAATTTTAAAAAAACTCCATACATCAAAGGAAACAACCATTCCAACACAAAGTTTTTTGATATCCATCTAAATAGTGTTAATCTATAAGACACAAATTCTTGACCCCATTAGGGTCAATGTAATTAAACATTACCTATATTCCTCATACCAATACTAATATTCCAATACACAACAAGGAAATAACCCCTACCTTTAATGTTCTTCAATAAGTTAAACAACGTAATCAATAACAAAAACTTAAGTATTAATTATAAATATGTGTCTCTGTGTAAAAAATATTGACTAACTACATGTCACATCACTTGAATTATATGATTCAACATAAAATAATCAAATTGTATGAGTTCACACTCGAGTAAAAAATAACAGTTTAACTTCATGTAAAAGTTAACATCAATAGCCCCTCAAATAGTCTGGGTAATGAATGCACTTAAGTATGTATGACTTAAGAGGAAAAATTATATGATTCCTTAATTGGATTTTAAAAATCAATTTAATACCTCCAAAATGGACAAAGTGATTACTAAATTACTTGAATAAAGAGAAGCTTATACAAAAAAATATCATAATACATAAGATAACCATCCAAGACTGTTATCAATACCATCTAATATAATATGAATCATATTATTATTATTTAACACTACTTATTAATAATCCTAGTTAAAAATTTTAAATGAAAACTCTCATATGCTTTCAAATGATTATCTTCTATGGGAAGACTTATCATGAGTTTACTTCATTGAAGGATACCCAAGACTAAACTGAGATATAATATCAAACAATATTAACATGATGTAATAGTTCCTCAATTCTTATAAATTAAACCAATCTAAAAATGAAACATAGCTAAAGTTACATACTTATCCATCTATTAAACCATCTCATCAATAATTACAAAACTTTACTTTAATTTTATATACAAAAGGAAAAACTCAAAATAAAATGTCTTTACATTAGTATAGTTTATATATAACTTTAATATTAAATACTATCTTACAATACATTGATTAGAGATATAATGGTTAATGATGCTATTATAAACAACTGATACCTAATACAAATCAATTAAACAAGCCTATATAATATTGGACTATAACAAGAAGTCATGCACACCAAATACATAACTTGAGTAATGTAGCAAGCAAGACCACCACCAATCATGATTAAAATGAGCCCATACTTTTGTGGCCCTCACCACCCCAACCATTGGCTTGAGGATATAAATGATCCATAAGCCTATTGAGATAAAAATATAATATTATACACAAATATATATGAAATAGATACATTAAGCCACAATGTAAATAAAATAAAATGGATACACAATAAAAAAATTATGATAAGAATTAAATACAATCACAACAATATAGAATAATAATCAAGAGTTGTAAACCCACTTTCAAATCAAAACAACAAAAGACATTATCCATTAGAAATATTTACACCTACTCGTTTCATAATTTCCTTGAGGAGGGCATTGGTATTTTTTTCTCTTTAACTCAAGTGACACAATAGAATAGGTATTATTCATGAAATAACACACAACACACATAATAAAGAAAATAGAGAATCAAACTATCACTTTATGTCATTTATAAGAGTTACATGATAAAATAATCATGGTTTAAGTTAAGTTAGGGTTTACAAAAACTCCACAATAGTACTCTTCAACACATGCACATTAAAATATGTAAATAATAGACCAATTTTTATTAAAAAAAATTAGCTCAAGATACAAATGAAGTTATAAAAAAAATTTATGTAGATTACTTATAAAAATGTAAGTTCTGGATACAGTTATGACTTTCCTAAAAATAGGTTCCCTAAATCTCTTTTTCTCTCCTCTGCTTCCCTTATTTACTCATGTTTTCTATGTGTTATTTGTCCTCCAATTTTTGAAATAAAAACTTCCTCACAACATTGTACAACTTCCAAAGTGAAGAATTAGGGTAGTAATAATGATTTTTTATGGGTTTGACATTACTCCATATTGCTACCAATATCTCCATTTACTCTGGAAACATCATAGGGCTATACCCTACCTTTATGCCACTCTCTTTTTTATTATTATTTTTCATTTTGTATATATTACATTAGTCATGTAGAGCCAAATAAGTCAATGCCAAATTAGGTCTCCAACATGATTAAAAACTTTAAATCAAATATTAGGTTAATCATTTCTAGTTTAATCATAACACTTATTTTCTCAACCAAATAATTATCCTTTACTAGTAATGCTTAGTGGGAATCAATCCACATGTTATATATGATTTTAACTTCATGAACTATAAAAACAAATTTATGATAAAGATGAATAAACTTATCTTAACAAGAATTTAAATAAAATTCTATAAATTTGTGTGTAAATTATATTTAAAACCTTGACACTAAAAAAAATGGGCTTAACAATTGAGTTTAGTAAATACTAATAAACCAAGTTTAGCACACTAATAAAGAATGTGGTTGAGAAGATTAAAGAAAGAAACACTTTATTGAATTTACCTAGTAAATAATCTAGGAAAAATTCCATAATACATCATTTCATTTACAACACCAAATACACACACACTCATATGTGATGACATGCTACTAATAGATCAATAATGTATACAACCACATTAATGCAAGGTGAAAACAAAAAATATTACACACATTACAGGTAAAACACATTACACATAAGATAACTAGGTAGAAAATTTTGTCTTTCAATTAACTAATGTATGCATATATACCTATATAGGGCATCTCAAACTACATGTCATACCATTACACTACCATACCTAGTTCATCATGTAAAACTTGAAACAAGAAAATGACATCATCAATACCTATTGTTGGTGCATACTTTTATCCCACTATATTTTATATACACTATCTTGTGAGATAATAATATAAGAGGGGAGTTATTAAAGTGTTAGTATGATAAACCTTAATAAAAACACAAAGAAATCTAACATCTCAAGCCTAGCCAATCAAGAAGCAAGAGAACAATGCAAGTTATAAACAAAATAAGATAAAACATGTATTATTCACCTTATTTATGAGAAAGAGCCACACATTGGCCTTGGAATAATGTGCTTGGTCATGTACTCAAAGAGTCTTTGACAATGGTGCTCCTTACATCATTTATCCTTGTCACTTTAGCAATGTTTGGCCTGGCTTTAGAAAGATGTATAAATCTATCAATAATTTTGCATTATAAAAGTACAAGAATGTTTCTTTGAAATAATTTGTACATAATAACATTACATAAAGAATCTTGTTTGAAGAATGGGTGAGGCCTTGTATTTATAGCCTTCCAAACTAACTCTAACCTAAGTGTAGTTAGGTTATATTTAATCATGTTTAGGTTTAGTTTAACCTTGTTTAAGTTAAAGAGGGGAAAATTAATTAATATTTAGGATAAAGATCCCATTTGTTAAGCATGGATCTTCATTTTTGAATTTAAGGATTTAATAGAGATATTTTTAATTCCTTAACTTTGAAGATGATGGCATCATCATGACCTCAATTTTATTGTAATTTACTTTAAAAAAATTAATATTCACTAATTAAACATAGAAATTGTACTTAAGAATTTAATCAATTTGCCTAGTTAATTTATTCTACTTAGCATTTTTGCATTTTAAGAATTGTTTAAGTTCCTCTCTTAATAGGTCTAAAGGCTAATCTATCAATTTTATAGGTCATAATTTGATTGGAGATGATTCATGAGAGGTTACTATTATATATAGGATAATACCCTAAATAGGGATGCCTCAACATGATTTTGGGTACTAATATCCAATATGTGGATGAAATTGGGATATTTAGTGATTCCTAGGCTTAATTTACACTAATTGTTAAAAATGAATCTGAAGTCTAGTTGGAACATGGTTGTGGCCAAAATGGGGTGTCTAAAATTTACCCCTATTTGGGAAGGCATTGCAAGACAAAAACATAGTAATGTTTTCTAAAATAATGAAAAAATAATTAATGCCTTCACTAATTCCCTAGAAGGTGATGGATGAGCCCTAAATTCCCCCTCGAGGGATCAAGCAATAGATAAAGTTGGTGAATGTTCCCTAAGAAAAAGGAAATGATGTGACCTATAGGGATAACATGGGTGGAAACAATGATTTACCCAAAGGTGGTTATAATTAGTAGCATAGTGAGGTGCCCTATTAGGGTAGAGGAGTGGAAATAATGATTTTTCCAAAGGTGGTTATAATCATTGGCATAGTGAGGTGCCTAAGTAGGGTAGGTGGGTGAAAATAATGATTTGCTCAAAGGTGTTTATAATCATTGGAATAGTGAGGTGCCCTAGTAGGGAAGACAAAGGCATCATATAATTTATCTTTGCCCTAGAAGGTAAATATGATCAAGAAGGGTTTACATAATTTTTTGTAGTATGTAAAAATAGGAAAGGGGGATTACATATTGAATCTATACCTACATAGTAACAATAAGCTGACATATAGGATATGCATGAATTTGGGCTACTTTCTAGTATGGAGTTGTACTTCCTAACTAATAATGATTAATATTCAATTGTCATTTAATTACTCTACATTTGGCTAGTTTTTGTGTAGGTCTAGGATTTGCCAGGTGTGAATAAGGATAAGTACTACCCAATACATTATGTGATAGATATTTTGTCCTGAGTTTTGCTATAGCTTGTGATATTATGTATCATAGGTATAAACAACTATAATAACAATGTGTATCCAAATCATGGAAAAATTAGTCTAAATTTAAGTACAAATCACTTAGGTGTAAGATATGAAAAATCAAATCCTAAGTGAATATAATGCAATAAACTAAGTGTAGGATTGTATATTAATGAACAACTCAAGTAAAAGATATGATTAATCAAGACTCAAGTGTATAAAATGCAATAAACTAAGTGTAATAATCTACACTAGTTCACAAGTCAAGTACAAGATATGGGTAATCAAGACTCAAGTGTAAATAAAGTGTAAGAATCCTACATCGACTAAGAAATAAAGAGGTAAACAAAAAAAAAACACTAATAAATAAATAAACAAATAAATCAAGAGAAATAACACTCAAATAAACAATAAAAAATCAAATAAACAAAAATAAAACATACAAAAAATAGAACTAATAGATAAAATAAACAAAATGAACAAACAAAAAAATAAATAAATAAACAAGGCATAAAAAGGAAAAGAAAATAATCAAAACAAATCGACAATTTAAAGCAAAGAAAAGTGTAATAAAAAAATTATTCTAAACACACAAAGGTAATATACAAATGATGGTTAATCACAATATTAGCATGAAAAAAATATAAATTGTCTGTGCATGTGTAATAAAGGTGTTACTCTTGGCGGCAAGGTGGTCCATAAAATGTATAACAATGACAAGTAAAAAAACACAACAAAAAATGACACAAATAAAGAATAAAAACACAAATAATATGGAAAATATTTACCCTGGGCTATAGGAGATAATGCCACACAAAAACAAAATGGGGGAATAAAAGAAAAAGAAGGGGTAGCTGAGTTGACTCCAAATGCACTAGGTAAATGGACACTAGCTACATAGTTCTATGGACACAAGATCCAATGCAAAATTTATCCCAAATATAGTTCTCTTAAGATATGGGATAAAATAAAATTATGAATCTATAAAACATTATTGATGTGTAAATGAAATGGGAATGGTCTCACAAAATGATGAGTACATTAGAAAAGAGGGGGATGATGTTCACAATCATGAAATAATCAACACAAATAAATTGTGTGAGCATGAGAGTATGGTTTAGTCTAATATCACACTAAAATATAATATATAAGTGTTCACACATGCACTTGGTTCAAATGCTTACTTTATATAAGGCTAAGAATGAGAATAAGATCATAAAATGGAGAGAGAGCATGATAGATCTATGACTTAAAAAATGAAGAGAGAGTAAATAACTCACAAATATGATGAGATCATTATTTTTGGAGATAAATCTAAAGGAAGGAATGATCCAAGGGAATGGTGAATAAAATAAATCACCAAAAGTGGCTAAGCTGACTTCAAATGCATTAAGAAATTGGATGCTACCTATATAGTCCCATGGAAACAAGGTCTAATATGGTCTTTAGGCCAAATGTAGTTCTCATAAGAGTGGGATGAAATACTATTAGAAAATGGAATAGGTAAATGGAAATGGTCATGACAAAATCCATGAAAATGCTTTAGTTATACCTACTGACTAGGAGATGCACATCCTGAGTGACAAGGATATAGTATGAATGGACCAATATTGAAGGTGAGCATGTTTTTGGATGTTTCTAGGTATCTCAAATCAATGGAAAATTATGAGACACATAATGGGTTAACTCAAAAAATGGAAAGAGCATGGATTAAATATGCTCACAAAATGGTGAGAGCATTCAAACTTCAAATTCTCACAAAATATTGAGAGCATGGAAAAAGGGTGATTTAGTTGACCTCAATGTAAATTGAGAATTGCCTACATAGTCTTACAAGATCTCAAGTAACTATATTTCCACCTTATGGTGGAGTGTCTGATTAGGTAATAACAAGTTGATGAATAGATAAATGACAAAGTATAAAACAATGATGTGGCAATGTAGATAAAAATGGGGTTTTTACTAGTTTTCTTAAAGGTATTTATAATGAGGAAATAATGGTATGGGTCAATGATACTAATTTTCTCAAAGGTGGTTATAATTAGTAACACTAGTAATGAGATAGAACATGATAATAATGAAGAATGCAATTGCCAAACCACTATCAGACTACGCCAAGATACTGCCTTGTTCTAAAAAATATGTACTCAATACATCACCATACTAAATCAACCAACAAAACTTCATCTGAATCCAATCTATGAAGGTGCTTAAAGAACTAATGGATCATAACCTAGGTAAAAAATGGTGGGTAAGGGAGGGTAAACAAATTCATCCATCTAAATGATATGGTACAAGGAACAACCTACAATATGGTACAAGGAAGATGATATTATGATACAACATAAATGATCCTCATAGGTAATACTTGGGGTTTCTCAAGTGAAATAATGATTTATATGTATTATGTTCACGGGTTAATCAAGTTCATCTCCTTCTAGTGTATCCAACCTATATGCTCTAGATCCATACTTGACAATAATGACATAAGGTCATATCTAAATAGGCTTGAATATGCCTTTATTAATTTTATCTATCATGGTGTTCTTCTAGTTTTATTTTAGGATAAGATCACCAAGATCAAACTATCTACATTTCACACACCTATTATACTGACCACGTAACTGGTTTTGATATACTTGAAGACTATTTATAGTGGCCATGTATTTTTCATCCAAAAAATCTAGCTCTTGTAGATGAACTACCCTATAATCCTCATCATCAAGGATGTGATTCAATGAGATATATAGAGAATGCAACTCAACCTTGATGGGAATAATGGTCTTAGTGACATAGATATGGCTCCTATTGGTGTACATTAATTAGTATGGTAAGCCAAGAGGGAATGGAAGATCTACAGGTGCTAATCATAGCCAAAATCATTGAAAATATTCTTAAGAATATTGATAATGGTCTTGTTAGATGCCTCTATTTGTCTATTACCTTATGGGTAATAGGCAATGGAAAAATGTTGGATAATGTTAAACTCAACATAGAGTACCCTGACATCCTTATTTTTTAAATGATTTTCCATTATCAGATATAATTTTGGATGGGATACCATACTGGTAAATGAGATAGTTGAAGATGAATTTAGAAATTTATTCTCCTATCATGTTAGGGGTATAGATTCAACCCACTTAGTGAAGTACTTGGTGGTGGTAAATATATGATTATGGCCATCTGTGGAGGTAGGGTTAATCTTCCCTATAAGATCGAGTCCCTAAATTGAAAACAACCATGGTGTAGTCATTGGTTTGAGTGTTCTTACTAGATCATGGATCAAATTTGCATGCCTCTAACATTTATGAAATATTTTTACATAATAATTTTCATCTACTTTCAAGGTTAGCCAATTATAACCAGTATATAGGATATTTTTGGCAAGGAAAACCTTACTAGTGTGAGCCCCACAAACTCCTTTGTAAACTTCCCTCAACACTAATATAGCTTCTAATGAATTAAAATAATGAAGAAGAGTTATATAGAATATTATATGGTAAAGGTTTTGGTTGAGTAAGGTATTTCAAGAGGCTTGGTGTGTGAATTTTGTTTAATGCTTACATGAAAGGTCTGGTGGAAGGACTTAGTCACAAAGGTAATTATATAAGTTAGAATACCAAATAGAATTGGGATCAATAATTTCATATATCATTTCAATTGATAAGGGTTCATGAGAATGAAATATAAGGTGTTTAATGAAGAATCGATAACCTCTTGTCTTATCTATGTTGTAGAGCAAAGAACCAATGGTATTCATGTCATATGATATCCTATTATTGGATCAAGGTATGTGTTCAAACTGAATGTGAGCAATATAATACTTGAGAATGTCCATCATGGCTTTATACGGTACCAATTTATTATATTTATTCTATAATTGGTTGGTAACCTAATTAATAATAAGTTAGGAATCTCTATGAACCAAGAGATGTTGAATGTTCCATTGTACTACTTGAGGAAGCCCTGCAACAAGTGATTCATATTCAGCCATGTTATTAGTATAAGGAAATATGATAAGAAATGATTTGGGAATGAGATCCCCCTATGGTGTAATAAATAATAGTCCTGATCCTAATCCATGAGATGTGATTGACCCATCAAAATATAGGTTCCATTATTGCTCCTTGGAGGTGTTTCTATGCCAGTCATGATGTACTCATTTAGGAATGTAAAAATAAGTGGTTGAGTATCTAAAATAGGAGGTTTGTCAAGATAATTTATAAGAATTCATCTCTTAATGGAATTTTTATTGACATATTCAATCTAAAACTTTATCATAATCATGATATAATTAGCCATGCAGCCCTGTAAAGCTATTAATGATAGTATATACTTGAGTAGGTATACTTTGGTAATGACTATGGTCTTGTTGTTAAGCATGTAATGACATAAATTATGAGCTACAGATACCATATCTAATTTTTTTTTTAAAATTATCATATAGTTAAGTTCATACACTACTAGTGTATGTCTCAGGTAGTAGACTACATGTTATTTCCCATGTTCATCATGTTGAGCTAAAAGTGGTCCCAAGGATTTTCAATGGTAGATAGGTAAAGTAGGAATGACCTCCCTAGTATTGGTTGTAATAAAATAAGTAGATTAGCTAAGTATTCCTTAATTTTATTAAAGTATTTATAAAATTATTCATCCCATAGAAAGGTAATACCTTTATTTAATAAATGAGTGAAAAAATGGCATTTATTAGCTAACTATGAAATGAAACATATAATATATTGGATTTTACCCTACAAACTATGGAGTTACTTCAAAGTGAAAGGTGAAAGCATCTTAGTAATGGATAAAATATTGATAGGATAAAATTCAATGCCTTAGTATCCTAATAGGTTTCTTGAAGTAATATTGAAGATATACTTCTTGGCATTAATTCAAACCTCATACTCATGAAGCCTTTCCAATATCTTTTGTGGTATGGCTAGATGATTAATACAGGACTTAGATTTACCCAGTATGTCATTGATATAGTATTTGATAATATCATGCATCATATCATGGAATATAACATTCATATCCCTTTAGTATGTTTCCCCAACATTCTTGAGGTGAAATGCCATGACCTAATAACAAAATATTCCCTAAGGAATGGTGAATGTAACTTTGTCTTGGTCCTCTAGTGTAATCCTAATCTAGTTATATCCTTAAAATATATCCATTAGGGAAAGTATTTCATACCTATATATGGAGTCAAAAATCATGTTGATATTTGGTAGAGAAAAGTCATCCTTTAGGTAGGCCTTGGTGATGTCTCTAAAATTAGTGAAGATTCTGATACCTTCTAGATTTTTATTGGCAGGCACAATACTTGAAATACACTCTAAATAGTTGATTAGTCTAATGAATTTGACTTCTAATAATTTATCCAACTCTTTCTTGACTAATACAGTAATAAGAGGATGTATTTTACATATTTTTTCCTTAATAGGCTTGGAATCAAGATGTACAATGAGATGGTGTACAACCAAGGTGGGGTTAAAAATTGGCATGTCCAAATAGGCCCATGAAATTATGTCAACAAACTCCCTCAAAAGGGTTGTAAAAAATTCATGTTACTCCTTGGTGAGGGACATGCCTAATTTGATCCACTTTGGGTCCTCTACAGTCTTAATGCTGACTTTCATAGTATCATCTATGAGGAGAGTCAAGCTATCATCCAAAATAGTTGTAAAAGATGTAAATTAGCTAGTAATGCAAAAATATTTTGGTCAAACTAGCTCTTTAATTTTTCCTAAATATGATGAATCTAAATCTCCTAATGGTGGCAAGGGCCATGTAATAAATACTATAAGACATTCTTAGACAATTTGATCAAAGGCATGATGTTCCTATATACTAAGCTCAGACCCAAAATCAAGTTCATTATTGGTGGGATCTCAAGTTTCATTTGATGAAGGGTGAACATCTTCATCTAGTGGTACATGAAATAAGTTTTCACCAAGTGACCAACCTTTTTCTTTACTTTTACCCTAGTCTAAATTCACCTCAAAGAGGTTTTCACTTTTGGACCTCAATGTTTTAAGCTTTTATTTTTGGCTAAGGGTGTTCAATCACTCTCTAAAATAGGAAGTGGGAACTACTTTGATAGATAACCCTTGTTTATGGTCTCCTAAAGGACCATTATCTCTCAATCCCAAAAAATCATAAAAGGCCTCATTATTATTGAACTCATCTAAAGGTATTGTGGATTCTTGTTGGTCCTAGTCTATAAGTTGAGGATGATAAATGGTAAGTGGAAAATGGAAGATTACTAGCATAATAGTACAAATGATGGTATATGGGTTGAATAAGTTAGTATTATCTAGGTCTTCATATATGCTATGATCAAACTCTACTTCATTTCTAGCATCATCATCACTACTTGTTTGTGTAAGAATGCAAATAAGATATGTGGGGTACCCCTAGGAAATTTAAATTTAATACCATGAGTTCCTTTATATTTAGTAATATAAACATAATCAATAGTACCCTATTTATTTTCCCCCAAGCTTATACCTTCATAATATTGGTTATACAGAATCTTATTAGGGATGGGATATTTTTTGCTTTAGTAGTAATCAACCAAATTATCATTATATACCAAAACTCATCATTGGCAAGTAGATCTTTCTCTTGGATAGTGGAGAGTGTGAAAATAATAGGTGTTAGGTTATGAACCTTTCCTTTTCCCTTTTGTTTCTATTCCATATAAATTGGATTAACTTTGAGCCTTCTGTAGGACTTGGGGTTTTGTGGAAAATTAGATATATAGAAGGTATCATGGTTAAAATACTCTCCTAGACCATTGTATGAAATGGTAAAATGATTAGAAATTTCACTATGAGGCATATGTGACTTTGAGGCAAGGCTATCCAGGTCTATACAATTGGTCTTTAGAAATTCAATAAGTATCTCCTTATTTTTTTCCTTCTTTTATACTAGGTCTAGACAAAAATAATAATTGTACATTTCAAATTTGGCCTCCAAATTCTTGCAATAATCATATGACTATAAATATCCATGGGTATCTACTCCCATATGAGAGTGAGGAAACTTGATACATTGGTGCAAGGTTGAAGGTTTTTCATGGAATCCATGTATCCATGGTCTATCTAGAAGTAAATTGTATGATAAATCTAGGTTTAGAACATGGAAAAGTGTGTCTGCGTCAAAGTCCCAACTATCACTAGCAAACTACTAGTTTCTTTTGATTCACACTCTTTATTTAAATAGGAATTGATAGTAATAGTCTCTAGCTGAAGGTCAATTGTTGTATATCCTAGATGCTTGATTAACTTCAGAGACATAATATTCAAGCCTAATCCATTGTCTATGAGGTCGCATTTAAATTTGTGCCATGTTATAAAAACTTTAATACACAATGGGTTATTATAGAGAGGGTCAAGGGATGACATATCACTTTGGTTAAAGGTAAATTGTTGGCTTGGGAATAGGTGTCCAACCAAATCTTAAATTTGTCTAGTGTAATGTCATTGGGAACTTGGGACTAGGCTAGGAGTTTAGTAAGGATATTATTATGAATGGTAGACATATGAAAAAAATCTAAAATAGAGATTTGTGTAGGTGTATTTTTTATTTGTTCCATAATATCATATATTTTTTCCTTAATAGTGGTAATTGGCTTTCTCCTAGCTGGCTTAGTGGGTTAGATTGGCTCACTAGTAGGGGGTTGTGGGCCTATGATGGTGAATTTAAACTACTAATTTGTAATTATGCAATATATATTGGGTAAAGGATCATCATAACTATAATATTATGGAGGTGGGCCAAAGAGGGTAATTCTTGATTCTCGATGCACTTGATTATGGTTATGGGAAAATGAAGAGTTACTAATATAAGGACCTAAGATGGTAATCCTTAGTTACTATTGCAATTAGATGTAGTCATGGGTCAAGAAGGGATTACAAACATTGGTAGGTTTATGGGTATTATTAGGTAATGGCCTTGGTTAGTTGGTATCCAATCTAGGATTGATGGTAATGGTAGGTATATGATCACCCATAATACAAACTACAACTTTATTATATTTGTGTGTAATTATGTGATAGGTTTGATGGTTATTAGGGTCATTTTGGCCTTGGTTCCATCAATTTTGTGGTTGACATTGTTTGTATTATTGTTGTTGTATCCTTTGTTATTTTTTTTATTGATTGGTATTGTTATGTTATGGCAAATGATTTTGATAGATACCTAGGTTTTGTTTAGAAGTATATGCTTTATTATCCAACTATATCTCTCCATTTTCCTACATATTCTGAATGAGGTGATTCAAATATACATAATAATGTATAGAATGTCTGTAAACATAGTGGTATTCATAGAACTCATACTCTTTATAACAATCTAGATAATTTATGAAATACTACTTCAATAGGCTCACCAAGGTCATGTAAGACTCTAGGAGTGGGTCTTATTCTTGGAGGAGAGGTTTGAAAAGGTGGTGACTATAACATTTTAAGAGCTAGCTAGGGTTAAGGCATATACTACATTTACTAGATATGATACATTTTTAGAGTAAACTACATTTATAGGAGAGGTTGAGTAGATAGTGTTTACAAAATTTGAACATGATGGGACTCAGTGATTCCATTGTTGATAATATTATTGTTGTGGTTGTATGGTTTAGGTTTTTTATAGTAATTATCTTGAATGGGTGTAGATGCTTACATTTGGATTGGGCTAGGGCTCTAACTTGGGCTTGAATTTTGGTTTGAAGAAGATAACTTAAAAATACCTTTATTAATGTGGTATTTTTCAATCTATATACCTTTCTCAATGATCTCCTTAAATGTGTGAGCACACTAAATCCCAAAGTGATAAGATATTTTGTTATGCAATTTTTTGGTACAATGATCTCCTTGAATGTGTGAACACATTGAAGCTCAAAGTGATAACATATTATGTTGTGATTTTTTTGGTAAACACAACTATAAATTATTTATCTAGTATATTATGGGTGAGGTGACTAGAAAGTGCTCTTCATTTCTATAAGTAACTCACAAAACTCTCACCAACTTTATACTTGGACAAAATCAAATCAACTATAAAAATCTCATGATTGAGATTGTAAGAGAAATGTTGTTCAAAATTATCTGAAAGATCATCAAAATTAGATATTAAGTTATTTGGAAACTTAATAAGCCACTCAAAGTCTTGTCTAGCTCGACTTTATGGAAAAAGAAGAAGTGGGTAGATGTCACTATAGGCCACTAGCTAGAAAGTGACAAAAATATCTTTTAGCTATTCCCTGGGGTCTCCTTTACCCTTGTATTTATCAAATTTTAGTGGCTCATAACCCAAAGGAAATGGTATTTGGAGATACTCCATGTTAAATGGATATGATCACATATCATCCAATTTGAAATTCTTAGTTTATTTTCCCGTCTAGATGGCTATAATTGCATCTTTCATCTATTTTAGTTCTTGGGATAAAAAACTTGATAGTGTAGTTCATTTTGGTTGTGGTTAGGTGATAAAAGGTGGATTACCTTAACCAAAGTATAGTGGTGGAATGGAGCATTATGTAATGTTAATTTTATGGACCAATTGACCATGAATATGCATCTATTATTGGGATTAGGCTATTGATACTACATGCATTGTTAAAGTCAATATTTTGGTTTGGATTTGGAATATGGATTTGAGTCATAGGTAATTGGGGTTTTGATGGAAGTATGTGGCCTTATGGAAGGTATTATTCCTATTGAGTTTGAGTAGGAACTTGTTGTCAACTAGTCAAACTTGATAGTATAAATGGTACTTGATGTTGACTAAGGCCCTAACTTTGAATATATACCACATTTTGGGTAAAAGGAAACTATTTAATAATAGGTATTTGCACTACATTAGCACTTGTGTGTTGAGAAAACACCTATTGTGAACTAGACACTTACTAGATGTTTGGAATTTATCATTAACCAATAAGACAGTGTTGTTGACTAGATAATGTAAGTGATTGTTGAGGTATATTAGTCCATGTCTTTTGTGGTGGAACATTTTTTGTTACCTATTTGGGTGGCATAATATTCTACATTTTTTGAGGTGGTAAACTAGTATATATTTATGTCATGGAATATTAACTATCACTTGTTGATGTGAGGTAAAATTTGTATACACATAATATTTTCAAACTTTTATCTATTATTAATATTTTGTATCTTGAAATAACCCATCGAGTCTCAATCTCTCTGAGTGCATGCCTTAAGGGGTGTACTAGGAAAGGGGTGGGTAGACCATTGGTGCTTCACATGATTGTTGTTCCTTTTGAAACTTTTTACCTATAAACTTATCTCTTAAAACCATTTACCTAAGCTTGTTCTTCTCTATTATACCCATTCCAAGAATTTACTACCTTTCAACCTCTTATTCCTCACCTAAATCCCATTTTGACAATTGGTTTTATAGGGTCAACTGGGTTAACTTTGTATAGTTTTGGGGTATTTTTCACTTAGGAGCTAGTTGACCTTTGGCTGACCTAGATCATGAATTAGTGAATTATTATCTAAAATTGTATTGTGTCAACTAGGTCAACCCTATCGATCAACATTTTTGAAAGGGTTTAGGGAAAGATATGCCTATATATACAAGTTAATTTATATCATTTACTAAGAAGAAGTGAATAATTAAGAGCAACTGAACATATGTTTATTAGCCATTCCACTTGAGAAGTAAAGCATAAGGTTCCATACTTTATTTGGAGATACAGATATTATCTTGTGGAGGAGTCTTTTAGATGCATCGATAGGTTGTGTAGCCTAGAGCTGATTCATCTTTGTCATCCTTACATACCACAACAATCTCTTGTAAAACATCTTGACCAAGGGAGAGATTTAAGCTTAATGGGTTCATATTCAAAGGTAAGTATTCCTAACTTTATTTTTCCTTTGTAAGAGTAGATAGATAATACATTTGTGCTTCTCTTCCATGTATTAGGATTATGTATACATTGATGTGAGTATATGTTTTCTATGCATTTTTAGTTTTATTATTTCTAACCCCCATTTTGTGCCACAAGCTTTGGTAAACACTATATTAGATTTATGTTATTGTTATTAGAATAGGTGAAATATCAAAACCTAGGACTCCCATAGGGTTATTTCATGATTGTGTTAGATTGGAGGCTTTGAAACCCTCCTTAGCATGGTGTATTGTGATAAATTATCCCCTAATCAGGTCTAATGGATCCCCATATTGGTCATGCTCCCGATTAAAAAATATATTCCCAATTAGAAGTATAGTTATACTCTATCTTTTCTGAGTTAAGATTGATTTATAGATATGATGCATTTCTCATTGCATACATTCTGGTGAACCTAAAATGAACTAACCCTTGTAGGATTTGTTCACTTATTTTTCATTATATTATCATTATTTTTACCATATGTTTACCATATTGGGTCAAATGCATCATCCTATTTCTAACTTCTATGTGTGGGTTTAACACACAGTTGCATCCAAATGACTCTATTCTTTCTATACAAGCTCTTTTCTAGGTACAAGCTATTATATCAATCTAGTTAGCCCATTATAGCTTTATATAATTTTAGACATATAGTCTAGACTATTAGGTTGACCCAGTTGATCTTGTATATTTTAGACACTCAACAAAAGGCTTGTGCAAAGCTAGGTCAACCCAGTCGACCTTGTTGATAGGATTTTTAGGCATTTATCAGGGTTCTTTGATAGCAATCTCATATCTTTGCATCTTCAAACTCACCAAGGGTCCTTTATATTATTTCTCTCTTTTATTATAGTCTTACCTTTCACAGTTGGTAGTCTTCAAAACTACCTTTGTACAATCAACTGAATCGACCCTATCAATTCAATTCTATATTTTGTATGTTATCTAGATAACTAGTTGAATCTATTGACCTTGATCATTTTTTTACCTTTGCTTCCATATTATAGATATGAAAATATTGACCCTTTTCTATATTATGTGCATACACTATCGACTACATCAATACTGTTCCATGTTTGAAAGTTGAAATTAACCTTTATATACTAGTAATTAGCTCATACTTTCATTTCTTATTTCTTGTATGCTTAGAATATATCACATAGTATAATTAGGTGTTTTTTAATTTACTATTTATTTTCACTATTTTATATTTTATGTACACATGAACAAATCATAAAATTTTAAACATGCATTTTAAAAATTGCTTACCCAAGGCCTACCTACTTGGATTTCATCACCAAAGGGAAGATGACTTAGTTTTCTAGCCAAGTATAAACACATGGTTAATGGTATATTTTGGATAAGCACTTGACACCCTTATCACTACAATATGTGAAGTGAGGGGGAGGCCCCAATACCAAGCATGTGCCATTACCAATATAGACCCCTTTCAGTCCAAATGTCCTGAAACCATCCTTAGATTGATTTTTAGTTCCTTTCTTACATCCAAATTTCCATCACATTTAAAACTATATTATTATAATATAAACAACATTTAGGTTGACCATCTAGTTAGGTTTTAATTTTCAAGTTGATTTCTTGCCCTTTGCCCAATTATTCTTTATATTACAAAAACATGCATTAGCCAGCATTGGTGCAAAGTTTTGTGTTGTGTGCCTTAATTAGATCAACCTTATTGATCCAATTGATTATTTTTTTTCCATTTAGTTATTAATTTTAAAAATACTTTCAAAATTATTCTTGTCTTAGTACATGGTCATTTCACTGGACACAGTCTCTTACAGGGTATTTGTTTTTCCCTATCTACTGTACAAGGTAGACCTAGTCGACCCTATACATTTTTAACCTCTATTTATTGTAATAGGTTTACCTAGTCAACCTTATATAATTTTTATGCCCTATTTTATGTGCTAGGTCAACCCAATCATATTTGTATAGTTTTTTTTCACTTCCTATTTTCTTGTGTGGTTATTGTTGACCATTTTTCCCCATAGGCCAAAATAAATCAACCTCTTATAGTCAGAACCTTGTATAGGAAAATTTGATAATGTTATAGGGTATGTTGCAACTCATTTTATGGAATTTCATATCCCATTCTAAGTTTTGGTCATGATATAGATTAGTCCTTGTGTCTTTTGGTGTCTTAAGGGTCATTTCTAGATCATATATGTAAGTAGCATATTTTCATGGTGTTGAGCAGTTACAAAAGTAGGTCCAAAAAAACTAAGGTTACACTTGGAAGATATTTCAAATTTTGGCTAAGTTTTGGGGAAAATTATCGAAGGCAAGGATCCCATAGACTTATTTCTTTCAGGAATAAGTTCCACAACAATTTTATCAAAGACCTAATTATTTAGGGAGAATTGTCCACATCAAAAATCTAAGTGTCAAATTTCTTTTAAGAAAACTGTTCACATAATTTTCCTAAAGGCATTATTATTTTAGGGAAAATGTTTGACAAAAGTTTTGAAGGTAGTTGTATTTTGGATATTTTTTTTGAAACATAAGGCCTGTAGAAATTGGTCCAACATAAAAATCTTGAAGGGTATTTTTCTCAGGAAGGTGTCCTATTAAATTTTCTTGAAAGGTCATTTTTTATAGTAAAGTGTCCCAAAACACTTTTTTTGAAGGCTCTTTTCTTGGTAAAGTGTCCCAAACAATTTTGTCAAAGGGTCATTTATTTTGGTAAAAAGGTCAAAAACAAAAAACTTGAAGGTTATTTTCTTCAGAAAAATTGTCCTGAGATAGTCTTGAAGGATCTTTTTTCAAGCAAAGTGTCCCTTGACAATTTTCTTCAAGGTTCATTTCTCAAGAAAATGGTTTGATACATAATATTTGAAGGGCACTTTTTAAAGTTACTAATGGCATTTTCAAAGTTCTAAAGGGAATTTTCAAAGGGAAAAGGGCTATTTCAAAAAGGTTGAAAGGTAATTCTATGGACACAATTCTTTTGAGAAAATTACCTAGGACAATTTTTCCAAAGGCATGAATTATTTCAAAGAATTTGTTCTAAGGCAAAAGACTAAGCATGATTTCTTTTAGACATTTTATCTGAGATGGAGATCTCAAAGACATGAATTCTATTAGACATTTTATCTGCAAGAATTCATTTTGAAGCAAAAGACTAAGTACAAATTCCTTTAGAGGAAGTGGTCAAAAGAAATAGCCCAAGGAAAATGGTTCATAGAAAAAGGCCAAAACACAAAGTACAAAAGAATTTCTGGGAAATAGAGTGATTCTTTTTCAAGTGTCAAAGTTTAGGCTCAACAATGATCCATTGGAGCTTAAATTTGATGATCTATGGGATGTCAAATACATCCATACAAACATCAAATGATGGTCATGCTGACATCAAATTCAAGCCTCGGTAGATAACCATTGAAGTTCAAATTTCATAATAATGGTCATACAAAATTCAAAGTTAAGTCTCAAAAATAGCCATTAGAATTCAAAAGGTAGGATCTAATGGTGTGGATCAATCAAGAAAAAAACAAATAGCATGAGCTCAACTAGTAGGAAAATAGGCCCAAGTAGATTAATGGCTCATTTTCAATAATGGATTTAGATCTAATGGCATGCAAGTAAGTCAATGAGTCAAGGATCTTGAGAGGTTTCCATGTGGCATAAGAGTGTGAAGCAATATACTAACAATAGGATCCTAATATTAATGTATGATTGCTAAGTGGCATGAATGTGTTTTATCATGTAAATAAAGATCAGTAGAGTGAGATTAATCAAAATATCAATTATCTGAGCTAGTTTTTGATGGCCAATCAGATGAAGACAAGCCTAGGTGACTTAGACAAAGGTTAATAAAGTAACATTAGAATTAAAAAGGTAGGATATAATGGTGTGGATCTCAATAGGGAAGTAGGGAAAGGTAAATAAAAGGTATAAATCCGAGTTTGAGCATGGTTTAGTTTGGACTAAAGCCAATGTTTTGAAAGATGCCACCAAGGCAAACATGTAGAATTCAATGGTTTCATCTCCTCACTATTATATGTAATGGACCAAATAAATAAAAGGGACCCTTCTCCTCACTATTATATGTAATGGAAAACCAATGAAGAGTAGTTAGCATTAGGACAAAGCCCTAATAGATTGATTTGATTATTCTAACTGCATTGATGTTGGAGCTTAACTCAGAACAACTTGATCCCACTATTATAAATATTAGGGAAGATTAAGGAGGGAATAATGTAAATTTTTAACCACATGAAGTGATGGGGATCAATAAATTTTTTTTAAGGAGCATAATTTGAAAAATCAATTGTAAATATGGTTTAAACATTTAAACTAATTAATTCCACTTTTCAGTGCCAAGGCTCCCTTTCTCTTGCTTCCTTTCTTCTATAAATATAGCTCTTGAGATATTTTAAAGTAACACCACACTACGTATGGTGAATATCTATTGGATTGATGTTATATTTTACCTTTAAACATTAATACAAGTCTATTTTAAAGTTTTGAACAATTGTCTAAGTTTTCAAGTGATGTATGGTGATGAGAAGTGATAATTCAATGTCCTTCCTTCCCTTATAATTTCATTTTTGAGTAAGAGTTCATAGTCTAATAGGTCATATATACTGTGGTATAGTTTGTAAAGATTTTTTGAGTGTATAATTGTCCTTGGAGTATGCAATCTTCCCTTTGGTTCATTTGCCTTGTGTTGCTGCTCACATCTCACCTCTATATTTAAATACTCATGAGAGAACCCATTAAAGCTTAGAGACTAGTCTGTATGTTTTGTTTCATTATGGTATAAATATGATGGTCATGTGAAATAAATTTTTGGTGCATCACCTCATTTATATTAGGTTCAATTTATGCATTTGTCTAACTTTTTTCCACATAAGTAAAACATATTTTAAGTGATAAATAGTGTACAGTATATTCAGTGAGCTAACCCTTAAATCTAGAGGCTCATTTCCAATATAGGTACACCCACATACTTGGAAATGTTCCCATGCTACCTAAATGTATAAGAGGCTTGAATAACCTCTCCTAGGGTGAAATATTTTGTGATAGTAGTTATCTAGTCTTATATCATTATGATGACATCTTTTTAGCCCTCTCTTAGTCAAAAACATTTCATAATTAAGGATTTGGATAATAACCTCACTTATGAAATTATCCACTTTATTCCTTCCTCTTCTCCTAAACCAAAACCAATAACTACAAAATGTAATGTAGTTAAGGTCATTCATCCTAATCCTCCTCCCAATACCAATGTTGGGAATCTTCCACCTACAAATAATCCTCCTTACACTAAAAAAAATAACTCCCCTCCTATCAATACTAATATCCCTCCTAAAATCACCAATCCACCTATTGATACATCTCAAATTCTTGCACAAGTCATAAAAAAAATGAACATTATGAAAATAGACCAATCAATATCAAATGATGAACATGCAACACCATTGATTAAGTATGACTAGTTAACCACCTAAAGTCATAATGTCTCAACTAAATCAAAATTTTGTCCCTCCTCCTCTTAGAGATGCAAATGGGAATATCATCCCTCAACCTTCAATGAATAATAAAATGTTTCAACACCTTAAAAATTAACATTTAATCCCATTCATTACATTTATAGATATTGGAAACATTTCTCCAACTATCACATATAATGGGACTAAGGACCCTACTATCTTTCTTAAGTCTTTTGGTAATATTTATAAGGAATGGGTCCAAACTAACACCTTTTCTACCACTAAGATCTTAGCCAAAACTTTTTTTGGTGATAAACTTGAATGGTATAACCAACTTCCTAGACATTCCATCTCACAACTAGATGATTTATTCAATTCTTTCATGAAGGAATTCCAACATGATGATCTTCCTAAAAATTACCTTAGCCATTTTATCAATGCCAAATAACTTCCTAATGAATCTGATCACACTTTCATCAAATGATGGAAGTCTCTCACTCTTAAAATGGATTATAACATGAATGATGATACTCTTTTAAAATTATTTTTTACTACTCTTAAACCTCCCCTTCAATATAAAGTTCAAATATTTTCACCTAAAGCTTTAGACGAAGCCCTAGACCAATCAAAAAGGCAAAAATTTATTATGACTCAATTTGAAACACCTCAAACAAATACTAAAGCAACTTTTCAATAATTTTATCATAAAATTGATTCATCCAAGCCTCCCCAACCTCAAAATAGAGAATCCAATTCAACTAATTTTAACCCAACCACCCTCCCTTGAGTCTAGAACAACTTAAGCATAAATTACCACCCTCTAAACCCATGAGATTTGATCCTTCTAAACCTCCTCAAAAATGGTACAATCCTGATAATATTTTTTAGTGGTATAATACTATAGGTCATTCTCATGAGTCTTTTCATGATCTTCATTGATTTATTCTTTCTTCCTTGCTTGGCCCATATTTCAATATTGATCTTCTCACAAAACAACTATATCAAGACTATCTTAAAGCTTCTAAAATTTAATCTTAAGAACCATACTCACATCAAAATTAACTACCTAATGAACAACAACAATTATCCCACACCTATACCTCATATGATAATTTTATTCAAACCACAGTTGATCCTTATTATTACACTAATAAGGAAAAGGTATATGCATGAATAATTTTTAACATATTATTGCACATATTGAACCTCAATCTCTTAGGTCACATGAACTAAAAGAATACCTAATTCAAATTCCTACTTTAATTTTAATTTTCATGCATATAGCCTTCATGGGGTGATCTATATACTTCAATTATTAGCCCAAGGTTTGTGTTCATTAGTAAAAATGTCCTAAGTCATTGGTGTTGATAGTTCTTAGCCTTTCTCACTTTCTTAGTGTGTCTCATTCTTTCTACAGATGTTTACACCACCCACGTGGCACATCAAATTCATTATTTATGTCATATTTTTATTATATTCCCCTTGTTGGATTTTGATTTTAGCTGATCATATCCTTGATCACATATACCTTATTATTCCTCTTGGTTTATAGTTTGTGAGTTTCATTGTAAGACCATGGATAGGACTAGGCCTTCCTCATAAACACCTTTACACCATTTGCTTACCACACCATCTCATTTTCATACTAGTCATTTCATTAGATAGTTGTGTTTTCTTATATTATATCTCAGAACAAGCACTAAAGTTTCAATTTTTATCCTTTAGAGCTTTTTGATTTTCATTTCTCCATCATGTTCTTATTTGATTTTTGTGGACTTCACTTATCTTACATATGACATTTGGCATTCTTGCATGTTTTTCTTTATGTATGACTTCTCTATGTTTGTCTTACATATTTACTTATATTTCATTTTAACTTATTTATTCTTTCTCCACCTTCATTTGACATACACTACATATTTATTTCTAACTTAATTTTTAATCCATATCTTTCTTCATATTTTATTTGACATGCTTATATTACATGGAGTTACTTTTCACTTGCTTAGATATCTTTGTTCAAGTTTTCTTGTATTGATATTTCATTTGTCATTCATGTTTTAGATACTTCCTAATGTGATTTAGTATGCTATACATTACTTTTTACCATTTATGTTTTCCATGCTTTCCAACATGATTTACTATATTTTACAATCATTTTATCATTCATTTGACATTATTTTGTCATTCATTTTCCATCATTTTGTCATTTTTTTCCCTTAAGTATTCTAATCCTTGCCTTACCAATCCTAATTTGCCAATTTTCCTAAAATCTCTGTCTCTACTAACTCATTTTCCATTGTCATATGCCTATCTTCCATTTTTTTGATTTTTGGCTATTTTTTGTAGTAACTTCTACACGTTCACCTAATGTTATTCAAATTTGGACACCTTCACTTCTCTTATAGTATACTTATTTATATATAGTACTAAGGTAAGTAAAGGTATGTGTTTTTCAATTTTGTCCTTTCCTTTATCTTATTTACTACTTATTGCACTTTACTTAGTATCAATATTATGTGTTATATTGTTCTATTTTCTAAAGCACCATCCTGTGTTACACTGACATAACATGTGATGAGCTTAGAGTGAGGCATATGTATACACATAATATTTTCAAAATTTTATTGATTACTGATAATTTATATCTTGTAAGAACCCTTCAAGTCTCAATCTCTCTAAGTGCATGCCTTAAGGGGTACACCAAGAAATGGGTGGGCAGACCATTGGTGCTTCAAAATATTATTATTTTGCCATTTGTTACATGCACACTTGTCTCCTAAAACCATTTACCCTAAGCTTTTTATTCTCTATTTTACCCATTTTAGGAATTTTATACCTTTCATCTTTTTATTCCTCACCTAAATCCCATTTTGATAGTTGGTTGTATAAGGTCGACTAGGTCGACCCTATATAGTTTTGGGGTATTTTTCACTTAGGAGCTAGTTGACCTTTGTCTAACCTAGATCATGACCAAGTTAATTATTATCTAGAATTATACTGGGTCAACTAGGTTAACCCTCTTGATCAATTTTTTTGAAAGGGTTTAGGGAAATATTCACCTATATATACAAGTTCAATTCCATCATTTATTAAGAAGGAAAAAAAGTAAGAGTGAATGAACATCTACTTATTAACCATTCTAATTGAGAAGTAAAGCTTAAGGTTCTAGAATTTATTTGGAGATATAGATATTTTATTATGGATAAGTTTTTTAGATGAATTTATAAGTTGTGTAGCCTAGATCTGATTTGTCTTTGTCATCCTTACATACCATAACAACCTATTGTGAAACACCTTGGCCAAGGGAGAGATTGAGGCTCGATGGGTTCATCTTCAAAGGTAATTATTCTTAACTTTATTTATCCTTTTTAAGAGTAGATAGATAATGAATTTATTCTTTTATTCCATGTATTAGGATTATGTATACATTGACATGAGTATATGTTTTCTATGCATGTTTAGTTTTATTGTTTCTAACCTCCATTTTATGCCAAAAGATTTGGTGAGAACTAGATTAGATTTATTTTTATTTTTATTAGAATAGGTGAAACATCAAAACCGAGGACCATTTTAGGGTTATTTCATGATTGTTTTAGACTAGAGGCTTTTAAACCCTACTTATCATGGTGTATAATGAAAAATGATACCCTAATTAGGTCTAGTGGATCCCTATATTGGCCATGCTCCCACTTAAAAAATGTATTCCCAATCAAAAGTGTGGGTATGATAAATCTTCTCTGAGTTAGGATTGATTTATAGACATGATGAATTTTTGATTGCATACAAAATTCACCACTTGTTTGGTTAAAACATTGGGTAGTGCTTAGATACTTATCCCCTGCTATCATGTGCTTGAAAAAGTAGTATGTCAAGGAGTGGGAGAACCTTATATGGTTAAGAACTAGGAATTATTTCAACCTATTGTTACAAACCATTCATATTATTATCAAGAGGAACTTACTATTGTAAATTATTTTATGGTGTATTTAACCCACCTTGGTCTAAATTAGGATACACTTACATGTTATCAACTATACTTGGCACATGGTCTTGAGTAAAATCCATAATATCTTCCTCAAAAACTAAGACATTGAACATGTCATCTACCTAAGTATTTTTGGAAAAGGGATCCACACTTAGATCAGTATGATCCAATAACTCAATTGACATTCATATTGAAGGAGCTAGCTCTATAACTAGGGTATTTAATATGTTCATAGCATTAAAATTCCATACTAGATTAAGATAAGTCTAATAATTTTTTTAAATTTGCATGAATTAGTCTACCATGGGGCCCTTTCCCTTTGCAATAAAAATCATATCTTGGTTTAGCATTGGTACGAGTGCATGATGGTAACTAGTAGAGGTCTATTTGATGAGTCTAATATGAGGTAAATTTTTAGGAACTCTAACTAGACTAGGTGGATTTTAATGGGGAAATTATTTTATAAAATTGGATCCTACGTCTATGGCCCTAACCAAAACCTCATCCTTATTTTCAAGAAAGTGATGATTGAAAAAGTATGGGTCATAGCTTGTTGGCATGGTAACATAGTAAGGATACTATTAAACTTGTTTAATAGTAGATAACACATTAGTAAGGTACTGAGCCATTTATTCTTTCTCCTACCCTAGATAAAGAGGTGTACTAACTAGGTATTATGCTAATTTATCTTTGCTTTGTTTTGCATATTAAGTAGTATAAGGGGGATATGGATCCATATCACAAACTACATCATCCCCGTATGGGTCTTAAATAAAGTTATAATTCATGATTAAAATTTCATAATATGGATTATACATGGTCTTACTATATGTGTAGAAAGGCATATCTAAACCCATGACTAGATTCTAATGAAGAAAAAGTCTAAAGCTCACAAAACACTTGAAATGCAGTCTAAAAAGATTAGTCGATGCTTATAAACATCTTGAAACTTGGTATAGATGGAAAACTCATTATATTGTTGTAAATGGTTTAAAATTGGCCTAGAATAGAGATATTATTAAAAGTTTTCAATGGGAATATGGTCTCAAATATCTCCAATACTCTAAGGTCTTACACATAAATAGTCAAATAAAAGGCAAATTTGAATCTTGGTCTTGGAAAAGTGATTTGAACAAATCTAATCTAGGTATAAAATGAAAAGTACTAGGTATTTGGTCAAAAGTCACAAATATAGACTTACAAATATATGAAAATGATCTAAAAACTTTAATGCAATGCTAGGTATTTGGTAAAAAGGGACAAAGCTATACTTTAAAACAAACTAGGTTGAGGTAAAAACTTGTAATTAATCTAACTCTAAGGCAAATAGTTTGAAATAATTGACTCAATCTTAACACATGAATTTTAAAATTGACCTTGGTATGAATAATTCACTCTAAACACACACCTAAAACTAATTTGGAAAGTTAATATTAATTAATAAAAATAATAATGACGAGTAAATCATTCAAGCCCAAGTGATAAACAAGCTCCAATGTAAACTGACCTTGCTTAAAGTTATAATTAAAAAGTGAGTTTCAACCTTAGTTTAAAGAAAAAAATATACTTAAGGCACACATAAAAATAAAACACTTCTTAGATCTAGGAAAAGGGTCTCTAAATCAAGCAGGGAATTAGTCCAAACTACACAATTCAAAGGTAAAAGGTAAACACCCAAGCCAAAATTAAACAAGACCTAGGTGTTGACCAATCAATTTTGAATCTAAACTTCAAAAGATAAATTTTGAGATTGGTATAAAAAATTTATATTTTTAAAATGGAAAACATTCTAGACCTAAATGGATAGCATAATGACCATTTTTAAGCCAAAGGTACATGTGATTTTGAACTTTTTTGTAAACAAGGCAAAGTTCTTGGAATAACATGATCAACGTAATAATATTCCTTGAATCAAATGGTATGACAATGGTTTTAGATTGAAAAATATAAATTAAATGTTTAATATAAAATATAAATATAATGATAACCCATTTAAACAAGTGACACATGTTTTTAAGATAAAAAGTCTAAAGTAAAAGTATGACACAAAATGGGTAGAGTAACCCCTCTTAGGCTAAGGTGTGATGGAAACATATGATGTTTATGACTATTTTAAAATTTGAAAAAAAAAAAAAAAGTCTCATGTAAATAAAAAAAAATAGAAGTAGCACAAATGGCTTATCCTATCCTTAAAACTAACAAAACTGTAAATAAAAAAAAATAGAAGTAGCACAAATGGCTTATCCTATCCTTAAAACTAACAAGTAGCTTTTACCAATGTTTCCACCAATATACTAATGCTTGTGAGGAATTAAGTGTTAATACAAAAAATTAAAAAATAGTTGTAGGTAGATTTTTTATTCCCCCTCTATCTCTCAAGAATTTTTATGTGGTATGAACTTAGAGTGAAAAAAAATTAGCATTTGGAAATAAATTCCAAAAGAACTTAGAGTAGATGGTCCTAAGTGTGGCTAACATAAGGGTGTAATCAAGTCAATTAGGTTCATACTTTATAACTTTCTATGAAAGGGTCTATTCCTTTGTATAGTGATTATAACCATGTAATTATTAGTATATTTTGATGTTTAATAAGACCTAACTTAATTTTAATTAGGATCAAAAAAGCTAGCCACTCATCCCCCTGGCAATCCTAGTATCATGTGCCCTAATTTATGTACCCCACCATAGAGAAGGGTTGGTATGATGCTAGGAGATGAAAACCTAGGTCAAAAAACTTATAAATAACTTTTGAGGAGTTGATTAACTCCCATACATAAGCCAAATTCAAGAAAATAAATAAATAAATAAAACAATGGAAAGACTAAAGAGGTCATTTTTGAGTCACCTAAGTCACTCAGAGCTTGGGGAGAGCATACATAACATTCTTTCTAATAAGACTTTTAAAAAATAAGGCAATAAACCAAACACTTTTAGTCACTTGAGTTCCATAAAGGGGATGGGGGAAAAGCATACATGCTATAGTTTTTGTTTTCCAAAATAATAATTTAATCTATGTAATTTGAAACTAGCTAAAGAAAAAACAAAAATTGAAAAAGCCCTTATGAGTTTTAACTAAAATGTAGGTTCTTTTTAATATAAAAAACTTTAATTGTGATTTAAATTTTGACCCCTTGGCCTTGTTTTCACATTTAAAAAAAATTAAAATGCTTAAAAATAAAAAAAATAAGTGATTTTAAGAAAATTTAACCAAATGTGGATGAATTTTAATCTTGGTTGTGAATTTTGAATTTGTAAAAGGAAAAAATTATTAAAAAGTACTTAATCTTCCTTTTTCTTGGCTAAATTTTCTAAAAAAAAGGTTATGGGATTAATTTTTTCTTAAGATAAGGTGAAACCCTACAAGTTAGCTCAATAAGACACAAATTGAACTCTATAGAACAAATACATAGTGATCGTGAACTGTAAAATCATTTAGGCATATAAAAATTCAAAAAACTAGAATGCAACATAGACTTAGAGAGAGTAGTTTCATAGTTCCTAAATTATTTAACAAGTCATATAAACAATTTCTAAATTCACTCCATCGATTTTTTAACTATGGGAAAACCTATAGCAAATATAGAAAATAGAGAGTTGTAATTTTGCTATTTACTAGAGATTTCATAGTTAGATTGATGATTTCACAACTTAAATAGACAACTTTGAAACCTATAATAATGATTTTGTTTCTCAAAATTATGATTTTGATATTATAAATCATGATTTCACAAGTGAAAAATATGATTTCTCAAATTTTAAACAATTTTGTAATTAAATAAAATAGAGGAAAAAGATGTGGTTCTTATAGGACAAATTCATAGTTTATCTTGACAATTTCATAGTTTTCAACCTCGAATTCATAGTTTCATAGAGCCAAGTTCAAATTAAGATGATTTCATGATTATTTAACATGATTTCATAGTTTATCTCGATGATTTTATTGTTTTTTTTCCAAATTCATAGTTTCGTAATCAAAGGCCAAAAACAAAAAAGTTAGATAAAAAAGTAATAAATTAAGGTCTAAAATGAATGCTTCTTAGCTCCAAAGATGTCCATATATACTCCCATTATGCATGTGGGGTGCGAAGTCCCATCAATCATGACATTATGTGAGATAGTAATGCAAGATGGGAGTTAATCAAGTGTTAGTATGTTAAAATTCAATAGAAAACACATAAATAAATCTAACACCTCAATCCTAGCCACACAAAGAGTAAGAGAAAAATGTAAGTAACAAAAAAAAGAAGACAAAACAAATATTTTTCAGCTTCCTTGTGATAAAGAGTTACATGTTGGACTTGGAAGAATGTGATCAATCGTGTGCTCAATGATTTTTTGATGGTGGTTCTCCTTGTGACATTTATCCTTATCACTTTGGTAATGTTTGGCTTGGGTTTGGAAAGATGTAGAAATCTATCAATAGTTTTGCATTAAAACATTAAAATAATGCTTTTTTGAAAGATTTATTGCATAATAACATTAAAAAAAAAAACATTTTTGAAGAATGGGTGAGGCCTTGCATTTATAGCCATCCAAACTAACTCTAACCCAAGTGCAGTTATGTTAGATTTAACTATAGTTTAGTTTAACCCTAGTTTAAGAAGCTGACAAGTAAATAATATCTGGGTTAGAGATCCCATTTATTAAGCATGGACCTCCATTTATGAATTTGAGGCTTTAATGGAGATATTTTCAATTCCTTGACTTTGAGGATGATGACATCATCATGATCAATTTTATTAAATTTTTCTTTTTACAAAATTAATATTCACTAATTGCACATAGAAATTTTACTCAAACATTTAATTGGGTTTGCATAGTTAATTTATTTTTCTTAGATTTTTTGCATTTTAGGAATTATTTAAGTGCCCCACTTAATGGGTCTAAAGGCCAATCTATCAATATTCTAGGTTTTAAATTGACTAAAGATGAATCTACAAGAGCTTACTATTGCATACATGATAATACCTCAAATAAGGATGCCTCAACACAATTTTGGGTACTAATGTTTGATGTGCATATGAAATTGGGACATTCAATAATTCTTAGGCTTAATTTGAACTATTTGGTAGAAATCATTTGGAAGTCTAGATGGAACATGGTTGTGGCCAAAATAGGGTGTCTATGAGTCTTATTTAGCTTACTTAAGCTAATAATCAGTCATTAGGAGAAATGCACTTTAAGTCATTTTATAATTATGAGTTGAGTTAATTACCTTTTTGGATGACCTAACTTCTCACTATATAATGTATCTTCCTATGAATGTTTGGCTAATGCTCATTAATACAATTTTTGTTGTGAAGACAATATTTTTCTATTTTATGAGTTGCTCTTTATGTTAACTACTCCATATAAATTCATCTCTATGTATCCAAACCTATCTAGTTGATCCTCATTATGGCTCACTCTAACATGGTATCAGAGATATATTAATAAATGATTTATATTGATTTTGTTGTGAGATCTTGTATTTTAGCTTGTTTAGGTTTTTCACTAATTTCATTTTTGTAAGGTTTGGTGGGGTTTCTAGAAAATCTTATATATCTATGGTCTCAAAATAAAAAATAGAAAATGCCATTAGATTTAGAAGGTGTAAAAACCCTAGATTTAATTTCCCACATGACCTCATTTTGTGACATGTGATTTTTGAATATTTTTGGAGGGTTTGAAGGTGTTTTATCAGTATTTATGAAAATATATACATCTGGTGACTTTAAGGAAAAAGTATTTCTAGGTTTTTCTAGGTTTTTCAAGAAACTAAGTGGGCCTCTCTTAGTTTTTGAAGAAGTTGCTCCAAATTTATAGATATAGGATTTATTCAACTTAGCTAAATTTTGTGCACCTACTTGTAACACCTATGGATCCTAATGACCCTACTAGTAAGACCTACAAAATCTATGACCCATTCATGTAGCTCCATCATATTTCATCATCCATTTTATAAACCTCTATGAAACCCATGAACTCTATGTGTAACTTGGCCAACCCTTAGCCCCCTAGCCACATGGGAATTTAATCCCTTGGTCAAAACCAACCCAAAGTGGCTTAAATTTTCTCACCAAGTTGTCCAACCAATTATTGCACACCAAAATTTATCAATTTATCCAAAGTGGAGACATTATTTTTTTACAAGCAAGAAACATTCAAACACACATAACTTTCAATTTGTAGCTCTTTTTTAGTGCCATTTTTTTTAAAGTGCAATTTTTTTGATCTCTTTACATTGGTGATATTATCATGTCTTGTAAATTTTAACCTATGTAAATTTAAGGGGGTGTCATACTACCAATCTAAAAAACATGTAGTTTACCACATTCTTCATTTCTACACCATGGATCTTAGTTCATTTTCACATCTTACACCATTCAACTATCACGAGTAGAAACTCATAGTGCAAATCCTCATGACGAGTAAAGGCTTAAACTAAATCATGATGGGTATTTAAATATAACATATATCTAATATAGAGAATGTAAAATGGTATAATTGAAGTGACAAATCCTAGAGTCTATTGTGCATGTCTATGTCTCTTGACTTAATTTTTCATATCAAACCTGAAACAAATCTAAATCAAGTATGGTCCTTATTGGATAATTTTTTTCTAAAAAATGAAAAAATGAGGGGTTATGAGTAAGATAAAAATATCATTAATTTTATCCCATACAACTTTAATACAATTCAATACATGTAGAAAAGTTGAATAGGTTGGCTTCTACACTTGGTCATGCACTTAGCTATCAAGCCAAGTCAGTTATAGAATTGGTGGAGCTAGGCATGAGGATAGTAAGATGTAGTACACAACATTTAATCATGCTATGGTACTGGCATCAATTTCACATAAGGCATAAGACTTGTGAACTCAGTCGAAGCACAACAGAGAAGGGACCAGGCCTATGTTGGGCTAGTTGTATTATGACACAACTTAGGGTTCAAAGGGACTTAGTCATTATCCATAGGGGTTCACATGGCCTTCTAACACCAATTACTTAAAAAGGAGTTCAATAGGTGTAAGTCTTATTAGTGGCCCAAGTCCTAAGGTATATTCCATAACTAGCTAGATGGGGCTCTTAGTGGTGTGAGTTGGGAGAGGGGCTAGCATAAGTTGGTTTGGGTACTTAGGCAAATCATAAGGAAGGCTTGGACTCAACCACTCATCCTCAAGGTAGTACCTTAGGTGTAGGTCTTGGATCCTTAATTCATTTTGGTTCCACACTTAATGGCTTTATAGGTGAGCCAAGGTTGATAAATGGCACAAGGATGCCATTAGTGACCATGGAAGAACCTCCCTTTCATAATACATTCAAATAACAACTACAACATCACTCAAATAAAACTAACTCACAAACACAACATTATGCAAATTATAAATAAGGATTAATACTTCATTTATTCATTAAATTATATTTCATAAGTGAAGTTTAATACAAATAAATAGAGCATATGCCCTTCCTACTCTTTTCATTCCCAATGACTCACATGTGAGCTTGGGTAGTACATTTAAATATCTAAACTGACATATGCCTAATGATAAATACTAGTGGTTGGCTCTTTATTTCACTAGAGATTCACTACAATTAGTCACCTCTTCCTCATCTTCAAAATATGAGACTTCTTTTATAGGTGAATGGAAGTCTCCTTACCATGCCAGATGGGCACATGCTACATGCTATGTTGTTATGAGTCTACCAACTCCACTACACTATTTAGGGGGGATGAATGCATGTCATATATTGATCTATCATTAAGGGGTTGCTATCTCACCTGATCCACTCTTTGAAATCCATGATTTTTGAGTTACCACATCTAAGTCTTGGCAAAGATGTCTTTATGTAAGTTGGTGCTATACAACTACCTGCTAGCTGGCACGTGATCCATAGGGACTTCTTCAACTATTGCCAAAATGTACAAAAAGGGGAGAGACCACCCCAAAGGTCACCTTATATAGAGATTTTTATAGTTGGCATGGTCCACATCCTTACTCAAAATGGGGCCTAACATTACCCAATAAAAAATTACTAGTTCACCCCATACTAGTCTTTAAGTGCCTTAGGTGCATAGAATTTGGGTGCACCCTACCTTAAGTCTCCCTATTAACCAAATTTGACTTATAGGTCAAATTATCGAACCCCTAATAAAAAATTTATTTTTAGGCCTATAATTGGGTATAATTTATTGTCACGATGTGTTTTATAGGTCATTTGATGTGAATTAATGTTAAACTAGCTTTGGTCAATTAGTTTCTAGGTCCATTTATCATTTTTGGGTCATTTGAGGGGTTAAAATAGTGCATTTAATGATATTTATGGGTTTATTATGAAATGTGAAAGTTTCAATGGGTGATTTAATTACCAATGTACCCACAAAGGTCTTAAATAATTGAGAAAACTTAAATATGGTAGGTTGTTCAAAGAAAAGGGTAGTTTTATTAAAGAAATGGAAGAGAATGGCACTTGTATGGCCTACTTGGGAATTTTTCCACTTGTAAAATGTGGAAATGTGACTCTTAATATTCCCCACACTCATATCCATGTTTTTAATGATATGAAAGTGCCATTCCTATGGCCAAAACTATTTGGCACTTTTCTTGCTTTTCTAGATAGACTGAAGTGACTCTCTAGTTTTTGCTCAGTATGAACAACAAAAGCAGTTTAAGGACAAATGATTTTGTGAGATTATAATAGAATTATATAACTTAATTTTCATATATTTATTTTAATATTGTTTAACTATGTTTTATGAACCATTGCTAATACTTTAACTATGCTTTTTTATTAGCTATTTGGTGTACCCTATAGGTTTTGATCCATTTCTACCAAATCCATATGAAAAAATTGGTTATGTTGGCTATAAAGGATTTTGTATTTCATTATAATATTTTTTCAATTCTTTTTTTCATGATTCATGAGATGTGGATGAGAAAAATTGGTCTATGATGCAAGAAGGTGTCATCATGTGTAGTTTTAATTAGAGTGTTTCTGTTTGCTTAGTGTCTATATTTTTTAGGTGTCTCATTAAATTTGGAAAGAGTGTTACATAAGACATTTGGTAATTTTAACACCTCCTTTAATGTTTGGGTTTCACCATGTTGCCTCTTGATTTGCTTCTAAGCTTGTTTCCCTTCATTGTCAACCCTTTACACATTTTTCAGTTGCAATCCCATGCATAAACTTGCCCATCCTATATATGAAGTGATAATGGAAGTGTATTGGATTATATAAGAATTTATAAGTTGAATTAAGTTACTTTTTATGATATATGAGGTGTAGGTTTGATCGTATGCCCATGTGCCATGATACACAATCATTTGATTCCATTATCTATCCTTTTTTCACATGTATGTAAGTGATTTTAAGATTGAATAGGTGTTTTGAAGATGTTTCCAAGATGAATATTAATTAAAATTAAATTTTTTTAGGATTTAAAATGGTGTTTTATTGGTCTTGAATCTATTTTAGCACCACATTTTTCTATATCTCATACTCTACTTGTATGACACAGCTCAAGACACTCACCTACAAGCCTGATGACATCGTGCTAATGTATGGAGAGATGGACTTGTACTCTAATTGGTTATAATTGTTTAAGATGAATGAAAATTCCTAAGGGAGGTATATAAATCTAATTCACACTCATGGTTTTTATGCTATTCATGTCCATTCCACTATTTGAGCATCAAGACACCCACCTACAAGTGGTTGAACAAGGGGTTGGAGTGTTGTATGAAAGGCCTACAATAGGGTAACTATTTATCTTCATATTTTTTTGATGAGAAAACCATGTAAAACCCATAAAAAATTTTAGAAGGAAAAAATAGGTATGAAATCAATTGGAAACCCAACTTGGTTGTGTTTGGGATTGTTTGCCCTAAAAAGTGAAAATAAAGACCAAAGGGCTTCTTATGGACCCCTCATAACACACTTGTAAAAGGTTTCAAGGCCTAATATTTGGTGGATACATATTACCTAGCACAAAAAGTAACCATTCCAAATATATGGGTTTGAAAGTATGGGGAATTAGGTGTTTTAGACACTCACATATGTCTCAAAACACACTAAAAAAACTCAGTAATATCTACAAAGGTCAGGGAAAATGGCCTTTTGTCACCTTGAAGAACATTTTCAAGCATAACCTCATTAATGGGATGAATGGGTTGGTATAATGAGATAGGAAGAGGTCAGGGAGGATAATATCACCCTTATAGTCGCCTATAGGTACCCCTTAGGCTAGAAATGATAACCTATAGGCAGGGGTCAATTAAAATTCTCCCAGTCTTAAGCTAGAATGAGCTAAAAATTGCGTAATGGATATTAAGAGAGTGAAAATTGCGGAAAAAAAACTTATGTGAATGTAAATTTAGGGTAATAAGGCTCTAAAACATCCTATTCAAGACCTTTATGACCCAACAGACACCTATAGCCAACTTAAAAGGGCAGGACTATCTCAGTCTAGTAGGGTTAAGAATATGAACCCAATTTTGATGTTTTTTTATTGATTTAGGATCCTAAAATGAGAAATATAGAGTTAAACATGTATTTTTTAATCAAAGGGATTCAAGGAGGGTTCTCAAGCATCTTTACCAAGTCCAAGTAACTTAACATACACCTACAGTTAGAATAAGGTAGAAACTTAGCCTTGTTATCAAATTACTTGCATATAGGTTAAGAAGAGATTGATATGATGGAAAATTCCTTGATAACCTTAATTAGTATTATTGTGACCTCCATACACTATCAAAGGTGAATATCCATTAAAGGAAGTAGCCTTAATCAAACAATTTAGACCACATACTAAAAAATCTTGTAGATAGTGCCTTTTACTAGTCTATTTTGAAGTTTTGATCAGTTGGAGGCTCTATGCTTGGATTAAGGGGATAAATTTTATTTTGGAGTACCCAAATTATATGTATAACATTATATAATATTTAATTATTTTGATAAAATAGGGGAATTACCCCTATTTTATCTCAGATAGGGGGTACTTCCCCTCATGCAAACCCTACAAGGTTTGAGGAATATGGAAGAAAAGAGAAACTAAGAAGATGGAATGAACTTGAAAAAGGGTTTGTGAAGATAAGGGATTCCTATGAAAATCATGAAAACCAATCAAAGGAGTATGAAAAGGTGGTTAAAACCTTTGAAGGTATAGTCAAGCTTGTTAGGTAAGGGGTCAAGCCTAAGGCCAAATGAGTGATCATTTTCCATTTTGGTATGAGAAAGACATTAAAACCTATTTAATCATGTGTTGAAGGTGAATTTAAATGTGTGGTATCTATTTATTCAATAATAATCATAAATAAACCATTTTGAACCTCAAGGTACAACTAATCCTACTAGGTAAAGGTAAGGCCTAATGAGCAAAAAGGAAGTCATTCATACTTTTGGCATTGAACATGCTTTGAAACCCATTGTAAAATTTTCATAGAGATTATAAAGAGGTGTTTAGTCTTCTATATCATAGAGGAAATGAAGAGAAAACTAGTTTTGACCTTTAAAACAACTTAGACTTGTAGGGAAGAGGAAAAGTAGCTCGATAATCCATCTTTCAAAACTCATATATTTCATGAGGATCTACATGGGAACCAAAGGAGTTAGGATATGTTATCAGGGGTATTGAAGGCCAAATTATTAAAATTATTTTATAGGTTGGATGTCTAAGTTTTGAGAACCAACCTTAAGAGTGGAAACAAGCCTTATAAACCCTTGTTAAGGACCCAGTTGGGAAAATTGAGTTTTATAGATAATATAATGGGATATATTGAATATAATTATGATTGAAGGTTTTATAAAAATCCATTAGGATACTTGACACCAAGATGAGTTGTATGAAATTATATGGATGGAGGTAGAAATAGGGTTTGTATCACTATTTTATGTGGTGTTTAGGCTACAAGAAGAGTTAAGAAATGAAAAAAAATTTGGATGGAAGATTAAGACTTAATATAACTCCAAATATTAATTTAATTCCATAAAAAAATTTCTAAGTTTTAAAACCAGGTGATTCAACTTAGCCAGTCAAATTTGGCATATTGGACAAGCTAGTGAAGAAGATGGAAAACTTCAAGTGAGATGAATTTAATGTGTCCCTGATGATTATAAAGAAATATATGGCCTTTAAACTTTTCATTTACTCCCTCAAATGTATTTTCATGATCAATTATATCCAATTTGGAAGCCAAGTGCACAGGGTGCATAAGAGGAGTTCTTTTTGGACTGCAGATGATGATGGATCACTTTTAGTTGATTTCAAAAGACCAAGCATGCAACCAATGAATGGAAAAGAATTTATGATTTCCATACCTTCAACTAAAATAATTATAATTTTTATTAATTATTTATGGGATGTATAAATAGAGACAATCATGAAGGTAGTTTTTCTATGCAAAATGGGGAGTATTATGCCACTTTTCATCAAGTTTGTGACTTGGATTGACACTTGTTGCTCTTAAAATTGCATGGTTATAAGAATAGCTTCTTCTCATGCAGGTATAGCTGATTTTATTATCTTTACAAGTTTATTTTTGATCCTTAGAATTTTATTCTTCTCTCTCTCTCTCTCTCTCTCTCTCTCTCTCTCTCTCTCTCTCTCTCTCTCTCTCTCTCTCTCTCTCTCTCTCTCTCTCTCTCTCTCTCTCTCTCTCACACACACACACACACACACACACACACACACACACACACACACACACACACACACACACACACACACACACTCAAACTCTATAAGAGTTAACCATTATGGCATAGTATTGTATGCTCCACCTAAGTATGGTGAACCCCTGCTCATTTGTATAAATTTTGATCAATACAATGAATAAATATTACCTTTATGATGACTATATTTAGTTTGTGTACTTGAAGGTTTGATTTTGATTAAGTGACACTCTTATTTCCTTAGCATCTTAACTCATTCTTACAACATATTTGCAGGTAGAAAACTTCTTATAGAGCATGTGAAGTGTTATTGGGATAAATCAAGGATTAAGTGAGTTTGTATCTTCATTAGTGCCATTTAAGGCCTCTTTTCTAGTCATCCTATCCTAAATGTTCATCTTGATCTAACAATATAACATTGATGTGAGAAGATTTAGATTGGAAGAGTGTATGTTTGGTTTGTTACTTGGTTTCAAGTGTAATATGCAAATGGTTGGATGTCATCAATAAATTTGGTATATCACATCCATTATTTTAGATTTTATTTTAGTTTATTTCTCCCTTTTCACCCCCCAAAGTTAGTCTTAGTTGCAATCCATAGTGGTACATTAAGGGAACTAGCCCTATCTAGAGACTCACACCATTCCTTAGGCTGCCCACAAGCCTAGAGGTGATTCCATTATGCCACATAGATGAGGAGAGATTTTAATCTCCTAAAATGGTGCATATGAAAGTGAACACAATTTTTTGCATTCCTGGTGGGACTTTTGTTCTAAGAGTTGGAGGATTTTTTTTGTTGTCCTTCAACACATCAACCTTTGGAGGCATCTATATAAGCAACGATGGTGACTCCATAGATACATAAACTAGTCAAGTAGCTTATGTATTACATTTTAATATTTTTGATATTATTTTCTTGTGTTCTTACTTCCCAATAAAGTTTCATGTCTGACCATGGATTTGAGTTTTTTTCCCTACAAGTTGGTGAGACATTGCAAGCTTGTGTCATTCCCTTTCCATATGAACAAGTCCTTGGTCAACCTTTCTATGAACCTTATCAACCTAAATATGAATTTAATCAGCCCCAATACGATGTTTTTTAGTCCTATAAAAATTTACATCATCCCTATGAGCCTTGATAACCATATATCCCTTCATTTCCTTCCGTATGAACACCATGTTGTTAGAAAATTCTATGAGAATGGCTATCAAGAAACACCTATCTATCAACATCAATATGAGCCCTATCATTCATTTCATGATTATTATCAGCCTCAAGAGTGTTCCTATCATAATTTTAATATTAAATAATAGGTTTATATGGGTTGTACACAAAGATATCATTGGCAAAATATAGCTCCTGCTCATGTTGATACTTCTCCTAACCATCCCGAGGATTCACTTCCATTGGAACTCTCTAGTGATTTCCTCTTTTCCAAACCAATTAATAAGATTTATCCTTCATATAAAAATCCATATCCAACCCCTTCACCTTCCAATACATTTCATAATCTAGCTCCTTCACCTCAAATCCATGAGCCTATCCATTAAGCCTCCACTTCATTTCTTCTCAAAGAGGAACCTATCTTAAGAGAAGCAAGTAAAGAAGAAAAAATTAAATCCATGGATAATCAAGAGATTCTCATGAGTGATTGTGAGGAAGAAATAAATATAGGTACTCCCCTTGGTGAATAAAAGGATAATCCAATATCTGATGTCTCTATGTTTGAAAGAATGTGTGTCTGTAGAAAAACTCCTACATTTCACAATCAAACTGATTTTAAGTTTTATGTATCACCTCCACCCACTAGATCATTTTTTCCTTACCCCATTACCATTTTCCTTGATGGATCAACTAGTTGATAAAGAAAGATAACTCTTTCTTGAATAAAACTTACCTTCTTGGCAACCTTGTTGGGCTAGATCACATGATTTCAAGATGCCTAGTCTTGGCATGACCATGAAGGAGAAGGAGATGGAAGATCTTGTAGCCCTTGAAAAATATTCCACATATAATAAAAAGGTTATAGTTTATCATCATAATCATTAAGTGGAATTTTCTATCAAGGATGGAGAATACTTTCAAGTCATTTTTCAAGAAGTGGAAGTCCTGGATGAGTTTTATGAGACCAAGGTAGAAGAAGTAGCTCTTAAATATAATCATGAGGAAGAATATATATGGTATAAGTTCAATTCCATATGAAAATAATTTGATGAATTTGTTGAAGTTTAGTTTTCTCAAAAATATTTCATACCTAATGATAAACCCAATCTTGTCGATGAGTCTAATGAATATGAGCTTGAGTGTATAATTAAACATAAATATAGAGCTCTTTATATTGGTCAAGAACCAACTATCATGAAGCCACTTGATGATGAAATGGATCTTAAATAAAATCATCTTGATGAAATCACAAATAAAGAATAAAATATGGAAGAGGTAGTGGTTATAAATGATAAAGAGGACAAGGATGATTGGCAACTATAAATGGAGTTACAAGAATTTGAAGAGCTTTGACAAGTTGAGGGCCAAGCATATGAAAAGGTGAAAGAAGAAGTTTCCATGGAAGACAATGATCAATATTGGATACAATTTACAAATATCCTTGATGAGTGAGAAGATCTTGTAGTTGAGGAGAAGCCTAATCTTGTTAAGAGCACCATGGAAGACAAGAAGGTATGCCTTGATCAATCATCAATTGAGGTTATAATTGAGGATATACATGACAAGGTTAAAAATGTTTGGGTGAAATAAGAATACTTCTACATTGCATAATTTTTTGGAGATAGTCTAATTGAGAGAATGATAATTGAAGTGCCAAATAATAAGTCTGATCTATAAAACATCCAATCCAAGGAGAGGCATGCTTTGTACCATGTTCTATCTCATGAAGAAGGTGATGCTTCAAATTTCCCATTTAATCCAAGAGGGAGGTATGAATTTTTTTTATTTTTAAATAATAGGTTGTTATCTACTTCCCTTAAGTGTTTAGAGCACATGTGTGTATCTTTTGTGTTTGCTTTCTTTATTGTGTATGTCTTTTGCTTTGTGAGGTAGGGGTAGTCACTAGTGTCTTATCTTAATCAAAGTTGGTAGTCATGGTCAAAGGGTTATCTTATTTTTTGTTAGTCCCTATATGACTCCATAAATCCAATGGAAAAATAAGGCTACTAGTCCAGTTAGTATAGTAGGCATATTACCCATATGAGTCACCAATTTATTGACTAAATTTGACTTTTAGGTCAAATTAGGGCACTCCTAGTAAAAATTTGATTTTTATGACTATAATGGGGTATAATGTATTTTAATGAGGTGTTTTATAGGACATTTGATGTCAATTAATGTTTTATTATATTTGGTAAATTAGTTTCTAGGTCTATTTATCATTTTTGGATCATTTGAGGGGTCAACATAGTGTATTTAATGTTTTGTATGGGTTTATTTGGAAATGTGAAAGTGTAAATGGGTTATTTAATTCCCCATGTGTCCAAAAAGGTCTTAAATAATTGAAAAAACTAAAATATGGTAGGTTTTTTAGAGAAAAGGGCAATTTTCTTAAAGAAATGGAAGAGAATGGCACTTGTACAACCTTATTGGGAATTGTGACACTTGTAAAATGTGTAAATATAACTCTTAAACTTCCCAAAACTCATATACATGTTTGGAATGATATGAAAGTGCCATTTCTAAGCCAAAACCATTATATACATTTCTTTCTTTTTTGGATAAGCTAAAGTGACCCTCAAGTTTTTACTCGGTATAGACAACACAAGCAATGTCAAGACAAATGATTTTTGGAGATGATATTAGACTTATACACCTTAATTTTAACATATGGAGTTTGAATATTGGTCAAATATGCTTGATGAACCATTGCTAACAAGTTGAATATGGTTTTTTACTAGATGTTTGGTGCACCCTATAGGTTTTTCTCTATTTTTGCCAAATCCATAAAAAATAGTTGGTGATGTTGGCTCTAGAGGATGTTTTATTTCATTCTCAAATTATATCAATTCTTGGTTTCATGATTTATGAGGTTTAGATGACAAAAAATGGTCTATGATACAAGAAGGTGTCACCATGTGAAGTTTTAGTTGGAGTGCTTTTATATGATGAGTGTCTCTCTTTTATAGGTGTCTCATTCAACTAGGAAAGAGTGTTACATAAGCCCTTGGGTCATGTTAACACCTCATTTCATGTTTGGGTTTTACCATGTTACCTCTTGGTTTGCTCTCAAGCTTGTTTCCCTTCATTGTCAACCCTTTGCACATTTTTTAGTTACAATCCCATGCATAAACTTGCCAATATTATATATGAAGTGATAATGGAGGTGTATTTGATTATAATTTTTTTTATAAGTTTATTTAAGTTCATTTTTTATGCTAGAGGAGGTGTAGGTTTGACCATATGCCCATGTGTCATGATACACAATCACTTGATGCCTCTATCTATCCTTTTTTCACATGTATGAAAGTGATTTCAAGATTGAGTAGGTGTTTTAAAGATGTTTACAAGAGGAATATTAACTAATATCACATGTTTGAGGATTGAAAATGGTGTTTGAGTGGTCTTGAATCTAGTTCAACAACATAATTTGTTGTATCTCATACTCTACCTGCATGACACAACTCAAGACACTTACCTACAGGCTAATGACATCATACTGATGTATGAAGAGATGTAATTGGAATTAAATATACTAACATTATCTAATATGCATTAACATACCTACTAGAGGTATATGAATCTCATTCACACTCATGGTTTCTAGTTATTTATGCCCATTCCATTGTTTGAGCATCAAGACACCCACCTACATGTGGCTGAGAAAGGGATTAGAGTGTTGTACAGAAGGCATACAGTAGGTTAACTCTTCCTCTTCATATTTTTTTGAAAATAAAACCATGGAAAAATCATACAAGTTTTTACAAGTCAAAAAGAGGTATAAAATCAATTGGAAACACAACTTGGTTGTGTTTGGGACTGTTTGCCCTAAAAAATGAAAATAGAGACCAAAGGGATTATTGTGGACCCCACATAGCACACTTTTATAAGGTTTGAAGGCCTGATATTTTGTGGATACATATAACCTATCACATAATATAACCATTCCAAATATAGGGGTCTGAAAGTATGGGGAATTAGGTGTTTTAAAAACTCACATATGTCTCAGTCTAGCAAGGTTAAGAAGATGAACCCAATCTTGATGTTTTTTGTTGCTTTAGGATCTTAAACGGAGGAATAAAAAGTTAAAAATTCAAGTTGTAATAAAAATGGTTTAAATGAGGGTTATAAATCATCTTTACCAAGTCCACGTAACCCAACATACACCTACAATTAGAATAGGGAAAAAACTCAATCTAGTTATCAAATTTCTTGCAAACAGGTTAAGAAGAGATTGCTATGATGTAAAATGAATTGATAACCTTCATTAGTATTATTATGACCTACATAAACTATCATAGGTGAATATAAATCATATTAAGTAGCCTTAATTAAGAAATTTAGTCCACATACTAAAAACTCTTACAACAGTGCCTTTTACTAGTCTATTTTCAAGTTTTGATCAGTTAGAGGGTATATACTTGGAGTAAGGGTATTAATTTTATTATGGAACACCCTCATGACATGGATAACATCATAAATTATTAAATTAGTTTGAGAAAATAGGGGAAGTACCCCCTATTTTGTTTCAAATAGGGGGTACTTCCCCTCATGCAAACCCTATAAGGTTTGAGGAATATGGAAGAAAAGAGTAACCAAAATATGGAATGACATAGAAGAAGGGTTAGTTAAGATGAGGGATACCTATTAAAATCATGAAAACCATTCATAGGAGTATGAATCTTGACAAGGTTGTCAAAACCTTTGAAGGTATAGTCAAGCTTATTAGGCAAGTGGTCAAGCCTAAGGCTAAATGAGTGATCACTTTCCATTTTGGCATGAGAAAGACATTAAAACCTATTTAAGAATATATATAAGGTGAATTTAAATGTTTTGGAGATATTTATTCAAGAAGAATCATCAAAAAACCATTTTGAACCTTAAGGCACAACTAATCTTACTAGGCAAAGGTAAGACCTAATGAGCAAAGAGGAAGTCATTCATAATTTTGGCATTTAACATGATTTGAAACCCATTGGAAACTATTCATAGAGATACTACATGGGTTTTCCATCTTCTATATCATAGAGGAAACCAAAAGAAAACCATTTTTTGACCTTTAAACAAATCAGACTTGCAGGGAAGAGGAAAAGGAGCTCGAGAGGCCATATTTTAAAGCTCATATATTTCATGAGGATCTACATGGGAGAAATATGAGTTAGGGGATGTTATCAATGGTATTGAAATCCAAATTATTAATTTTTTTTTATAGGTTGGATGTCTAACTTTTATGAACCAACCTTAAGAGTAGAAACAAACCTAAAACCCTTGAAAACCCTTGTTAAGGACTTGATTAGGATTATTGAGTTGTATATATAATATAATGGGATATTTTTTCCAAAATGATTATTGGATGTTGTAGAGGACTCCCTTAGGATACTTCAAACCAAGATGAGTTGTACAAATGGAGGCAAAAATTGGGGTTTTATCACTATTTTATGTGTTGTGCAAGCTAAATGAAGAGTTAAGAGATGAAACAAAGTTTAGCTGGAATATTAAGACTTAAGATAACTCCTAATATTAATTTCATGCCATAAAATAGCTTTTAATTTACCTAACCAGGTGATTCAACTCATCCAGTCAAATCTAGTATATTAGACAAGCTAGTGATGAAGATGGAAAATTTCAAGTGAAGATGAATTTAAGGTGTCCTTAATGCTTATAAGGACATGGAAGGCCTTGAAACTTGTCATTTAATCCTTCCCATGTATTTTCATGATAAAATAAAGCCAATTTGGAAGCCAAGTGTGTAGGGTGCATGAGAGGATTTCATTTTGGACTAAAAATGATGATGGCTCACTTTAGTTGATTCCAAAAGACTAGGAATGAAACCAATGAATGGAGAGGCATGCATGATGTCTGCAACTTACATTCCAATCATTATAACTAGTCTTCATTAGTTATGGGATGTCCAAATAGAGGTAATCATGAAGGTAGTTTTTTGTTCAAAATGCGGAGTTTTATGCCACTTTTCATCAAGTTTGTGACTTGGATTAACACTTGTTGCTCCTAACCTTACATGTTTTGACCCATAACTTCTTCTCATACATGGATAACTAATTATCTCAGCTTGACAAGTGTATCCCTATAAGAGTTAGCCATTTTGGCATGGTATTGGATGCTACACTTGAGTATGGTGAATCCGTACTCATTTGTATACCTTTTGATCAATAAAATGACTAAGTGTTACCTTTCCCATGATTATACTTAGTGTGTGTACTTGAAGGTCTGATTTTGATTAAGTGACACTCTTGTTTCCTTAGCATGTTAACTCATTATTACAACCTATTTTCAATTAGAAAACTTATTCTTCCAGGGCATGTGAAGTGTTATTGGGATAAATTAAGGATTAAGCAATTTTGTCTCTTTATCAGTGCCATTCAAGGCCTCTTGCCTAGTCCTCCTAGCCTAGACGTTCATCTTGACCTCATAATGTTATATTAATGTGAGAAGTTGTAGATTGGAAGAGTGTATGTTTGGTTTATTTCTTGGTTTCAAGTGTAATATGTATATGGTTGGATGTCATCAATAAATTTGGTGTATCACCTCCATTAGTTTAGCTTTGCTTTTAGTTTATTTTTCCCTTTTTACCCCCCTAAAGTTAGTCTTATTTTTAATCCATAGTGGTACATCAAGGGATCTATCCCTATCTAGAGACTCACCTCATTCCTTGGGCTACCCATAAGCCTAGAGGTGATTCTATTATGCCACTTGGATGAGGGGAGCTTTGCATCTCCTCAAAGGGTGCATATGCAAGTGACAAAACTTACTTTAAATTTTCAAAGCCTTGGATGGTTCCCCTAATCTATTCAATGGTGTTATCTACTTCCATAGATGTTGTCTCCAAAGCAAGCACATCCATGATTTATAATTCCTTTTTAAATGATTCCATCCTTTCCTTTGCACGCTTTACCCCACTATCCAATATCCCCCCTTCTCACTAGATTTTGTTTGGAAGGTGCAAAATACCACCTCAAATTTATACTTCTAATTCTTCAATTGAGTGCTAAGGGAGTTGACCTTGGCCATCACTTACATACACTTGATCCTAATTAACATGAAGGAATGTTATAACAAAGCATCCTTATCCTCCTTTGCCTTTTTGAGGCATGTGTCGATGACTCTTACTCGGTTGGTAAAGTTACAAAATATTGTGTCTACTTCCTTAGCACCCTCTTCAAGTTTAGTGAAGAGGTCTTCCACTATGTCCATATTTTTATTTAACTCTCCTTACAAGGCCTCACATGGGTCTTGTTTCTCTTCAAGCACCAACTTCATCCTTAGTATCAACTATTCTATGAGCACATAGACATAGTCAAATTATTTCATCTCAAAGGTATCCATACCATTTAGGAGGGATGGCTTTGCCTCTTCCAAGCATTCTATCATCTATTTGAGCTTGAGATCTTTTTACCTCAAGTTATTTCTCTTTGTATTATTCTATCTTTCTCTAGCTATTGGCATGAATGTCATTGAGGATGCTTTTATGTGCCACCAAGGATACCATCTTGATTATCAAGATTTATAAAGTGCATGAGGTTCATATCATGGGGATTAAAGAAGTGGTAATCATGGCCTTTCTCAAGATTCTAGGCACATTGAATTGCCTTTGTTGGAACCTCAAATTTAAGATCATTGATGTAATAGTCTAATGCCCAAGAGACTTGGTGACATGTTAAGGTCACAATAGTTCTTAGAGGCATGCACTCTATCATGTAGAAGTCATCATCCTATTTAAACTCCTACTCACCCTTTCCCTATTTTCAAGCTCATATTCTTCATCTTCACCCAACTCTTCTTCCTTGCTAGTATTGGTGCCTAAACAGTGTCTTAATATTTTCCCCCTTCTTCTTTTCCTTCTTCTCTCTTCTCATATTATTATTCTCTTTCTTTGGTTCTAGACCTACCATTGTGTTGCTCTTATAGGGGTTCTTCTATGGACTTCTCCCCTTCATCCTTTTCTTCCTATCATGCCCCTATTTCCTTAGTTTGCTTCTTTAAGGTGCTAATATCACCTTAATTATCTTTAGGCACCCCTTTAGAGTTGGGGCACACCTATTTTTTAGATTCCTCTACTATCTTGGTGGAGGTGCTAGGCAGCATTTTTGGTAATTTCTCTTCCTTACTAGCGGAACCATTATTTTTCTCTCTTTTCTCTACCATGCATTCCCTTTCTTCACAAGATGCATCATCCTCTCTCTACCTCTTCTTAGCCTTATCTACTTCAACCTTTCTTCCTACCTATTCCTTCTTGGCATTATTTTTTTATCCTTTATCTTCATGCCTTACATGATTTATTTATTTTCTCTCTCACTTATTTCCTCAGTGTTAAGCACGGAATATACTAAGGGGGGGTGAATCAATATATATATCTTATAAAACTTTCCCTTAATCAAACGTTCAAGATATGCAATAAAACTCAAATAATAAACATCACACAAGAAAGAGAGAGAGACACCAGATATAACATGGAATCCCAATGTGGGAAAAACCACAGAGAATAATCTCAAGTATATTCATGAGAAAAAATTCATAGGAGCACCATACCCCTTTACCGAGTACCAACCTCAGTTACAATTCATGAGCACCAACCCATAGGAGCTTCAAACCTCTTTGTTGAGCACCAACCTAGCTATCATTCATGAGCACCAACCCACATGAGCATTAACCACTTTGTGTATACCACACATCTATCTCTCAATGTTGCTATATCAACAAATGATAGTTCAATACATCTCTTTCCTCTCTCTCTCACCTTTGCTCTTCTAATCTAGATAATACAATATCAAATTAACCTCTCACTCTCATATTATAAATGGCTACTCAAGCCTTTATTTATAGCTTTCCAAATGACCTTTGGCTTTCCCCCTTTGTGACCCTTCAATCCTCATGGAAAATGGTGCCAATCTTGGATGACCCTTCATATTCAAGCCTTTGAAAAGTCATTTGGTGACCCTTCATGACCAAAAACATCTTTCCCACATTTGTCCTTATCTTTGGTGACTTTTCATATTCCTTAAAGTGTCCCTTCATGAGAAATTCGCCCTTACTCTTCTGTCTTCACTTGGTGACTCTTGGTATTCCCCAAAATGACTCTTCATGGGAAAATGCATCCCATCCTTCTTTTGTCTTTATCCCATGGCTCTTTCGACTTCTCCATGGGTCCTTCTTTTATCTCATATGAAACCAAAAATATATTCATTAATATTAAATAAATATTAACTCATATTAGCCAAGATATATTTATTACCAACAACATTAAATGCAATGGGGCCTTTATCACCAATAATGCTAAACATTTGACATCAATGAAAATATTTCCAATAATCTCCCCCTTTGTCATTGATGGCAACCTCAATCTTGAAATTGCCATATCCTATCACCTACACATACTATCATCTAAAAACGTATAATAACTCCCCCTTACTATAGCAACCTATACCTATTCCTTGTACCTATTTTTGCACCTATACTTGTACATGTACCTGTTATTCTCCCCCTTTGACATTAATGGCAAAGGGTCTACTTGGAGCTAACACTTAGCTCTCCCTCAACTAATGCTAAACCTTAATGGCAGGAAGTAAGGGAAGCTACTCCCAACTTCTCTCGCAGATACTCAAATGTGTCTTTTGGTAGTGCCTTTGTGAAAATATCTACAATCTACTCTGTAGTAATAATATATTCCAACTTAACTTGTTGATCTGCAACCTTGATATCTTCCAAAGTTTGCTTCATCTAAAGCACTTGAGTACAACACAATACTATGACAATATATTCTACTTTAGTTATAGAAAGTGATATTGAGTTTTGCTTCTTGCTTAGCCATGATACTAATCTATCACCAAGGAAGAAAGCTCCTCCACTTGTACTCTTTCTATCATCTAAACACCCTGCCCAATCTAAATCTTTATAAGCAAATAAAGTGAAATCTTTACTTGTGGGATACCATAATCCATAATCCAATGTCCCTTTTATATATCTAAATATTTTTTTCACCAACTGAACATGACTATCTCTTGGAGATGATTGATATCTTTCAACCATACCTACCACATGCATGATGTCTGGTCTCGATGCTGTCAAATATAAAAAAACTACCTATCATAGATATATACAAAGATTGATCTATAACAGGTGAATCTTCATCCTTGCTCACCTTATTTCCTATACACATAGGTGTGCCAACTAGTACACAATTCTCAAAACCAAATTTCTTCAACATTTCCTTGGCATATTTACTTTGAGATATAAAAATTCCTTTATTTGATTGAAATATTTGTAATCCTAAGAAAAATGATAATTCTCCAGGCATAGACATCTCAAATTCTTTTTGCATTCTATCAAAAAAATCTTTTGTCATCTTTTCAATATTTCCTCCAAAAATGATATCATCAACATAAACCAAAACAATCAATTGATGCTCACCTTTTGTTTTGATGTAAAGATTACTATCGGCAAATCCTCTCTTGAATCCTTGATCTTGTAGGTACTTATCAAGTCTTACATACCAAGCTTTAGGAGCTTGTTTTAATCCATACAATGCTTTTTTCAATCTGCATACATGATTACTAATATTTGAGAGAATAAACCCCTCAAGCTACTCAATGTAGACCTCTTCTTCAAGATTCCCATTTAGGAAGGTAGATTTGACATCCATCTGAAATACTTTGAATTTTTTAAAAATTGCATATGTAAGAAACATTCTAATAGCCTCTAACCTTGCTAATAGTGCAAAAGTTTCTTCAAAATCTATTCCCTCAATCTGAGCATATCCTTTACATACTAATCTTGCTTTATTTTTGGTTACTTCTATATTTTCATTCAACTTATTTCTATAAACCCATTTTGTTCCTATCACATTGTGATATTTTGGTCTAGGCACTAATTCCCAAGTATCATTCTTTTCTATCTGATCTAATTCTTCATCCATAGCCTTAACCCAATGCTCATCATGTCTGGCTTCTAAAAAATTTCTAGGCTGAATTTTAGACAACAAAGAGAAATTAACTTGTTTAGATTCACTTACCATAATTCTTCTAGTGCGAATTCCTTCTTTTATATCCCTGATGATGTCACTTTCATTATGATTTTTCTAAACATATTTGGATGGAGTCTTGGTGCCCTTTTTCTCCTTTTCCTCATCTTCATTTGACTCTTCAAAGCCTTCCTCTTCAATTATTTTAGGAATGTCTACTAGATCACTGATCTTTTGTGTTCCATCTTCTTCTATCCTGACACTTGCACTTTCAACAATTTTCTTGGTTCTTTTGTTATAACATTTATAAGCTTTACTTTTGAAAGAATAACCAAGAAATATAACTTCATCTGCTCTGGATTCAAACTTACCAAGTTTTTCATCGATTCTCTTTATGAAGCATTTGCTATCAAAAACTCTAAAATAATCAACTATTGCTGGTTTGTCTTTCCATAGCTCATAAGGAGTTTTGTCACTATTGACTCTTAATAAAGATCTATTCTAAATATGCACTATTGTACCAACTACCTCTCTCTAATATTTATTTTCTATCTTGGATTAATTTAGCATTGTCCTTGTCATCTCTTGAACTATTCTATTTTTATGTTTAACTACTCCATTTTGTTGTGGAGTTCTGGTTACTGAATACTGTCTCTTTATTCCATGATCTTCACAAAACTCAATAAATTGATCTGACATTGAATTCTCCCCCTCAATCTGATCTTAGACACTTAATATTTAGATTAGTTTCATTCTTAAATAATTCTTTGAATGCTTTGAACTGTCTAAAAGCTTCTAATTTTTTCTTTGAAAACATTATCCAAGTCATACGTGAAAAATCATCAATAAGTATCATGAAATATTTATCACCTTGAGTACTTTGAGTCCTCATAGGTCCACATAGATTAGTGTGAACAAGCTCTAGCATCTGAGTGGTCGAGTACTCTTTTTTTTTGAACCACCTTCTAGCCTACTTCACATGTTGACAAGGTCCACAAAGTGTGTTAGATGGCTTTGTGATCGTTGGAAGATTCTTGACTGCTTGTTTTTTGCAAATTTTGACAAGATTGTAAAAATTTATGTGCCCCATTCTCCTGTGCCATAGCCAAATTTCTTCAATCTGACTTAAACAATATTTTTGACCTTTGATGTCTGATAACATATATAAGTTATTACCTATTTTTTGAGCATATGCAATTAATACATCTGAATCTTTTCTTCTAATTTCACAACCTTCTATATAAAACTTTAGTGTGTTCCCCTAATCACACATTTAACTTACACTCAAAAGATTATGCTTAAGACATTCTACATATAAAACATTTTCAGTTTTAGTTCTACCATTATCTAAACTTAGTGTACCTTTTTCGGCAATTCTGGTAGTAGTGTTGTCCCCAAATTTCACTATGCCACCATTGATCTTATTTAGGGTTATGAAATTTCTCTTGTCTCCTATCATGTGCCTTCAACATTCGCTATCAATAAATCATGTATTTTCTTCATTTCTTGCATGCAAAGCTGTCTGGACCAACATAGAACCTTTAGATTGTTTATTCTACCATGTCTGAACCTTTTTCTTGATGAATGGAGCCTTGGAACTCTGGTCCTTTTTGACTGACTCAAACACGCTTCTACAATACTAAGCTATGTGTCTGAAGTTGTTACACTTGTAAAAAATTATGGTCTCTTCATCAAAGCTTGATAGAGGAGCAAAAGAGTTATAGCTTCTGCTTGACTCTATATGACCTTCCTTTTCCTTATTTTTGAGATTGTTAGCTCTTTTTCTACATTCTAATTTCTTATGACCATATCTATTGCAATAAAAAAATAACCATAAAAATAGGACCTATTTGAGAATCTTTGACCTGATTGCCTTTTATAGCTTTGTTCCTTCCAGCCTTCTTTGTCCTCTATATTATTCATTCCTTCCCTTCTTGTTTCTTTATTTGTAAGAGCTTCAACATAGCTCTTCTTCTTTTCGAAACTGATACCTGTCTTATCTGATATTGCCTTTTGGCTTTATAATATATTATTCAATGTATTAGTGCTATTCTCAAATTTTAAATCATTGACTATTTTATTATTGATTGCTTTCTCAATCTCTTCTTTTAAGGAGGCAATTTCAATAACATACCTTTCACATTCTTTTCTTGATATTTCCAACTGTACTATGAGATCTTCTTCATTCTTCTTGGCTTCTTCAAAGTGTGCTTGTAGATCTTCAATCATTTCTTTTGACTCTTGTTCATTTTTCTTGATCTGGCACTTTAATCTTTGATTCTTCTTTTGAACAGCTTCTAACTCTTCTAGGGCACAATTGAGTTCTCCTTCTATATCTACTTTAGCTTCCTCCTCTTCTTCTTCATGATTATCATGTATGGCCATGAATAGAATCTCTTCTTCTTCTGAATCACTGACTCCATTATCTTCAACTGAGCTAAGATCCTTAGAATATAGGCTCTTCTTCTCGAATTCCTTCTTGGATTTGCCTTTAAAATTCTTCTTATATGTAGGCTTTTCTTCTTCATCATCATTAACCTTATCTGGGCATCTAGCTAAAAAATGTCCAATCTTTCCACAATTAAAACATTTAAAAGGTAATTTTTCTTGATATTTACTTGTTCCTCTTTTCAGCCTGTGAATGAAAAGTGCTTCATTTTCATCTTCATCATCACTGGAACTATCACTTGATTCTTGAATCTTAGCTTTCTCCTTCTTTGATGTCTTGAAGCTACTTCTCTCTTTGAGGGTTTATCTTTTTCTGTCCACATCTCATATGCCGTGAGAATACCATGAAGCTCATCCATCTTTAGCTTGGCTAAATTCTTCATTTCCTCGATTGCCAAAACCTTTGCATCATATCTCATTGGTAGAGATCTCAAAACCTTTTGCACCACCATTGACTCCTCCAATGTTTCTCCAAGACCTTGAATCTAATTTACTATCTGATCAACTCGCAAGAGATAACTTGCTATATCTTCTTCTTCTTCCATCTTCAAACTTTCAAACTGCCTTCTGAAAGTCTACAACTTAGCTTGTTGAACATTTCCATCACCTTTGTAAATATTCTCAAGTTTTACCCAAGTTTTATGAGCATATTTAAATTGCATAACTTTAACAAATTTATATTCACATAACCCATATAAAATAGCATTTAAAGCTTTAGCATTACATTCACTTACCTTCTTTTCTACTGGAGTAATTGTAGATGTCTGTGGCTCTTCATATTCCTCCACCACTAATTTCCATATGTCAAATCTAAGGGCCATCAAATAAACCTTCATTCTCATGCTCCAAAAATCATAATTCATCCCATCAAACAAAGGTGCCTTATTTGTAGAAAATCCTTCTTGTGACCCAGCCATCGTGATTTTCCCAATCTACCTTCAAGGTGTAAAACTTTTCAAAAAGGAACCTGCTCTGATACCAATTTTTAAGGATAAAATTTACTAAGAGGGGGGGGGTGAATCAGTATATATATCTTATAAAACTTTCTCTTAATCAAACATTCAAGATATGCAATAAAAATCAAATAATAAACATCACACAAGAAAGAGAGAGACACCAGATATAGCGTGGAAACCTAATGTGGGAAAAACCATGGATAACAATCTCAAGTATATTCATGAGAACAAATTCACAGGAGCACCATACCCCTTTTCCAAGTACCAACCTCAGCTATAATTCATGAGCACCAACCCACAGGAGCTTCAAACCCCTTTGCTGAGCACCAACCTAGCTATCATTCATGAGCACCAACCCACATGAGCATCAACCACTTTGTGTATACCACACACCTATCTCTTAATGTTGCTATATCAACAAATGATAGTTTAATACATCTCTTTCCTCTCTCTTACCTTTTCTCTTCTAAGCTAGATAATACAATATCAAATTAACCTCTCACTCTCATATTACAAATGGCTACTCAAGCCTTTATTTATAGATTTCTAAATGACCTTTGGCCTTCCCCCTTTGTGACCCTTCAATCCTCATGGAAAATGGTGCCAATCTTGGATGACCCTTCATATTCAAGCCTTTGAAAAGTCATGTGGTGACCCTTCATGACCAAAAACGTCTTTCCCACTTTTTTTCTTATCTTTGGTGACTTTTTGTATTCCTTAAATTGTCCCTTCATGAGAAATTCGCCCTTACTCTTTTGTCTTCACTTAGTGACTCTTGGTATTCCCCAAAATGACTCTTCATGGGAAAATGCATCCCATCCTTCTTTTGTCTTTATCCCATGGCTCTTCGACTTCTCCATGGGCCCTTCTTTTGTCTCATATGCAACCAAAAATATATTCATTAATATTAAATAAATATTAACTCATATTAGCCAAGATATATTTATTACCAAAAACATTAAATGCAATGGGGCCTTTATCACCAATAATGCTAAACCTTTGACATCAATGACAATATTTCCAACACTCAGCCTCTACCCGATTGATTTTAGCTTGGGACATACCCTTGGATTTCATCTCTTCGTGCCTTCGATGAAACTTCAATGTTTTATCAATATGGCCTTGGTTGAGGCCCATGGCCTTCCATTGGCACTAAAATTCTTCTTATATTGGCATGCTTGAATGGGTTAACCCATTGGGTTCCTTTCATGTTTCTCCTTCCTGACTGCCTTCCTCTATCAACACCTTGGTCTCTTCCTTTTTTATCTACTCTTTGGCCTCCACCATCAAGATGACCTATTTTTTCACCCTTACCTTAGCCATTTATTTATTCTATTATCATATCTCTTACATTCTCTGGCTTTAGCCTCACCAAATCCAAGCTTTCTTAACCTTTACATTCACTTTTTTGGCTCAAATTTAGGGGGAGGGGAAGGGGTTTATTCAATTGACAAGGAATCCTCATCCTTGGGTACAATATAGTGCCCATCACACCTTATTATTCCAACTTCTCTTCTTCTTCTTCCTCAAATACAATAAATTTTTCCACCAAAGAGGGAGCCTTCCCCTTCTTTTTCTCTTTTTCATTGGGGGAGGCTTTCAGTATGAAGTGAAAGTGCTTCTTAGAGGACTTTAAAGCATACACTTCCCATTTCAAAGGGATATTTAGATTAAAATGATCCTCAATTTCTTTTAAGTTCTCCCATTTTTTTTTCTTTGGAGACCTTTTCTTCTTAAGGGTCACTAGGATTCCTTCATCCCTGATCTAGACTGGGGGGTCTCTTCTCTGATTAGCACTAGACCCAACACTAGAATCTTTCTTCCTTAGATTCATCACATAGTAGAGCCTATGGATGAATCTAAGGATGGTAACCTCTTGGAATGGATTGATATTTGGGTGTTTTGAGGCATCTTCTTCATCTTCTATCATGATTATATTTGCACAAGGAAACCTATGCCTCATTATTTGTCTTTTTACATCCAATTCTTTGACTAGGATGTCCATACTTTACATGTTTGAGATCTAGTGTAGTGCATCCTAAAATTATTATAACAAGAAGTAGAAAGGGAGATTCAACTATCCTAACTTGTTCTCATCCTTTAACACTAAGTGAATGATGTAGTAGTGATACATCATGGCAAAAGTTACCATCCTAAACATGATCATGGGAATATCTTGGGGAATATACCACTCTAGTAAAAAGGATTTAATGTACTGCTCACACCAGTGCATTATGTAACTCTTGTCTTTTAGGTTGAAGGTGATAGGGTAGGTGTAATCCTTATACTTTTATGTGGGGGACTCATGGTTTTCTGACAAAACCCCCAAGTTATCCTCACTTCCATTAGGGATCCTAATCTCCTCCATTATGATTAAGATGATGATGGAGCCCCACTTGAAGGTCCCTTTGGCACTATGGCATTCAAGTGTGTTTTTGGTCAATTCTTCAATAATAAACTATGTGATATTAAATTGGACACCCTCACTATATGATAGGCCACACAAAGATATGCCTTGGACATATATGTTCATCGACCACTAGGACAAAACTTTGAGCTCATAAGGCATGCTACCACCCTCATACCAAGGTCCTCACCCTTATTGATTGGGAATGTATATCCCCCTTGAAGTAATTTAGGTGCTTTATGATGAAATACACCTCTTCATCATCATCCATCAGCTAATGGATGTCTCTATCAGTGTTTGGAAGCTTGGTTATCTATTCAATCATCTATGTAGAGATATTCATGTACTGATATATGAAGTAGACATGTTCCTCATGGATGTATGAGAGAAGGAATTAGATGATCTCTTCAAGATTTTTGAAGTGAGGAAACTCATAGAGCTGAGTTACATCTAAGGCTTATATCTTGTCTCAAATTGAGACATCAAATAAAACATCACCATCTAGGGTCTTTCACCCTATATCCACCATCCAATCTTGCATAAAGTCATATAAATGGCTTGACGTCTAGTGGTTATACTCTTTCAACTAAAATAAGTGTGTATAATATTGTCATGGTTCTCCTATTGATAGCTCTGATGGAAACTACATGTATTTATAGCACATTTTTGTTAGCACCTTGATATCCATCACCATGATGCTAACTGCCTCAACTATCTATACCTTTGTATTGGTGGTAGATGCTTCCTCAACAATTTTTACCTACTTGGGTTTTAGATACACCATCATGGAGCTTGTTGCTTTGCTCTTCTTCACCATTTTGAATCTACTAGTATTAAACTTTAGGAGGGGTGGATTTATAAAGCCTTGAATGGTGACCATCACTTTAATAGTCATAGGATCTATGATTATTTTCTCAACTCTAATCTTTGTTAGGTATTAATGGTAGCCAAGGTGATATCTTCCTAGTTTAACTTGGTTCTTTGCGTAAACCTTCTTCAATCCTTCATATCAGTCTTCAATGTGAATGGATTCTCTTATTTTTGTAACTCCAATCACTCTAAGGTACTTAATTTTATCAAATGCTCACTATGATAGGGTTCTTACTTTGGCTCTTTGGTTTCACATTAAGTTTGTATCAAGTCTTGAGTTGGCATAAACTTGGTAACCTAAGTAAGTCCACTATTTTCCTTTTTAAACCCTTCACTTCTCAACTACCATAATTAATGTAGGCTTAATGACATAAGCACATCGATCTTCTTGGAAAATGCAAAAATATACAAAACTTTTAAAATATCCTATCTTATATGTGTTAAATGTGTATCTTTGTGCCTTTACCACCACCTTATTAAATATTCATAATGGATTTTTTGGTGAAGTGATATGTGGTTTAGATGATCACTTCATACTTCTTCTTAGGTAGATGCTAACTATTTTAGATGACCTATTTCTATGCATGTATCCTTCAGTATGACCTTTGCCTTTTTTGTGGCAACCTAGGCACAACAACTCACATGCATGTGACCTAGCCTCCTCGATTGCACTTATTTTCTATATATGCTCTTATTTCAATAGTGCTTCTTACCTTGGTCAATTTCATGTGTGTCATCTTACCTTGGCCTTGTCTTACCCTATACAAATCCCTTATGCAGGTCCTCTAGTGATTTATTTCTCTCTTGATGCTCTTGCACACTCTTAAAATGTGCATCTTCAGTATCTACCTTATGCTCAACAATTTTAGGCATCTTCACTTCTTACCTTTAGGGTTATATAGCACCAAATCAATTGATGCACCTTCTTACAACTCTGGTGTAAAGGTAGCACAAGAATGGTTCATTCTTGGGCCTTTATGGTGCCTATACTTTCCATCTTACATATGTATCTCTAGTTACTCTTACTTTTGCCTAGTAAGCTTCACATGCCCACTACTTAGATGTCTGGCATCATGTACTTATGGGAACAAGTGCTCAATTCATCCAATTAGAATTATGTGTGAAGTGTTAACTTATAAGTTATTGTAGCTATTGTGCATCACTCACTACCTCTATACACTGTACAAGGGATAAAATAAAAGAAAATAATGGTTTAGCTTGCACTAAACTTTATTCTAGTTATCTTATTTCAAGTCAACTATTGACCAATAAGTCAAAGTTTCCATGGCATGAGTGCCATTTACTACCTGTAAGGCTTCAATTAGTTTTCATTACATTGCCTAGGGAGAATTTCATCGAACAACATGTGCAACTTACATGTGCCTATTTCTAAGATGTGATGGATGACGTAGGGACCCATCTACTATATTTGTAACTTGTCAAGGTTCTTAAAGTACTTGAAATCATAGAACAACACTATTGTTCCTTTAGTCATCTCTTTGTGCTTGATGTACTTATCATGTCACCACTTTTAGCATGCTTTCTCAACCTATTGACTCCATTTGACTTGGGTGTGCTTCTCATCTAAGTGTTCCAAGTCTTCCAATCTTATTCTTAAATATTCCTAGTTGTCTAAGTGGACAATTCATGCAATTTCTAAGGAGGGTACCATAAATTCCATGGGTAAAACTGCTTTAGTGTCAAACACCAGTTGAAATGGTGTAGCCTTTTTTAGGCACTTGTAGGTTGTGTGATATACCCAAAGTACCACTAAAACATGATCATCCCAATCCTTGAAACAAATGTCACATATCTTTGTTAGGAATATTCCTAAGATTTTTTTAAATTCTTTAATTATACCATTGGCTTAGGGATTATATTGGGTGGTCTTATGGTCCACCACCATGTATTTGGTCAAAAGGATGTACACCATTTCATTGATAAAATGAGTGCCCATGTCACTAGTCAAACTCATTGGGTACCCATACTTACTAATGATGTTCTCCCATATGAATCATGTAGCTTTCAAAACTATGTAGTCCTTGGTTGATGTGGCTTCAGCCCACTTGGTGAAATAGTCAATGGTCATTATGATATATCTTACACTTGTGCATCATGCTATGGGAGTAATTGGTCCAACAAAGTTAATGGCCCATTTTTTGAATGGAACCTAGTAAGAATAGGGATGAGAGGAATCTCATCCTAATGGTTGGGATTCTTATTTTGATAGCATACATCACATGCCTTAGCTTATTATTTTTCATCTTAGAATAGGTTTGGCCACCACAAGCCTGACTGCAAAACCTTGTGTGTCATTATGTCTCTAGTAAAATGGCCTCTTTCAATCCCTTCATGAACTTCCTATAGGATGGAGTCCCATTCATGTTCCAAAACACATCAGTATAGGACTTAATACCTATTTAGTTTGTATATATCTCCCTCAATGAGCTAGAAGGGGGTGGCATGGACCATGAGTTATTTATTTTCCTTGATAGACAAGGTTTGTAGCACAAACCCTAATTTTAGGAAAGCAACAATCTCTGCTAGGTCTTTAGGAATGAGTTGAAATCTATATAGCTACACATCTGGCATGTCATCCTTAAACATCACTACCACATATCCATAATTGATGTGGGATAAATGGTCTAGCCCTAAATTTTTCTTCTTATGTTTGATGATTATAGATAACTAGAACTCCTAGAAGAGAACAATCCATCTGCATATGTACCCATGTAAAATAGGCTTGTTCATGAGGTACTTGAGCACATCATGATTTGTGAAGAAGATGAATGGGGTTTTATAGTAGGTATTTCCTAATTTTTTTTAAGTCATAGACCATTGCCAGTACCTCACTCTCAGTGGTGGTATAATTTTTCTCTACCTACATTAATTTTCTACTTATGAAGGAGATGGGGTGGTCCATCTTTCTCTCACCTAGTTACATGAATATGGAACCAATGGTAAATCCTGAAGCATTGACATGGATATGGAAGGGAGTCATCTAGTCTATAAATTATAGAATTAGCATGCTATCAAACTTTAGCTTCACTATTTCAAAGGCCTCCTCTTATGACTCACCCCAGTAGAATGGGCCATCCTTGTGAAAGAGCTCCTCTAGAGGAATGATGATCTTCACATAGATCTGAGTGAACTTCCTATAGTATCCATAATGACCTAGAAAGCCATGAACATATTTTTTCATTGAGGGGGTTTGGAGATGAATTATTATGGCTATCTTCATTGGATCAACAAACAACCCATATTTTTAGATGATGTGCCTAAGCAATGTCCCAAATGGAGTTGGGAAGATGCACTTCTTCATATTTAAGGAGATCTAGAGCTACCTACACCTCTCAAACATGAGGCATAAATTTTCATAGTGATATTTTACAAGGCCATACATAAGCTAGTAATTGAAATATACTAGGAGGAACTTATGGATAAAGTCCTTGAAAGTAGTGATCACTACCTTAGAGAATACAGATGGTGTATGCTTGAGTCTAAAGGGTATCACATTATAGGAAAAACAAACCCATTATATCACAAAAGTTATTTTGGACTTATCCTCCTTGATCTACACCTGATGGTAACTCAAAAATCCATCAGGGAAAGTGTAGGTTTTATAGCCTATGAATCCATCTAGGACCTCATTAATGAATGGGGTTGGGAATGGATCATTGATAAAAATTGAATTCAATATCTTGTAGTTGATGAAAATGTATATGCACCCATATTTCTTGATGTTGATGACAATTAGGCTCACTAATTTAGATTATTGTATTAGGTAGGTGATGCCAACCACCAACATTCCATCAATCTCCATCTTTACTTTGGTGCAGAGATTGGGATTCATCTGATATGGGCACTTCTTGACTAGCCTCACATCATCCACTAGCTTGATGCTCATTTCTCCAAGGGAAGGGTGGGCTCCCTTCATGTCCTTTATCTGTGTGGGAATAAGTCTTGAAATTCTTTGAATAGGTATATAATTTTCTCTAACTTTAACTTAGACTAGTAGGCACCTATGGTGTTGATATTTAGCTTGCCTTCTATGATGATGTCCACTGTAGTGGTGCATAGTAGGGTTCATTACTATTTTTATGAGATTATTTGACTTGCCTTATCCCCTTTATTATATTAATTTTAAGATGTATTGGATCTTTATCATCTTGGGTATTATTATCCACAAGGCACATAAGTTTTTGTCTACTTGTTAAAGCCTTTCAATTATGCTCTTTCCAAGTTTCATCATCTTCTTTATTGGAGTCACTATTGAGCATCCTCTCTTTAAATAATGTTAGAGGTGTTAGTCCTTTATCCCCAAACATCTCCTTTAGATGCTCTTCTAAGATTTTAGTTTCCTTAAACACTACCCTACAAATGATTTGTAATGGCTCCATTAGCTCTAAGTTCTATGAAGAAAATGAGGTGTGCACAAACCTCTCCTTGAGCATCTCCTAGTTTCCTATCTTGTGATGCATCTCATTTACAATGTACCATACTCATACCCAAGTTTACAAGGTCTTGTAAAAGGCATGTACCCATAGGCCTCTTAGTGCATTCTTTTAAAAGACAGTCTAGGTTTCTTTGCATAGACACACATGTGTGATTGGGTCAAAATCACCAATGTAAGTGGGTATGTATAGATCCTCATTAGTCTTACTAAACCTAGTGAAAATTAATACCTTCATATCCTACCAAGTTATCAAGATAGGTCTCTACACTACCCACTAGTGAGCAATAGTGCTCTTCAAGGTATGCACTAGTGAACCCATTTGATCTATCTCCTTTGGGCTGAAATATTTAATGTCATAGACATAAATTTTTATGGGTTATCTACCTTCATACTTTGAAAGAATGAAAATATTCCCTTTACTAAGCTAGATTACTATTTTCTCCACCTTTTGGGCATGGGTGACCCATTTCTTCTTGAGGTTCTCAATCTTAACCAATCTTATCCTGGATGGTATTGGCCTGACTATGTACACTAGGCATTTCCTTCAATTAGTGACCTCATATGCCTCTTCAAACCATAAATTGTAGGCTACATTAGTTTATGAAAGGTTGATTGTTTATCCTCCCACTTGAGCATTCATTGGTCATTAAGGTTGAGCTTCTCAGCACCCTACATCATGATGTTATAGATGTGGTTGATCTCATCCTCAAGATCAAAAAATTCTATGTATGGGGGCCCTTGGTCACTTGAAAGAGGGATCACCACCCTTTCCTTTCCATTCTCAAAAGTCATATAAAACTTCTTAAAGTGATGTCTGCATTATTGGCATAGTACCATGACCTTCCTATGAGCACTAGATAGTTGTCATATTCTACCAACTTGATGACCTTGAAGTTGGCTTAGAATTTGGTACCCATGATATCTATAATGGCACGTTTCAATATCTTGATAGGCTGTACTTAGGGGTTTTTAGCCATGAATAACATGTGAGGTGAAGGCCTCAAAAATGGTTACCCCATCTTTTCCCAAGCCTTTTGAGTCAAAATATTGACCTTATCACCTATATCAACCAGTACCTCATAAACTAACCACCCATTGATGGTGGCATCTATCAATAACTCTTGGTTATAATTGACATTCTAAGTATGCCTTACTTCATGCACCCACTCCATATATAGTATAATAACCTCAATCATCTAAGGTGTAACCTCTATTTTTATTTTCTTACCTATATGCTTTATCAACAAATATTTTAGTAAGGTCAACATTCCTTTAGTTTGCAAGAGGTGTAGGATCTCAATCAATTCATTCACTTTAGAATCTTGGTGATCTTGCTTCCTACATGAAGCATTGCCTATTCTTATAACTATTGGACTAACTTAAGTTTTCCCTACAAGTTATGTATCATGTTCATGGATTGTTACAAAACATCCTTCTACCATGTAGGGTCAAGGTATGGTGCAAATTTTGGCTTCGACCATGTTATGCACTCAATGCAACTTGATTCACCATACTCAAAGCATAGATATTGGTTCAAAACGGTGGGTGGTTGAGTGGTAAAACCACTTCAATTCATGGCTTTCAACTTATGTGGCTCTTTATGAGTTTGTTGTGGTTTTGGAGCCTACATTTCCTCTTTAGACTCATGCTTTACCATTGTCACACCTCTATCCATGTCAAGCCAACCTTGAGTCAAGTTTTTGTACAAGTCAAGGCATTCCTTGATTACATGTGGTCCTCAATAATACCTACACATTTGGTACATGGGGTAGTTACACTAATAATGTTCAATCAACTCATAATTTTAGCAAGATCATGGTGAGAATCTTCCTCCACCACATCCTCCTCTTTCACATGTGCCTCACTAGTTTCCATAACCCATATTGTTTTAGACATAACCTTCATTTCCTTGACCCACTTGTCCATAATCTAATGTCATCACCTACTTCAAACCTCTTTCCATGTTCTGGTGTATCTCATTGATGACCCTACAGTCTAATATTGAGTGCGTATAGGAATTACACATTTTATAATAAATGGTGGTGTTTACTTGGCTAGTATGTTATAATAAAGGATAGTTTTGATATTTAATGAACCCATGACAAACTTTAAAGTTGAGAAGTAGGGTGTGGACATTTCCCCATGGGCAATTTTTTTTTATACCCCTCTATCTCACAATTAATACACCATAACCCACTATGAGCATCATGCACCAAACCAATGGTTAACATCTATATATATAGGAGGAGATTGATGTAATCTACACCTCCATGAATGGGATGATCATATTATAAATTTTGCCTACCACCTCAACCCAAAGTGTGGCTTCAAACACTTTATAGGGGTCTGTAAAGGTCTTCATAGACAATTCTCTTTTGAATGATACCAAAAGGCCTCCAACAAACCATTGTATGTGCTAGGAGGGGTGAATGTCATATGAAATATTAGAGAGAATAATTTTAAATTTTGCATCATATAGGTACATGCTTTTATATAACCCTTGGTTGATCTCCTTGAGCATCATAATGCTCTATTACCTAAACTCACAGATATAAGACTCTTTCAAGTAGGCTTACTTCAACATATTATAGTCAACCATAGCTTGGTTTAGATAAATTTTTCAATATTAAGTATGGGCATGATCTATTAGGGTGGTTAAAAATTAGGTTTCCTTACACTTAGGATGAGTGATACCCTAAGCACACTATTATAACTCACACTTTAGCATATGCTCCATGGCATTCTCTACACTATAATACTTGGGAAAGTGCATCACCATCTCGTAGTAGACTTGATATGGGGGGGTTCAAAGTTTTGAGGCACCTACCCCCCTTGTATCTATCTTGGAGGTGGTCTTTGAATGCCTCCACTTATAGGGTTGAGTGTTGACCTTGATAGAGTAGGCTATGCTACTGAACTTGTCAGTGCAACACTATTCACTAGTGGTGTCGTACCACTTTTTATAGGCTATTACCCTATCAGTGTAACTATCATTCTTTATATGGGAGTGATTGTGCTTAGGTTCAAGGTTATTAGATTGGTTCTTGATAAATTCATCATATCCTTAGTACCTTATAAGGAATCACTTTCTCAATCATAAACTCTTGATCCAAATCTTGAATCCTATCAAATTTGACATTGATAATAGGTTCATTTACCATTCTTCTATATTTTGATAGGGAATACAGTGCATGATTTTGTACTTTAGGTTTGGAGGGGGTAGGTTCTTTTGGTGCATTTTCAAGCACCACATTTTGTAAGAACCCACTGCATCTTGTACCCAACTACTAATTCTAGTCTCTTGATTCTTCCTCTCTCTCTTTACAATACTACAATTTAAGGTATCTTTCCCCATTCCCTTCTCACTTAATACAAGTCCTCTCAACACTTTTAATTTCTAGACCCTCCATCAGTCTATGCTTTCACTTACTATAGTTTAGCCTCTGGATCTCTTGGGTGTCAAGTTGTTCCTCTTCCATTACACCTTGCCTACACTTCCCCTTCTCACCTTTTATGCTTATTTATATGTGCAAGGACCTTATCCTTCCATTCATATGATTTATATATTATAATTCACCAAAAAATTCCTTAGTTTGGTGTTGATCATTCTTATGAATACACCCCTTGGTTCATGGAGGAACTTGTACTCTAATTTTTATAGATAAAATAAGGTTGATACTATGAAATCAAACATGTAGCTATTCAACATGCCACTCCACCACTTGTAAACAACATGAATCCAAACTTCATCTAGGCTCTCTAGCCTCTCTACATGCTCTATGATCCACTTGAGGCACTAGAAATAGCTATGCCTTCTATTAGTAGTGTAGGCAACTAACCATTATTACATATGCTTAGGTAGTTCACAAAAGAACACCTCATACAGAGCATCATATAAGTTGGCTTGCACCTATTTCCATGGATTATATCCTTTGCATGTAAGATGCCTTTGAATGTGACTATCTTCCACTTGTTATTGTTTTAGTATTTTTTTATGCTTTTTTAATGTAGACTAATTACTAAAAACAAAGTATATGTAGGGTAATTCTAAACCCTACATATGAAGAAAATATTGACCTTGGATGGTTTAAAATATATGTAGGGTTTAGAGTTACAAAGTATATGCAAAAGATAAACAAAACTTAAAATATGAATAAAATATTGACCTTGGATGGTTGAAAATGTGCAGATAAAGAGATGCCAAAATAATGTATATGGCCTTCAAAAATCACCTAATAATGGCACCAATCAAGTGTTATTCAAAGTGGTAAGGTGATGGTAATGTCTATATGTAGGTTTGAGACTAGTTTGGATAGAATTTCATGATTAGAATGGCTTCCTTCCTTTCATGTTCATTCTTACTAAGCAATGGAAGCTTGCAGAGTATTTATGAATTGATGTCAATCCTAACTGATCAATGTTGATCATGGAGGATTGACGTCGATCCACTTGATTTGGTAAAGGTTGGCTAAATTTATTTTGAACCATGTGTCAAACTTAATGAATATAACACTAAGTTTTTTGCATGGATTTTAAATGAGGGTAGGTTGTTAGGATGGTTGGGTAATTTGTTTTTATTTGATTTTTTATGTATTTTATGGTTAAGGGTGGTAAATAGTAATTAATAGAATTAATTACCATGGGTAAAAAGGGGTTAATTATTATTTTAATTAAATTCAATTAGCCTATGTGGAAAAGGTAAATGGGAAAGTAAAATGTAATTATTTAAAATAATTACCCATGGGGGTAGCTATGTTAGAAATAACATAAATATGATGATGCACAAGTTAATACACAAGGGTGTATAAAAATGACATCTAAGTTTGTGCCCTTTTGTGGAGTGGAATGCAATATCAGGCTGTGAGACAAAAACTATAAGGTATCTAATGCCCCAAGTTTATTGTGAGAAGGTATCCCCCCTAAAATCATGCACTAATAAGTGAAATGGAATAGATGATGGGTTTGAACAAGATGGAATGGATAACAAATGTGGGTGAGGTGAAATGGCCAAGTGAAAGATAGCTAAGGACACATAAAAAATGTAAATGGCTACCATGGAATTCCAAGTTTGCACTTAATGGAATAAAAAGTAATGCATCTAACAATGCCCTAAAGACTGAAGAAAGTAACAAAATACCATAGTTAAAACAAATGGGTGCAAGTAAAGGATATCAAGAAAATAAAAGAGAGGAATCATATAGTAAATAATCTATTGTGTGTATGGTGCATGCATTACGTATAGACATGTTCACAAGATAAAATATACCCTCAAAATATTATAAGGGACAAGGAGCCAAAAAAAAGGGGTATGCCTTTAAGGATATTGGGGAGCTGACAAGGGGTCAAAAATATCCAAATCTAAAAGGTAATAAGAAATAAAAATGGGATAGCTAAAGTACAAGCAACAAGACAGGGTTGGGGAACAAAACTAGGACAAATGTAAAAATGATACATAAGTGCAAAAATTTGACAAGCTAAGATGATCGATGTCTATCTATGATGGATCGATGTCGATTAATAATATTGAAATCAATCTATTTGGATTGATGTTGAATCAAAAGATTGACATCGGTCAAGAAAAAATCTATATATAGCCATCCAATGTAAAAAAAGGCTCATTTATCTATCAAAAAAAATAAAATCTAAGAGCCTAAAATTTACATGCATCAACCTTGTAAATAAACAGGAGACATTATGGAGGTGAGTGGGAGTGGATGAGGATGAAGGTGACTATAGTACAAGGTAAGGGTTAAAAATGTTTAAAAAAAAATTAAGAATTTATTTTTTTGGTTTGTTTTGGTATTATTATTATTATTATTATTATTATTATTTATTTATTAGCATAAGAAATTAGGTTTATTAGAAACATTGGTAGGGGGAAGGGGAATTTAAATTTTATTTTTGTGATTAATTTTTTTAATTTTTTTTAGAAATGTACAACTTATGGGTGGGAATTTTAAGGTAATATGAATCATCATCAATCTAAAATAGATCAATCATGATCCTTTATGATCGATGATGATCAAAAAGGGATCGACCAAGATCCATAAGATCATTATCGATCTGTATCAAATCGACATCAATCTTGAGAGGATCAATAGAAAATAGAAAATTTAGGATTTTAATTAACTAGAAGGATGCTTTTGATAGGCTTAAGAGATACTAATGATGAGGGATAGAGTCCCTCTATTGCTAACATAGTTGTGAGAGTTCATGAGTGATGAGGACTGGGCACATCTTGAGGCAGTATGATTAAGAGGGATTCATCACTATTTATGTTTCCATCGAGATATCAACATGATGGTTACATTGTTGGAGTAGTGGGATCATACCACCAACACATTTTGGCTTCTAATAAGTGAGATGACCATTAATATAGAGGACATCCACCACATTCTATGAGTATCGATTATAGGTGCTCTGATATATATAGTTGATAAGGATAGATGAGCAATGGTATTGACACACCTATATGATAAGGAGGCTAGAGATATTAGATTCTTTACTGGGGGGTTCTCCTTCCAACCAATATATGATCAATATCCTACTAAGATACTAGTGTTAACCATGATCATACTAGCACTAACCTGCTATGTACTAATAGACTTTAGGAGAGGATGATTACCATGGAGCCTATTAGGTGTGATAGTAGACATGGTAGAGTTTAGGATAGTGTTTACTTGGGCACCCACATTTCTAGGGTAGATATACAAAGAGTTATGTAGTTGGCATACTAGATGCCACTTAGGATTAGATATTACATTTATTTTACATTGTTGGGCATATGATCACATCTATGTGATTCACCCTAGAGGGACTCCATGGGCTAGTTTTGAGGAGATGGTGTACAACATAGGCTTCCAAGACTTGATTATACCAAATACAAATAGAGTAGTGCATTATTTAGCATAGTATAGATAGGTCTTTAGTGAGTTTCAGATAGGGGATGTTATTTGGAGGCCCTATGTAGACTTTCTAGCATTGCCAGACATAACGACAGAGATAGGTGATGTGGCCTAGGAGATATGGGTTCATGGATGATGGATAGATCACCTCAAGATATTCTATTTTGATAGGTTCTATCAATAGTTTGGACTACTATAGGATATTTCACTAACCCCATGCTTATATAGGTAGGAGGATACAGAGATAGACTGGCTAACACCTAATACTTTGGTGATTTTGATGGGGCCATAGGAGGAGTCTACAACTACTAATATAAATGATGTGGGGCACATGAATGAATATGCAACATGGTTTGTAGAGGAGATGGTGAGGATGCATGATAGAGTAGTGAGGCCTTAATAAGAGGTGGTATAAGATGTAGAGAGGGGAGAGGTGGAACAAGAGGCTTTAGACATACACATGGAAGAGGCACTAGTATAGGATGCCCCTACTTAGGAGATGATAGATATATTTGTAGTTATGGCTAAGAGGGATACTCTAAGGACTTAGCTATATGAGGTATAGGTATCCCATATCACATTACATGGATAGCTTTCCACACTATAGAGTGATCTAGAGATAATGAGGGGTTAGAGGGACCATGATATATAGGAGCATGATGGATAAAGAGTAGATCTTGAGTAGATGAGGTCTACCCTAGTTAAGAGACCCACTCTAGACATTATAGGATCTTACACTGCACCTCCAGATATAGTAACACTCTGGTAGTATAGATATTTGCTTATAGAGATGTCATATTATGAGAGGATAGTATAGAAGAGGCTACCTTATGTTCCTTTATTTACTTCATACATGGTCGGTCATCATAAATCATAGAAGACTCTTGGGGTATAGTTAGTTTAGGGAGTATAGCAGGTCGAGGAGGGGACGATGAGGGAGGTGATAGTATTCACTTTAATAGGAATGAGTTCACCCAGTAGAGCATAATATATGGGTTGAGAGCCCCATTGTATTCATATTATGAAATTTGAATAGACTTTAATATATATACAAACATTTTATGCTTATGGATCATGTGTATTTGCTTATGGATTTATGGATGGATTTTAGATTAGATGTTATGATTATCTAATTTTTATTACTACTATCATGTATGTTATAGATGGATTTTAGATTATGGATGTGATGGATTATAGATTTCAGACATTATGTTTTTAATTTTGATTATTGTTAGTAAATATGTTGTGGATGTTTATGATTTATTAATTATGGATTTTCCATGCCCTAGATTATGGATGTTATATCATGAGTTATATTTTTTAATAAATGGATTATGATTATGGATTATGCCTAATGATGATTTATGAATTATGTTATAGCATGAGATATATTTTTGTTAAATGGATTATGATTATGGATTATAGATGGATTTTAATGTTTTTAATGGTTGTTGATTTATGTATTTTAGTGATTACATATCATGGATTTTCTCATCATTGACTTGGACCATAACCAAAAGAGAACCTCTCATATGCATGGCCTATGCATCCTTTTCTAGATGATAATAGACTATGAAACTATCTAGGTTAGCTAAATCTTTGACCTTGGTCATTTATTAGGATTATATGCTTTTGATGGGATGGGGAATAGATTTCTTTATAAATAATTCATTTTCACCTCATATTTCAAAATCAAGATTTATATTTTAGGAATCATTTTTATGCCAACAGGTAGACTGATCAATATGAGAAGTCTAAAATTAGAAAGTTGATCAATATGGGAAGATTTCTTGGGATATTACTTTTGACAATCTATTTTATTACTTTTGATGCTTTTTTTAGGGCTTTAAAATGGCATAATTTTAAAAATTGATCAATGCAAGAAGTTTTATGCTTGGTAACAATGCTTCGAGGGAGTGGTCTACATTTTAACATTTTTATATAGCTACCTTTCAAGGGATTAGTCTATTATTTTGTCTTTAAATATTTGATTATATCTATCCTTCAAGGGATCAGTCTATTTATTTATCCCATTTTAATATTTTTTCTTTTCATTGATTTTGGATCCCATAGAAGGTAATGCAAGATGGCATAAAAAGATACCTTAGGATGGCTTCCATGAATTCATCATATGAGATGATTATGTTATCTTAAGAAATTAATAGTTTTTAGGAAATAATGATCTAGGGTTTCTCCCATAATAGGTGAAACTTATCCATGAGAAAATGCTATGTATAGAGCTAGGGTATACATATTCAAGGTTAAGGTTATAGTGACTACTAGATAACCACATAACTCTCATATCATTATTTGGTATTTTTAGATAAGGGAATATGACAAGATGCAAGATGAGCTAACCAAGATAAGCCAAGATCTATCAACTCTAGTAAGGACATAGATGCAATGCATTAAGAGGTTCTCATTCTAGTTTACCATCAAAAGAAGCCAAATGATATACCTCATATCTGTATTTATGAGTTATGATGTATGGTCAACGCCAACTAGGAGAAAATTTATCCCTTTTACTTCATTCAATATTAGTGACATGTTGATTTTATTTAAGCACAATATCTCCAATATTAAATTCACAGTCTCCTACATTTTGATTATATGCTCGTTTTAGTCATTCTTGATATATACAAAGATGATCAAGGGATATTTCATGATGTTCATCTAAGAGTTTGAGCTAGGATAAATGTTCCTAACAAAAATCCTCATCAGAAATAATGTCTTTAAGGGAGACACGAAGGGAATGGATTTGGACTTCAAATAGAAGTATATCTTCTAAACCATAGACTAAAGAAAATGGAGAAGCACCTTTAGGGGTTCAAATACTAGTTTGATATGCCCATAAGGCAAAAGGGATACAAATATGTCAATCTTTTCCAGCTTCATTAACAAATTTAGTTAGGATTTTGACCAGAGTTTTATTAGATGCTTCTACTTGACCATTAGCCTGAGGATAATAGGATGAGGAAAAAATAAATTTAATTTTAAATGAATCACATAACACTTAGAATTTTTTATTTTTAAATTTTTTTCCATTATCTATTATAATTTTATATGGAACTCTAAAATGACAAATAATGTGTTGGTGGATAAAATCCAAAATCATTTCTACCTTGGTTGAGATAAGTGGCATAGCTTCCACCCACTTAGTGAAGTATTCTGTAGCAGTGATAATAAAGCCATGGCACTGGGAGGATTTAGGATTGATTTTCCCTATAAGATCAAGCCCCCACTAGGATAATGGACATAAGTCCCTTGCTACTTATAAGGATTTACTAGGGACATGGGATTAGTTTTAATGTTGTTGACATTTTATACACCTCTTAATGTATGTGCAATAATCTTGATTCATAGTGGGCCACTAGTAACCTAGGAATAAGATTCTCTTAGCAATTATACGGCCACTAAAATTTCCACTACATGATCCATCATGGACTTACTAAATGGCTAGGGTATCTTCATGCTTTTGGAGACAATGGGGAAGAATACCATCAAATCCATGTTTATAAGTAAAACCCCTAGTATGATATAGCAGACAACTTTCTATTAGAAGATGCATCTGACACCTTTGGATAGATGGGGAGGAGATAATCCTATAGAAAAATAAGAAATTATTTGAGCATACCATGGTTCCTTTAGGTTTTCCTCAATATTATTTATGGATGGAAGATCAATTCTTATATAGGAAGGTTGGTTGACTTGATGGATAAGGACAAATAACTTGGACTCCTGAGATGAGGATGGGATAAAAGAAGCAAGGGATGCCATAGTATAAATGAACTTATTAGTTGATCTAGGGTATCTTAGATGGCATAATGTTCAAAGGTGGATAAAAAATAATTGGCTAAGGTCTTATATCTGGTGAGTGTCATTTAACTCCTCATTTAATCAATATTCAATTGATGTCTTATCAATCAGGGCTGGTGTCCAAAGTTGTCTGTAGTAAGGTATGGGATGGTAGATCTAGAAGGCTACTTGTGGGGGTGTTTTATTGTCCTATTCTAATTTTGACTAGAGAAAGAAATGTGTCTGAAACTATGTGATTCACTCTTTTACTGAAAAGGAAGAAATCAAATCAATCCACTATTTTGCTGAAAGTAAAAGATCACACTCCTATTTACGTTTGCATGGAAAGTAAAATCACACTTCTTCACTAACAAAAAGAAATTTGTTTCACATGTTTGATGTAAAGGAAAACACACATTGCTTAGAAGGAAATAACTTTGAAATAAGAAAATGCTTTTTTAAACTATGAATTTATTTTGATGTTTTTATGAGTAACAAGATTCTAATTAATTATAACAACAAATTAGTAAAACATAACATAAATAACATACATAGTTCTTGGTTCCAAGGAGAGTGGGCCCTTGATCCTCTCAGACTTAGGGAAAAATATTAATTAGTACTAGTAACTGGAGTATTAATTCATAAAAATGAAATGATTACAATCTAGCTAAAACCTATAATATGCTTGTACAAATCTTTTCCTCTATTATCTACTCTCTATCATCTGATATCTAATATTATAATATATGAAAATCTTACATTTTATACTAATATAATCAACTCAAAATAATATGCAAAGGAATATGATTCCTTAGTTGATCCATTCATCCAAAGATAGGAGATTGGATTTCCAAGATATCTAATTATTCCAATAAAATAGATATCCTATCCTATAATAGTCTGAAGATCAAATATATTTACAACTTTGTCAAAACCAAATCCTATAAAATAGTAGGTGGTTATTTTCCTTATTTGATTCCATCTAGAATGATTCTCACTTATCCTATCTAGCCATTGGCTTCCCCATTTGTAGCTTTATCCTTACATAATTCTTGGAATTGACCTTACAGAGTCGATAGGAATGAACCTACAGAGTTTGTAGAAGAAAGCCTATGGAGTCTATAGAAAAAATCCTATGGAGTCCATATAAATAAACCTATGGAGTTTGTAGAAACGACCCTATGGAGTCCTTAGAAACAAGCCAGTAGAGTCCATAGAAATGACCCTGCAGAGTCCATAGAATTAAGCCTACAGAGTCTGTAGAACCAAGCCTATGGAGTTCATAGTTATGATGGATGAAGATCAAAATTGTACGTTCACTTTACATTACCTATGTCTTTTTCTTGAGCATTAATCACAACAAAAATCACTAAAACATGATATGTATTAGACATTAATGACAAAGTAAAGGCTTAGTCTTTGATTCAATATAAACAAGACAAATATCTATTTTCCATGTAATAGTTATCTAAAAATCTAAGATTTACATAAGATAATATCCTTAGAGAGATGAATTGAAGGAAATAACATGTCAATAATGAGCCATATTCTGATCTCATCATCTCCCCCAAGCTTTACCTTTTTTAAGTCCCATTACAAACATTTATTGGCGTTCATAGCTCTAGCTTCTGCTTTCCACACTCTGACTTAAGTCATATTCATAAAATTTATCTATTATATGTCTATCTAAATTACTGATAAATCCCTGATGTGTTTGAATCATTTGATTCCATATATTGAATTGCTTCTCTGATTGTGGAGCCCAACTCTGCCATCCTGGAATAGGTATGATCAACAAAGGGGGTCTATATCTCATGCCAATCCATTTTTTTCTCTCCCCATGAGTTTATAACCTCTATTAAGATTTCAAAAATTGAGGATGTTCTCCTCATACTTCATCTTAAGTTATTTTGGGACATGACCTCTCATCTTTTAAGAGACACTAAAAGTTGGTCCCATCTATTTACACTTGTAGCCACCACTGAATCAAAACTTTGTCTTGAAAACAAATCAAAAGAAATAGCACAATCATATAAAGCCTATAAATAATGTGTTTTAACTTCATCGTCTAACAAAGCATAGTTAAAATTCTATTTGATCAATCTAGGAATAGGAAAGGTTAGTCTGACACATAATCCTATAGTCTTAACATGATTTATATATTCCTCAAATCTACCTTTCCGTGCTATTTGATTTTTGAATGTAGAATGTAATGCTCTTAGTTGAACTTCTCATACATTAATATTTATCAAAAATCTATTATTTTCATGATCTCCTAGAATCAAGTCATGCAAATAAAATTCATAAATTAAATCTTGCTAATCAGGTTCAACACTATAGAAAATTTCTAAAAATGTTGTTGGATACAAAATTTTGTAAGGAAGAAAATAAGAGATCCATAGAAGCTACCATCTATAAAATTGTTGAAATAAAAACAAACTATATGTAGGAGAAGGATTCCTACATGCCAAAAGAGTTTCCTCTAATTTGCATGCATCTTGTAAATTTTCTTCTAACTCTTAGACTTTAGCTTCTAATTCTTTCTTTTCATTTTCCAAGAGTTTGTTTAAATAAGTTTCATCCTTATTTTTTTGTTTAAATATAGAATATTCTTCTTCAATTTGATGTAATATTTGTAAGGGAGGAATACTTGGATCACTTGTTTGACAACCATGGTCAACAAATACCTTAGGAGGAGAAGGTATAATAGTAGGTGCTTTGAAAGAGTTTACCAAACTCTACAATTTCCTATTTTCCTTCTTCAAATTTTCCACACATATCCAAAGATCTATTTATTCATTTTCATGTTCCTTTATTATATCCTCTAATCTATGAACTTCTGATACATGGTCAATAGATGTTGTATCTAATTTCTACACCAACAATGAGTGGAGATGATCCTTGTTCTACAATTAATTAATCAAGTCAACAATGTCAGCTATTTGTTGTTGTTGTTTAAGAGCTTGAGATTGAGAAAGCTACAAAGTTAACTGTAGAATAGGATCATTTAGATTAGATGATTCACCTTTCTCATTGGTACATATAGTTTTCCCTTTATCTATTGTAGTTTCAACTAGAATAGGTGGTTGTTCTACCATACTTGGTTCCTCTATTGTGTGTGGTTCTTCCTCTGGAATTGGATCCTCCATTATGAATAGAGAGTTCATTTTGTAAGGAATTTCTTCAATATTTGTAGGTGCAGGGATATTTTGATGTATGGGGTATGAGACACCATTTTAAGACTATCTAAAATATTTACATCTTTTTGTTCATCTTCATCTATTATAATGAACCTCCTCCTTCTTTTAGTTACTCTTTGAGCTACACTTGGTTGGCTTTTCTTCTCAACCACCAAACTATTGGTCTTCTTAGGTTTTATAGCAACCTTTCATCTTAATTTTCTTTTTCCTGATAATGGAATTGGTTGTACCACAAATTCATGAGGTTTTTATGGAGACCTTAAAAATTTAAGGATTTGAGACTTTGTGATTCTTCTTGAAGAAGAAGAAGGATTTTCCATTGGGATTATAGTCTGAGATTTTTTTCTTGGTGTTGTTTTCTTGGCTGATGTAGTAAGTGGAGATGAGTGTTCCTATGGTACATTTGGGGTTTTTATGCAGGTAGATTTGGAATTTTCAATTCTAGACTATTCTAAAATTCTTCCCAGACCTCTTGTCCTTACTGAAGGAAGTGATGTTGGTTAATGAGATGAATAAGGCCATGATGCCTAAGAGCAGCATTAGGGGTTATAGACATAACTTGTAGAGCACCATATAAGAAGGATGGGAGATTAATTTTGTACTGAGGGTTTTGTCTCCCATGCTTAAGATGTATTAACATTTTCATGGTTTCTCCCCCTAAAAGACTATGTTACCCTTCATAAATGATATACTTGAGTACCCACTTGGCAATAGATTTCTAGGGTTCAGGAAGTGAATTTCTTCTAATCCTTTTTGATTTTTCCTTAGAATCTACTAGACATGAAGTTTCAATTTGCTTATTATCATTAAACTGACTTATTAAATCACTAAATAAAATTCTACCTATAGCTCTCATTCCCTCTTCTATAACTTGTATAATTTGGCTTATAACTTGAGTTGTAATAGGAATAATAATGCCTTTCATAATTGAAAATTTAGGGGTGAGATTAGTGATGAATTCACTTACCATTATTTCATAAAAACCCTAGAAATTTTCAATGAAAGGTAACCAACCATTGGCTCTAAACACTACCACAGAAGCTATCTTTATGAAAATTTAATGGATCCTTCAGCTCTGATCTTGTTTTCTATCCCATTTTTATGTAGATTTACAATCAACTATGTTCTTTTAACTCTGATTGAGGTGTAGACTAGTCTTTTGTTGAAATTGGTAGACAACAGTCACTGAGGTTTTATAGGCAACAATCATGGAAGATCTGTAGACCAAATTCTGTTAAATTCTATAAAAATGAAATGGTTCACATGAAATGCTACAACTGCATGAGTTCATAGTTTGATATGATGATTTGATATAGTTAGGTGCTACACATTTCTACAGAGTGTGCTAGCCATTTTGTCTCATTAATAAAAGTTATATGAAATGATGACATGCCACATTAATGGTAACACTGATTCATTACTTCATTTAAAACCACTTTTTATGACATCCCATCATTATGATACTTGATGACTCAATTGATTATGCTCAAAGCTACACACTTATCCATACACTTTTGGTGGCTCAGTTGCATGTTTATTTTTTCATTATGGTATGTGTCATGTCATTCCATTTTGGAAGATTCAAATTTGGGTCATCTCTGTAGAATAATTCTTAATTAAATCAAAGATAATTAGTTAACTAAAAATAGATAAATAAAATATATGTCTTACTTTAACCTTAGACGTTATCCTTTATTGGCCATGTGTCCTACATAAATAAGTTTGCATGGATTAGTTTATTGCATGGAGATGACCAATCATAGTGTCATGATGAGATTTTTATTATAAAATTTTGTGTTTGCCCTTTGACCAGCCATTTCTAGTTTTCTATCCAAAGCCATTTTTGCAATGCATAGCCAGTCAACAAGTTGGTTTTTTGGGCATACATTGTCAATAGCATCCCTGAAAGGATTTTCACTATTGATTTTTTTTTTTTTTTTGCTACTAGACCGTAGGATTATCAAAGAGCATGTTCACTGAAAGAAGCAGAGCTCTCTAGAATAACTACTTGATCTTTTACCTTTTGAACAAATTATTCTTTATTGAGAGGTTTTTGATAGAGCTTCAATCTATGTCCATTGACTAATAGAGCTCTTATACTATCATCAATAGGAATTAGCTTAACAGGACCATTTTCATAGACCTTCTCAATTTGATAAGGTCCCAACCACCTTGTTTGTAGTTTTTCTTTGAACTATTGAAATTTGGAATCAAACAATAGTGCCCAATATCCTTTTTGAAACTTCTATTACTTGATTTGTGCATCATGCCAAAAATTTCTTTGATGTTGTACCAATTTAGCTCTTTGTAGTGCTTCAATCCTCATTTCATCAAGTTGATTAAGCTATAAGATTCTTTCTTTCTATATTTCTTCTAATTCGATTCCTACTTCTACAATTATTTTCAGAGTTTGTAATTCAAATTCAATAGAGAATAAAGGATTCTTACTATAAACCAATTCATAAGGTGAAAATCTAGTTGTTGTTTTCCAAGTCATATTATAGACCCAAACATCTTCTAGTACCTTATCTGCCCAATCCTTTCTACTGGAATTAACAACCTTGGTTAAAATAGTTTCTAGTTCTTTGTTGGTGACTTTAACTTGCCCATTAGCCTGTGGATGGTATGGAGATGTTTTTCTGTGCCAATTTTGATACACTTGCATGAAGTGCTTTATCATGTTTGACATGGACTATGGTCCTTGATATGAGGCTTTCTCTCTTGGAGCACCAAATATTTGCATGATTTTAAAATATAAGAAATCAACTACCATCTCTTCTCTTGCATGAGTTAATGCTTCCACTTATACCGACTTGGTCACAGTCTGTACATACTAGGAGATACTCTCTTCCTCTAGAAGGAGGATCCACTAGACCTATAAAATCAATTCCCCATTTATCAAATGGTTCTAAAACCAATTGAGGATGAGGGTTTAAAGGCATCTCTATTGAAAAATTAGGCTATCCAATTCTTTGACAAGCATCACAATGTCTGACATATATTTTTACTTGTTGATGAAGGTGAGGCTAATAGTATCTTGCTCCCAAGATTTTATGTATGATTCTTTGAGATGAATAATGCCCTCCTCTTGGTTCATCATGATAGGATCTGATGAAATCATAAGCTTCACCATTTGTCACACACCTATGAAACACATGGTCAGGTCCAAGTTTAAATAAAATTCCATTAATCCATTTAAAAGAAGAGCTTTCTTTGATTAAACATTTCTTTTATTTTTGTGAAAAGTGTAGAGAAAACTTCCTTATGGCGAGGTAATTGGCTATATCAGAAAACCATGGAGATTTTGGTGAAATAGCAAATAGTTATTCATCTAGAAAGTCATCTTCCATTGGTTCTTCTTCACCTGTAGTGTTTATTCTTGACAAGAAATCAGCCACCACATTAAACTTCCCTGGTTTGTCTATAATAGTAACATCAAATTCTTGTAAGAGCAATAACCATCTAATAATCCTACCTCCCACAACTAGTTTGTTGGTAAGATATATAATAGATAAATGGTCTATATAGACAAATACCTTGTAGCCTATTATGTAGTATCTAAATTTTTTAATTGTATAAATTACAGCTAGGAATTCCCTCTCAATTGTGGTGTAATTTCTCTCAACAGGTGTCATGTTTTTGCTAATATAATATATAACATACATGTTTCCATCTTCATCCTTTTGTCTAAGGACTACTCCTAGTACTATATTGGAAGCATCTATGTATATATGGAATGGCTTAGTTTAATCTAGTCCTCTCAATACTGGAGTAGTAACAACTTTAGCTTTGATGGTCTCAAAGGCTTGTTAGCAACTATCACTTTATTCAAATGTACTATCTTTTGTAAGCAAGGCAAACATAAGGGAAGCTATTTGGCTAAACTTATATATGAAGTGTCTGTAGTAACTAACATGTCCCAAAAAACTCTTAATTTTAGTTTGTGTTTGTGGAATGGGTAAATTGGAGATTATTTTGACTTTATTTGGATCTACTTGAATGCTTTTTATAGAAATATGGTGTCCCAGAACTATTCCTTCATCCATCATCAATAAACATTTCTCATGGCTCAAAGATAATTGGTGTTCCTCACATCTGATCAATACTCTTTCCATATTGGTAAGAGCCTCTTCATAAGTTTCACCATAAATGGTGAAGTCATCCATATATACTTCAACACAATCATTTGTAAGGTTAAAGAATATTGCCAGACCTACTCTTTAGAAGGTTATTGGAGCATTATAGAGTCTAAATGGAAGTACTCAATAAGTAAAAGTCCCCCAAGGGTAGGTAAACATGGTTTTATCTTAATCTTCAGCTGCTATCATTATCTGGTTATACCCACTAAACCCATCTAAGAAAGAAAAAAATCTCTTTCCTACCAAGTTGTCAAGAACTTGATCAATGAAAGGTAAAGAAAAGTAATCTATGAGTGTTAGTTTGTTCAATTCTCTATAATCTACACATACCCTTAATTTTCCATTTTTCTTGGGCAAAATTACTAGAGGTGAAACCCAATAGCTATCTGAGATGGGGTAAATAAACCCAACTTCCATCAACTTTTGGATTTTTGTTTTGATGATTTCTTTTAATGCTGGATTATTCTTCTTTGTGGTTGTCTAACCAGTTTGATAGATTCTATGTAAATGTGATGAGTGCATATGCTGGGGTGAATTCCCTTCATGTTGATATAATCCTAAGCAAAAGCCTTGGTATTTCTTTCTAGTACTTTAAAGAGTTGATCTTTTCCTTCATTTGTTAACCAACTATTGATGTTCAAAATCTTTCTAGATAATACCATGATTGGTTTTATACCTAGATAGTTGGATTCTATTTGCATAAAATCACTAATCAATGAGTTCAGAGGACATGGATGAGGAAGTAGCTTATGAAACATAGTTACATTATCAACAAACTCTTTTCCATGAGGAATTAGTCTTGATAAAGAACAATGAAATGCATCTAAGAAATGAGTTTGTTATTGTTCTACCAATTTTCACACACTATGATCATATGGTGAAGAAACAATAGAAGAAGTAGAAGTGGAGGTTTCAAAATATTCTATTTGACCCAAGAATCCTAAACTAAGGTAGTTCATAGTTTTTAGACTGATAGAGTCCATAGATTTCAAACTGGAAGATTCCATAGTTCTAGGTATATGTCTCCATTCAATTCTTCTAAGTGTTTTTTAACTGTGATCATAGCTAATGAGGAAATGCTGTTTAATGTGTTATCTGATTCATCAACCCAAAGTTCTTATATGAAATTTGTTGATGGTTTTTTAAGAGGATACAAAGAGATGAATTTAGATTTTATCCCATTATAAATGGTCATGTCTCTTGACCTGCAATCAATCAATGTTGCTACAGTAGCCAACCATGGTCTACCTAGGATTATGGGATATCCTAGATTCTTTGTTTTGGGTTGTAAAACCATGAAATCTACTAGATACTCACAAGATCCTATTAGTACTTCAACATTTTCTATAGTCCCTTCTAGTTTTATTGCAAACTGGTCTTCCATTTGAATAATGGTAGTTGTAGGTTGCATTCTCATAAGAGATAATGCATGGAGAGTATCAGTTATCATAACATTGATTGTTGCTCTTAAATCTACCAAGATGTTAAGAATTTCTTTACCTTCGATTGTAACTATGATCATTGGGCTTCTCAGATCTGCATATTTTAGAACTAATAGTTTTCCTACTAATAAATCAACAACTTTTCCATCAACATGAATGGTTCCAAGATATTTTACTTTCCTCCCAAGTGTCTTGATATAAAGGTTTTTGACGATCTTATTTAATTTAGGTATATCCCTAATAACTTGTAGAAGGGGTACCTCAATATTGATCTTTTACAACTCCTGGACCAAGTTTGATTCTGGTTTAATACCAATTTCTCTTAATCTTTTTGGAAAAGGAACTACTAGGGAAGTAGTTTTTTCTTTGTTTACTTTAGGGCTTATTTTGATTTTGGCCTCTCCAATGTTTAATTGAGATGATTCTATCTTTTTATTTTCATCAGGTGTCTTATAAATGAGAACTGGAGGTTTTTGTATAGTTTTCCCTAATCTCAAATGTATGTTTGAACACTCAATAGATCCAACATTGATTGTATCTTCTTATACATTAACATAAGCAGGTGCTACTTGTTTATTTTTTAGATTTGTTATTGGTTGTGTAGGCATTGAGGGTTGATTGATTTGTCCTTTTTGTCTAAATAATTGGGGTTGGCATAATAGTTTGATATTGAAGTGGTCTTCTTGGTTAGATATATTGTGATTGTGGGATCCACTATTGATTCCATTGTTGATATGGATAAGGCATCCATTATTGTTGTAGTACCCATTATTACTATGGCTATGACACCATCCATGGGGGTTTTGGCATCCAATCTTGTCTTGCCCATAGATTTTGAATTGATGGAATTTAGGGTTGATTCTAAAATGGTGAAGGAACTAAAAAACTCCATGGTGCCATCCATGGATTAACTAGATTTCTTGCATTAAATTGTCCTTGAGCCTAGTTTTGTAGGAAAAAGTTTTGTCTTTGAATATAATTTACTTCTTCAGTGGACTGGACTTGTGTTTTCATTTGATTCTTTAAAATAAGTAGAAGGGTGCAATGTTTGGTATCATGATTTGTTGCATCACAAATCCCACATGATGAAACATTGGTTCTATCTAGTGGATAGTCTCTAAGGGCATGTTTTTGTTTGTACTTAGGATAGTATATTCCTAAGGGTTCTATTGCATTTACCTTAGCTTGAAGGCCATCCAAAATACTATTTAGTGTAACCAAGATATCTATCTTTAAATTAGAAAATTCTTCCATTAACTTACCCACTTCATTAGATTTCCCAAATCTTCCTTTCCTAATTCTAGGTTTCATTTGAAATTAGTTGGTACAAAGCTCAAAAATTTGATCAAAATCTAACTTATTTATATCTTCTCTACCTATCAAATTTAAGGCATCTCTAGTGTCTTTGTCCAACCCTTTCAAGAAAACCAATTTTTGAATGTCTTCAGTGAGTGGATAATTGATTCTTTTATGAATGAACATAAATCTATCCAAATAATCCTCTAGAGATTCATCCTCATTTTTTTTGATTTTGAAGAAATCCTTTTTTCTTTCTCACACTCGGTAGTAATCCTGGTATTTATTTAAACATTCTATTTCCATGTCATCCCATGTTCTAATAGAATCACTAGGTAAACCCATGAACCATCTCATAGCTGCATCTTTAAGTGTAGAGGGAAATAGTTTTAATTTTTGGCCATATGTTGTGTAATCATAGGTTTGAAATAGCACTTTAAACTCAAATAGGAATTGATCAAGATCTTCTATAGATCTTCCCCAAAAATTCAGCAAATTAGCTAGTGAAATATTTTTCATGGGGGTTTGATGATTAGGATCTACAACATAGGAAAGGAGAAAGTCCTTCCTGGTTGTGCAAGTTATTTATTTTTTTGGAGAGCCATTTCTTCTTCTGATGATGTTTTAAAACTAGGATGATCTTCCCACTGAATATTTGTGGTATTAGTTATGGATTGTTCAAAATTCTCAAAACTTTCTTCAGTTATAGATTTTTGAAATGCTTCTTCTAAATCCTTGGCAACTTTTAAATAGTGTCTTCCTATAAGAGATTGATCATGAGGAATTTGTCCTATGGAGCTTGTTTGTGGCAATGGCTTGGTTTTTATCCAAGTTTTAGAATATTCTTGCAAATAGGTTTCACTTGTATCTTCTGGTTCACTACTTAGAGATGTTGAAGGAGTGTCCACTTGTGTTCTTGGTGGAAACTTTGGGATAAATCATCCTTTAGAATCTCCAGGATGGTACATCAATTTATTGAATTTTTATAAGATTTTATGGGTTTTTATAATGTTTTCTATTTTTCACTCTAAACCAATAATTATTACCTTACTAACACCTTATAGTTCCTGACAATGGTGCCAAAACTGATGATTGTCATTTAACTCCTCATTTAATCAATATTCAATTGATGTCTTATCAACCAGGGTTGGTGTCCAAAGCTGTCTATAGTAAGGTATGGGATGGTAGATCTAGAAGGCTTCTTATGGGGGTGTTTGATTGTCTTATTCTAATTTTGACTAGAGAAAGAAATGTGTCCTAAACTACGTGATTCACTCTTTTACTGAAAAGGAATAAATCAAATCAATCCACTCTTTTGCTAAAAGTAAAAGATCACACTCTTATTTACGTTTGCATGGAAAGTAAAATCACACTTCTTCACTAACAAAAGGAAATTTGTTTCACATGTTTGATTTAAATAAAAACACACATTGCTTAGAAGGAAATAACTTTGAAATAAGAAAATACTTTTTTAAACTATGAATTTATTTTGATGTTTTTATGAGTAACAAGATTCTAATTAATTATAACAACAAATTAGTAAAACATAATATAAATACTGTACACAATTCCTGGTTCCAAGGAGAGCGGGCCTTTTCTCCTCTCAGACTCAAGAACAAAGATTAATAAATATGGGGAATTGAAGTATTAATTCACAAAAATGAAATGATTATAATCTAGCTAAAACCTATAATATGCTTGTACAAATCTTTTCCTCTATTATCTATTCTCTATCATCTGATATCTAATATTATAATATATGAAAATCTTGCATTTTATACTAATATAATCAACTCAAAAGAAGATGCAAAGGAACATGATTCCTTAGTCGATCCATTCTTCTAAAGATAGGATATTGGATTCTAAGAGATCCAATTATTCCAATAAAATAGATATCCTATCCTATAATAGTCTAAAGATCAAATATATTTACAACTTTGTCAAAAGTAAATCCTACAAAATAGTAGGTGGTTATTTTCCTTATTTGATTCCAACTGGAATGATTCTTACTTATCCTATTTGGCTACTAGCTTCCCCATTTGTAGCTTTGTCCTTAAAAAATTCTTAGAATTGACCTTGTAGAGTCGGTAGGAATGAACCTGTGGAGCCCATAGAAGCAAGCCTGTGAAGTACATAAAAACAAGCCTACAGAGTCCATAGAAACAAAACTATAGAGTCTATAGAAACAAGCCTATGGATTTCATAAAAACAAGCCTATATAGTCTATAGAAATGAGCCTACAGAGTTTGTAGAACCAAGCCTATGGATTCCATAGAACCAAGCCTACAGAGTCTGTAGTTATGTTGGATGAAGATCAAAAATAAAAATTCACTTTACATTGCTTGTGTCTTTTTCATAAGCATTATTCACAACAAAAATCACTAAAACATGTTATGTATTAGACATTAATGACAAAGTAAAGGCTTAGTCTTTGGTTCAATATAAACAAGACAAATATCTATTTTCCATGTAATAGCTATCTAACAATCTAAGATTTGCATAAGATAATATTCTTAGAGAGATGAATTGAGGGAAATAACATGTCAACAATGATCCATATTCTGAGCTCATCAATATCACTAGATAATATCATTCTTTCATTGATATACATTAGTAATTCGATTGACCACTAGTTGAGAATCACCATAAATATTAATGGACCTAACTCCTAATGCAAGCATAGTTTAGAGGCCTATAATCAATGCTTCATACTCAACCATATTATTGGTGAAATTTAAGTCTAATTTAAAATAAAAAGGTATGGGAATACTTTGAGGAGGGATTAATATAATTCCTACCCTGCGTCCTTGCTCACATTTAGATCCATCAAAGAATAGATTCATTTGATATTCTAGGACTAACTAAGAGGTGGAAGTGATAGATTCACCAAGAAATTCATAGTTAATTAGTTGGTTATAACTAAGAGGTGCTTCAACTAGTTGATCAATAATAGTCTACCCTTTAATAGATTTTTGGATAACAATTAAGGGGTTAATACCAGACATATCTCTATAAGACAAAGGAAAGACCTTACTATGGTCTGATAAAAAAGTGATAAAATCTTGGTTTTCTTGTGAATCTAAGGATTTCTAATTTTAATAATCCTTGGGGTTTCTTGAGACCTGATATTAATATCAACAATGGCTTCATTTAATAACCTAGACATTTTGGATGGAAGAGAATTGTGTAAATAAGATTTTTTAGTGCCCAAATGAGTCAAGATTGACTCATCATCCTGACACTAAAAATAAGGATGGTTAGTGTATCATCTCCTATTAAGTTAGGGTCTCCTAAGGGGATGGTTCAAATTTTTCCATCATGATGGAAGATGAGGGATTCTAAAGAGATCATATTGAATAAAAATTTTCTAGGAGGGATGAATATGGTATCACTATTCAAGGAAGAGGTGTCAAATGAGGAAGATGGTTTTTCTTCTTCCAAAGATGGTAGAAGAATCAGTTTGGGGGCAGATTTAGAATATTTCTTAAAAACTAAGCCATGATTTTCATGTGGATTTTTGAAATCTCCTAATGTGACATTGTGATAACCTTGCTCATATCTACCCATGAGAAAAACTTTCTAGGCACATCGATAAAGGTAAGTTTAAATGAACTAAGGATTGCTAAGAAAGGAGAAATTGAATGTAAATGGTTTAGCATAAGTACTTTCATTAGGTTCTAAGGTAGATTTATTGATCCCACCATATATTAAGTGAGTACACAAGAAGGGTGGTCCAAAAGGAATGAGCTTACCTAGGTTAGGTGAATACATGGGTTGCTTATCAAGATGACCATATTCTCTAGGAGTGGTTAAGGTGTTAAGGGTTAATAACTGATATTCCCCCATTGAAAGCTACTGTATGAAGGAGTCAATGGACTTTGGAGTAGGCAACTTTGAAGCAAGGATAGTCATGTTAGTTAAGGCTTGATTATAAGATGGAGATGGAATTGCATCAGGTGAGGGTATTATGACATCACTTGGTTGAAAGGTAAAGTTACATGATTTAAAGGGATGAGGATCAGTAGGGATGATATGTACCTATTCTTCATGTTCATATTTAAAGCATCGATGGATTGTGGAGGGTACATATTACATCACACAAATACATGGAAATCCTAATAAAATGTTATATTGAAATGTCCCTTCAATAACATAAAAGAGTTCATGAATGGTATGAGGACCTACACAAATGGGGAGAATAATTGTTCTTATCATGGGTGCTACCATGTCATTAAATGCATGAAGAATTGCTAAGGAATGGGAAACAATGGTTTTTGATAGTTGTAATTATTAGAAAGCATGTGAGGAAATAATATTAATATTGGTCCCATTATCAATCATAACTCTTTTAATATGAGTTTTATTTATTTGAGATGTAATAAAAAGGGCAGGATCTTGATCTTCAAGTGATAAAGGAACAACATCAAAATCAATAAAACTAAGAGTTGAGACCATTTAAAGGGATCCTATAAACATTGAAAAAGGTTGAGGTTTATCTAGTTAGAAGTCAATAGATTGAAGAGATTATATCATTGCATATTGATTTTGAGGAGAGTTTTCAATAAGCTCATATAATGACATCTTTACAGGTACTTGGTGGAGTTGTTTTAATATGGAGATTTGTACCAACTCCTTAGCTTTAGCTAGGGTAGTTCCTATGAGACAAACTTTAGGCTTTTATTTATATGGTTTAAGCATATTGGGTGTAGATGCTCCTATAATTGAAACCTTAATTTTATTAAGATTTTGGTTTTGATAACATGTGGTTACATTGATGACATCAATGTGCAATAAAGGTGGATCTAAAGAGGTTACTGACTCTTTATCACTTATAAGACTGGTAGGATTATGGGTGGGTGGAATGAATGGAATAGTGACCTTTTGCTTAGGATTTTGATCTTTTTTATCATTAATTAATAGGTCATCATCCTATATTAGTTGTTAGATGATAGCCTTAAGGGATTTATAATTTTATGTATCATTTCTAGGTACTCTATGATATGCACATATTTCCCAATTTCTATACCAAGCAGGGCTTTAAGGGTTAAGGTTTATGGACCATATAGGTGGTAACATAATAAGGGATGTATCCTATAATTATTTCAAGATTACAAGATAATATCCCTTCAAAGGGTCATATTGTGATTTTATAGGGGTTTTGACAATAGGCTATTTTGACAAAGTATTACTCATTTGGTTTTGTCACTTAGCCTTTATATGAGGGACAACTTTAAGCTCTTTTCCTTTAGGTTTCTCTAATGGTCCCTTAATAGAGGAAGGTGGATATCGAGATGGAGGTGTGACTAATAATGGAGGAAAACTTTACATTTTCCCAAGTGTTTGAGTAGAAGCTCCTATGATAGGTACAGAAGATGGAGATGGTACAAAAGGGATAGACCCTTTGTTCTTTCATGTGCTAACAATAGAGGGGGTATTAAAACTAAGGTTTTTATCTTTTGATGTTTGAAAAAGATCAACTTTAACCTAGGATGAGCTAAGGCTTTTTTTAGTGGAATACCAAAATAATTATCCTAGCTATTGATGAGAGGAGATTTACCCTTTCCTTTAGTACCTTCAGGGTAAGGATATGTTATGGTAGAATATGGTTTCAAAGAGTCAAGGTTTTGGGTAAAAGGATAGGATATCATTATATGATTTCCAGAAATCAAAGGGGTGGAATGTCCAACTCTAGACATATCAAGGTGTTTATTTGTAATATCTTGAGGAGAAGTTTCATTTTCCCCTTTAAGATATTCGATATGAGAAGGTGATGGTTCACGTGAATGATCCCATATAATGAAATTAGGGAGCTCTACAAGGATTTTGGGACTAGTTTTAATGATATCAAGTTGACTCATATCAAAATCATCTCTTGTAAGGAGATCCAAGATCGAAGGTTTTTCTAAGAATTCTTTAGGTAATAACTAATCATAGATTATGTCAATCATATGTGTAGCTTGATTTTATGTTTCTCCAAGGTTGGTTTGGACTACGTTCAATGTGGATGGGTGGTTTGGAAATGGTTATTTAAAAATATCTAAATATTGGTTAGGAGGATCATTTGGATTATCCAACTGAAGGTCCCCCTTGTCAATGAGGCTCTATACCAATCATTTAAAGGATTGGCATCATTCTATGTCATGTCTTATTACCCTGTGATAAGCACAAAACTCACCTTTTTTAGACCAATTGGGTTTAGGATATGTATCATCAACTAGTCTAATCTAAGGGAGTTCAATAATATTTGATTTTATGATTTTATCATATAATAAAGTATAAGGCTCTCCTATAGGGGTATATTTATTATGGGGGAAATGAGTAAGGTCCCTAAGTTGATACATTTGATAAGTGGAAGACCATAATTGGTTGGATGCTAGAGGGGAAGAGGTTTTTATAGTAACTATATTTACTACCCCTTTTGGTTTAAGATTATTGCTATTGCTTTTGGAGGGGTTAGATTTAAATTTCTTATTACATAACTTTTCCCTCTTCAATGCCATGGAGTTCAAGCTTACGGTCCATGGTAAAGGCTTAGTTAAAAGTCTTAAATTTTTAAATTTGTAACATGGATGATATATGTTTTGCACAAGAACATGAAAATAATTTAATTAATTCTATTTGTGGTAAGGAAAAGGTTAGTTGGTTGATTAAGTTATGCCATTGAGTGATAAATTCTGATATGGATTCATCATCAAACTATCTAATAGCATAAAGATCTATGATAGTCACCTTTTAAGCAATATTGATTGAGAAGTGTTCTAAAAAAATTTGGGCCAACTACCTAAAGGAAAAGAGAGAATGTTGGGGAATGGAATTACACCAATCTGATGTAGATCCTATTAATGATATTGGAAATTTTCTAAGTAGGAGGGCATTACCGTGTGTTATAAGATAACACACGTGCCAAAAGGCTCTAGTTATTGCTGGGTATCTTCTTTATTTTGGAATTTAGTAAACTTAGGAAGCTCCCATTATGAGGGATACAGTTAGATAGGGATAAAGGGATGGATTAGTTCATTAAACATTTTCTCATATGTGATCATCATATTATGTCTAGAGGTGGAGGCTTCCAAACTAGCCATCTTATTTATGAGGATGCTTATAAGGTCTGTCTGAGTATTAATCTGAGACACACTTTGTAAAACACCTATTTGAAATAATAAATAACTTGGTAAAGAGGTAGACATAGGCTATGAGGGAAGGTATCCTACTATAGTAGACATTATAGGTTGAGATGCCACAACATATTATGAGATTTGTAGTGGAATATTTTACTGTGGGAAGAACTGTAAGTAAGTGGTTATCACTGGTTGTGATGAAGCCACATATTGGGTGGCTGAGGAGACATACTATTAGGGAGGTTGTGTTAAAGGGATTTGTTATGAGTTTTATGTTAAAGTTGTTTTAATAGGTGGGAGACTTGTAGTAATTGACACCATTAATGTTTGGGAAGGTATAGTGGATATAGGCTAAGTGGTATTTTGAATTGGAGTAATGAGGGTTGGATAACTAGTAGATACTATAGGTGGTGGTTTCCTAGATATTTCATCACCTAGGTATTAGAACTAGATGGAATAGATTCAATAGAAAAGGTTATCGTGGCTATGGTAAATTATCTAGTTATCTTAATTCCCTTGAAAGACATCCCATATATATGTGGAGAGCCTTGGGTATGGGGGGAAGGAAAAATATGTATTGCTTGACTATTAAGATAATATTTAAGAGCAATGGGGTTATTTTCTAGTAGTTTTTCAAAGGAAGGATCTCTTTGAGGATAACATTGTGGAAACATAGGATTCTCAAAGGACTTAGGGGAAGAGGTGGGACTAGTTTTACAATCCATTGGAGAGAATGTAACACCTTCGACTTCCTTTTTTGATTTTTGTCTAGTCAAAACCATGAGATAGAAAATAAAAAAATAAATAAAACAAACCAATAAAAAAATCTTTTTGAATTATCTCATTTTAATGATATATGAAAAACATACACACTAAATTCATTCTATTTTTTTTAATCTCTTTTAACCATAAGATGTGAAAGGAAATACAAAAAAAGAAAAGATAATGAAGGTCCTAATAAATGGTAATCTAAAGATGGTTTCAACTATTTTTGTTTTGACACTCAAAGGAAATCTATATTGGTATCAATATGTGGCTTGACACTTGGGGCTTGCTCCCATCACATCATAATCCCACAGCCAGTGTGTGTGCTTAGCCAAAATATACCAATGGTCCACATATTATACTCAACCAGAGAACTAAGTTGGTCCTCCCCTTAGTGGTGAAATCCAAGTAGGATCATCAAGAGAAAGGTTGTCACGAGGTGATGAAATCCTCGTTAGTTTCCTTATGTCAAGTGTTAAGATGTCTTTATTATAAGAGTGATTTAGCTTGTGTGTGGATAAAGTGATGACTATGATAGATTTTTTCCTAGATTATTCTATGTGAAAGAATCTAAATAGGAAAGATGAATGCAATTTACTTTAAGAAAAGGAAATAAAATGTAGTCCTAATGTTATCTTTGGATGAATATAAAAAATAAAGAAAGGGAAAGAGAGCAAATTCAATGATTTTGAATTTAACAAATAAAAATGAGACCTAGTCCCATCGGGTGTGCCATAATGTTTTAGTATTTTTTTTTATGCTTTTTTAATGTGGAATAATTACTAAAAACAAAGTATATGTAGGTTTTAGAGTTACCTCATGATAAAAGGTTGGTTGTACACCATTGATCAAGATTTGTGAGAACTCCTCTTTGGCTGGGGAGGAATGACCTGACAATTTACCACACTTAAACAAAAAATTGATTAATAGAAAAATGAGTGGGTTTCCTGGTAAGAAACTAGTCCCAAGAAGTAGCACGCTTCCTTAGATGGATGCCAACCCATGTTCAACATTCAAGTTTAAAAATAAACATGAAATAACATAGATATATATATGGATAAATAGACAATGCCAAAGATAATTTAATCTATAAAAAGATTAATCTGATCAGAGTAATTATCCTAGAATTCAATTGTAATATCAATGTCTTCTTAGATTATAACCATTTGTTCATTAATGTATTCAAAATTATGTATAAAATCCATAATGCAAAGTATTATCTCAAATGAAATGTTTCTCTAATTTGAAAATAATGGTTGAGGGACTATGGGAAGATCAAAGATGCTCAATAAAATCATGTACTAATCCAAGTAAGGTCATCTACATGAAAATATAGATTTTAGCAAACTAGAATGCAGATTTAAGAAATGCTAAAGATGTAAAATAGATTATTTAAATCTATTTTTATAGTTTGATAGGGATCAATGATGATCCTAAAAGATCGACATTGATTCTATAGGATCGATGTCAATTCAGATAAATCGATGTTGATTCTGTGTAAAAGTGTTAAACTATATAATAGACTATAATGATGGCCTAGAAAATTGATAAAATATTAAAAAATAAATGTAAATAAAAACATAGATATGTATAAGATAAATAAAAATCAAAATATGAATAAAAATACTAACCTTGTATGGTTTAAAATGTGTAGATAAAGAGGTTCCAAAACAATGTAGATGGACTTCAAAAATCACCTGATAATGTTGCCAATCAAGTGTTATTCAAAGTGGCAAGGTGTTGGTAATGTCTATACGTAGGTTCAAGACTATTTTGGATAGAATTTTGAAATAAAAATGGCTTCCCTCCTTTCACATTCATTCATCTTAAGCAATGGAAGCTTGCAAAGTATTTATGGATCGATGTCGATCCTAACTGAATGGCATTGATCATGGAGGATCGACGTCGATCCACTTAATTTGGTAAAATTTGGATAAATATATTTTGAATTGCATGCCAAACTTAATGAATATAAAAATAAGTTATTTACATCAATTTTAGATGAGGGTAGGTTGTTAGGAGGGTTGGGTAACTTGTTTTTATTTAATTTTTATGGATTTTATGGTTAAGGCCGATAAATAGTAATTAATTACCATAGGTAAAAAGGGGTTAATTATTATTTAAATTAAATTAAATTAACCTATGTGGTAAAGGTAAATGGGAAATTAAAATTTAATTATTTAAAATAATTACCCATGGGGGCAGTTATGTTAGAAATAACATAAATATGATGATGCACAAGTTAATACACAAGGGTGTATAAAACTAACATCTATAGTTATAGCCAACGCTCTATATTCTTGAAAAATAGTTGAAGCATCAATTTGTTTCACCATTATAGCAACAAAATTTAACATGTGTCCTAGTAATGGAAACAAAATGTTATAGAAAAGGTTAATAGGTTGGTTTATGTGCTTGGTCATGTGCTTAGATATCAAGCCAAGCCAGTTCTAAAATTGGTGGATATAAGAATGAGAATAGTAAGGTCTATCACAAAACATTTAATCATGTTATAGAACTGGCATTAGTTTCACATAAGGTACAAGCCTTGTACACTCACTTGAATTACAACAACAAAGGGATTGGGCCTATGTTGGGCTATTTGTATCATGGCATAACTTAGGGTCCAAAAGGACATAGTCATTGGCTAGAGGGCTTCACATGGCCTTACAACACCAAGTCCTTCAAAGGGAGTTAAATAGGTTCAAGTCTTCTTAGTGGCCCAATTCCTAGGGTATAGTTCATAACTATCAAGGTAGGGATCCTAATGACACAAGCTGTGAGAGGGGCTCCAATAAGGTGGTTTGGGTACTTAGGCAAATCATAGGGAAGGCTTGGATTCAACTTCTCAACCTTAAGGTAGTGCCCTAGGCACAAGTATTGGAGCTTTGATGCATTTTAATTCCATACTTAATGGCCTTATAGGTGATCCAAGGTCGCTAAATGGCACAAGGATGCCATTAGTGACCACAAAAGAACCTCCCTTTCACAATACATTCAAATAATAACTACAACATTACTCAAATGAAACTAACTCACAAACACAACATTATCCAATTATAAATAAGGATTACTACTTCATTTCTTTATTAATTTATTATTTAATAGTGAAGTTTAATACAAAGAAATAAAGCATATGCCCTTATTACACTTTTCATGCCCAATAGCTCATATGCAAGCTTGGGATGTACATTCAAATCTCTAAACTACTATATTCCTAATGAGAAATACTAGTGGTTCACTCTCTATTTCACCAGAGCTTTTCTATACTTAGTCACCTCTTCCCCATCTTTAAAATGTGAGTCTTCTTTTATAGGTGAATGGAAGTCTCCTTGCCATGTCAGATGGGTGCATGTCAAGTGTTGAGTTGTTGTGAGTCCATCAACTTCACTAAACTATCTAGGGTGGATGAGTGCATATCATACACTGATTTGTCATAGATGGATATTTATCTCACCTAATCCACTCTCTGACATCTATACTTCTTGATCCACCATGTCCAAGTCTTGGCAGAAATGTCTTTATGTAAGTTAACACTATGAAACTAATTTTCAACTAGCACATGATCTATGGGAACTTCTCTAGCTATTACAAAAATGTATAAAAAGGGGAGCAACCATCCCCAGGGTCACTTCACATTGAGATTGGTCTAGGTTGCATAGTTCATGTCCTTACTCAAAATGGGGCCCAAAAATACTTCTTCACCAAGTTCAAATCACTTAGGTTGTAGTTAAAAATATGTGACACTGACAAAAATGATGATCAATTGATTATTTTCACTCTTAACAAATTGGGATCTGACTATTTTATATTTGTTTTTACTTTCCATGTAACCAATCATGCCCTTAGAGCTACATGGACCATGCTTTCCTTAGATGAATTTATTGTTGACTTGACTTGGGAACAAGAGAAGCTTATTAAAATGGGTACATTTAAGTCCTCAAAATCTCCTACCATAATTGTGAGTCATGATAAATAGAAGGATTCTAGTAGTAAGGATAAGAAACATAACAAGGACTTAGAGTAAAGAAAGGGTCAACTATGATGCTAAGCCAAAATCATCAAAAGAGTTATCTTTAGATGGGAAACCCAAGTAAGAATGACTCAAATGTGGCTATTGCAATAAATATAGCATGATGAGTCTAAATTCATGAAGAAATAGATTGACCAATTGATAAAAACACTCAAGAAGCATAATATTAGTGTCCTTGATTCTTCCACACTATAGAAGCATCATAGGTATCTTCTAAGTACAAATATAGTAAAAAGGGAAAAGATAAGGGAAAATCAATTGTTTTATTTGCATCCCATCCTTCCACATGGGTTATTTATTTTGGTACCTCACACCCCAAATATTCATGACATGACATTTTCTCATCCTTATAGCCTTGTTCTATGCCTTCCATCCTATTATGTTTTGATACTCCTACAAAAGTTAGTGGGAGAGGATCTATTAAAGTGAATGATAGGAAATTACATGATTTTTTATTATTTCTCTCTTTATCCACCAGTCTCATAACTATTTACCACATCACTCACATTGGTTTTGGAAAGAGAGTTGAGTTCACACCCAATATTGTGGTTATTAGGGAAGCTAATAATGAATCCATTATTGTAGTTGGGAAAGTAGATCACCAATATAGGTTATATAATTTCTCACATTTTTCTCCTAATCAACCCTCTGCTATGTTATTCACTCATTTTATTAAATTATGGCATAAGTAATTCAACCATCTCAACTATCGCTACATATAGAAACTCAGTCATAAATGGTTGGAGGGTTACCATGAGTTAAGTTTTTTGATAGAGTTTGATAGGTTTTAATTCTTGGTAAGAATTTAGAGGAGAAGTATGACAAGGGAAAATCATATGGAGATAAATAAATATTGGAGGTTAGTCTAGTGTTGGTCAATTTTTAAAACCTTCATCCAAAAGGACTAAGTACATGCTTACTTTCGTCAATGATTATTTGATGTAAAGTTGGGTGTATTTTCTTAAGTAGAAATATAAGGTCTTTAACCATTTTTTAGGACTTCAAGGCACTTGTATAAAATATTTAGGTAAATCCATCAAGATTTTATGTACTAATAATGGTGGTGTGTATGTTAGCAACCATTTTGAGCAATTATGTAGATCATAAGGTATTGAAATAGAGTGTAGAGTTCCATATAGTCCTCAAAAAAATGGTGTTGTAGAGTTTGAGAACAAATATTTGAAGTAAATATCCAATTATATGTTACACTCCAAGTCCCTTGCACCTAATTATTTGGCCAAGGTCATCAACTACACCTGTTACATCTAGAACTAAGTTACTCATAAAGCATTGAAGGGAGTCACTCTTTTTTAAAATTTGAGTGGTTAAAAAACCACAACTGATCACTTTTGAGTGTTTTTTTCACCTACTATGGCCCATATTCTAAATATTAAATTTAATGCAATGGAATCTTAAAGTTAGCCTTGCATCTTTGTTAGATATCTTGAAGGTGCTAAGAGATATAGGATTTTCCACCCCACCAATCATGAGTTGTTCATTAAGAGGAGTCTTCATTTTTTATAGGTTCATTTAGAATCCACACTTGACACATCTCCCCTTTATATGCACTGGGATTTGATGATATTTTTGATGTTCAAATATTCTTGATGAGGTACCTGATGATCCAAATTCTTCTTATAGTTTTGATGATGAGAGTAGTGATGAGTATTCTACTCTTGTCTTATAATATATTTTAATGTGAGTAATCTCCTCATAAATCTTTGAGAACTAGTCCTCTTTGGGCTAGATAGACACTATAAAGTTTTGTCCAATGAGTTGGAGATGCATCAGATAATATGTGAACCCATTCATAATTCTAAGATACCCCACATGTTATCATTGTATATACTTATGATCCATAATCATTTAATGAGGCATAAATAAATCTTTAGTGGGTTACTACTATGGAAGAGGAGTATAATTCCTTGTAGATTAATAAATCATGGTATTTAGTCCCACTTCCCAAGGGAAGAAAATTTGTTCGATGTAGGTGGATCTAATGAACAAAGTTTGTATCATATGGGTCCATAGACAAGTTAAAATCACATATGGTAATAAAGGGCTTTTATCAGGTACTTAACATTGAACACATCAAGATGTTCACCCCAGTTGCCAAAATGAACTCAGTCCAACTCACTCTCACCATTACTAAAACACATCATTGGGATGTTCATCAAATGGATGTGATGGGTGCCTTTATTCATGATGATCTTAGAGATGAAATATACATAGAGTAACTATGAATATTTATGGAAGATTTTTCCTTATTTTTAAAAATTCATAAATCTATCTATGGCCTTAAACAAGATCCTCTAGCTTGGTACACCAAGATGGACTCCTTTTTTATTTTGATTGGGTTTACCAAATTCCATTCAGATCCAAATGTCTACATTTTATAGTATGATGATTCATTATTGACTCTATTTCTCTATGTGGATGACATATTAATCATAAATAATTCTCCATCCACCATCAAAATAGTGAAAACTACTTTGTATAACAAGTTCTCAATGACTAGCTTGGGCTTGTTGCATTACTTCCTCATGATTGAAATTAATTAGTCAGACTCCAAGATCACTATTGCATAATCCAAGTATGCTCTTGATTTACTTACATGGTTTAACATGGCTGATTCTAAGACATTTATGACTCCTTTTCTATGTAGTGTGAAGCTTGAGGCTAATTATCCATCTCCATTGCTTGAGGCTACTTTGTATCGATAACTTTTTGGCAATCTCATTTACATTAAACACACTAAACCTAACATTTCATATATAGTGGGCATGGTCTCAAGATTTATGAAATAATCACATAAACTACACTAGAAAACAACTAAGTGGATTTTTCACTACATTCAGGGTAATCATAGTTTTGAGATTCACTATGGAGTAGGCATCAACATTGACTTAATTGGGTATACATATTTTTATTGTAATGACAACATTTAGAATCATAATTCTACTTCCTACTATAATTTATCCCTCAGTTTAGGTCTAATTAGTTGGTATAATAAGAAGTATAATGATATTTCTTTATCTTCTATAGAGGTAGAATATAATAGAGTTATTAATGCTACCACTTAGGCTATTTGTATTTAGGATATTCTTATTGAGTTTGGAATTTAGTTTCAATGACCAACAATCATATTTTATGACAACCAAATCATAATCTATATCTGTAAGAATTTAATTCTCCATCAAAGGACCAAGCATACATAGATTCACATGCATTTCATTAGGGAGCTCATCCATGAACAAGCCATTGATCTCTAATACATCTAGACAATGGAGTAAGTTACTAATATATTCACCATACCTTTCACTGAGAGAAAGTAATTTCATTTGCAAGATCTTCTTGGGGTTTAGGAAACTCCATATTATTCCTTTTCTAGGGGATCATCTCTATGTATTTGGGTACCTCATCTGGGTCTTTGAATTAACACCCAATTCTTCTACCCACCTAAGCTACTCTTAAGGGGGTGTTGGTGTATAATTTTGTCCCACTAGGTTTTGTCTACATGGTCTTAGTTAGCTTGCTTAGGTTAATAATAGGTCATTAGGGAAACATATTTTAATTTATTTTCTAATTATGAGTTGAGTTAATTACCTTATTGGATGACCTTGTTCCTCACTATATAATGTATCTTCCTATGCACTTTTTATCTAATGCTCATTAGTGCATCTTTTGTTGTGAAGACAAGCTTATTCCATTTTATGTTATGTTATTTATGTTTCACTACTCCATATAGATTCATATCTGTGCATTCAACCCTATCTAGTTGATCCTTATTATGGCCCACTCTGACACCTATTTATTATAAATATATGTATGTGTGACCTGTTGTAAAAACTAAACTGAACAACCACACTGATTAAATTAATAAAATCATAATATTGAAATTTAAAAATGCTTAAAGTACACCATGATGTTTAAAAAAACCTCCCAAAAAATCATATCTAAATTTGATTTAAAGTAGTGTTTGCATTCAATTATCAAAAGAGTAAAATTTTATGATATAATAGGGTGCAAAATGGAAATCAAATAGGTGGTTTTTATAAACAATAACACTATGGTAATAAATGATAATATTTTATTGTAAAAATATGTGCATATGAGGGATCTATTATGATACAATCCAAAATAGTAATCAATGGATCCTAATGTGCACAAAATAATAATTTAAATTATGCCAATAATTTAACAAGAAAGTAAACATGATGAAAGACAAAGAGAAAAAACACATCTAGGAAGAATTGTGGAATTCTAGATTTGGAAACATGATCTATCACTAAATATGTTGTAACCTTAGAAATTGATAATTGGTAGTGTCTTGGGATGGAACTGAAAGATCACCAATTGTGTACATGATGGAATTATAAGGATTTTTATTGTGTACCTCTATTTTTGACGATTTTATATATCGGTGTTTATTCTAAACTCTTCTTCTTTATAGCCCATGTAATTTTTAGGATTAATGGAAAGGAAGGTTATGTGATCCCATTGTGTATTTCATTGACATAATGTGTTGAATTGATTATATTTGACTTAAATTAGATATCTAATGTGGTAAGAAAATAGTGTGTGAAAATTAGTTAACTAATACAACCTCTTTAGGTATTCAAACTACATATATCACACACTTGGAATAAGAATCAATATTAGTTATTTTGTGCATGTGACAAAAATCCAAACCAAAGTGAGAGGAAGGGATTAACCTCTTCTCCTTGATAATTAAATTCAACTATATGCTTCCCTATGAAATTATTTAGGAATAAGATGATGAAGGAATGAGGTGCAAATTTAATTTAGACTCAATACTAGGATCCTTCATCAATGTATAAATAAATGAAAATAATTTTTGGCCCAAAATTAATGAGGATTTATACTTAGTGATCACTTAATTAGGATATGTATAGAGGCCTTAGGCTATATTTTTATATATAGGTATTTATAGGACATGATGTGCATAAGGAAACCATAAGATAATGTAATAATAAAAAATTAAGGCATATGAAATAAGGTCAAGGTAGAATGGACACATAAAATCATGAGGGACAAAATCAACATGTCACTTATTATATCTAGGAGAGAATTAGAAAAATACCTATTATGATTTTTTCCAAAAAAAAAATATTAGCATTGAGATGATAGAAAAAGAGAGCATAAAATGAAGTGATATTACCTCACAAGTAAAAAATCCAAAAAAAAGAGATAAGAATGAAATTGTCAAATGGACAAAAACCCCATAATATATTATAAGGCTTGCAAACAATGATCTCCAAGTAAAATAATAAGTATAAGCCAAGAGAAAGAGATAAACAAATGTACTCAAGCCAAAATAGGCATCTAAATAGAGCTAGATCAAGATAGTGAAGAATAGAAGAGGAGAGGGATATTTAAATAGATCAAGAAGAAGGATGAGGGAGTTAAAATAGTCCCATCATGACCTTACAAGGCCTATTTTATGTGTGTAAAATGTATTATTATCTAAAAAGTGAAGGGAAGTGTGTGACATGTGGGGGAGGAGTTTATTGTGTAATTAACTCCTATAATCATACTAAAGGATAAAAGAGGTGAGACACACCTCAAAAATATGGAATAAAATGTATTTATAATAATAATAAATACACATTTAAAAAGAGACTTAGGATAAGCCTAAAGAGACTAAAGGACTAAATTGGACCCAAATAAGGTTAATATCCAACACTCTCCTTATACTTAACTTTGGGTTACAAAAATGGAAAAAACCCTTTTATGAATAGGGAAGGGGGATGACATTACATGATACTCCACCTTAATGGAAACTTCCTTCAAGAGGAATTACAATAGTTTGAGAAAGAAATAATAAGAGAAGGTGTCACAAAAAATTTCAAGGATGAAGGTGTGATACTTAATAATATCTAAGAATCTTCTTAAAGCAAGGAAAAACATTTAAAATGGAACAATGACTAAAAATAAGGATAAATTGTCCACTCAAATTTGTAAAACAAACAAGATAACACTAGTATTTCATGTTAAGTAAACAGTATGCCATAAAGATATAATATACATATAAATAATGTAATAAGAGTATATGTAATAAAGGAAAATGGAGAAAAATATTTATTATATCACAAAGTGAATAATCCTTCGTGAAAAAGAAGTTAGTCAAATGAATAATGAGTTCCAATCAAATCATATTTCATCTACAACATAGAAGTAAGGAATGAATAAAAAGTTTGATTTTATAGAAATGGAGATAAAGAAGAAGTGTGTATTGTAAATGATATTATAGGTGAAGAAATTGAAGAATTATCACATGAAAACACTTCAAATTATTGATAAGATACATTAACTTTAGGCATCCAAATAGTTTTAACCTTAGAATTATTTGTTTTCATGGTTTTCCAAAAACTAAAAGTGTCATGAGTTGATTTACCATAAGATTGACATAGATGCAATTTATAGCATTTAGAGATAGGATGTATGTGTTTACCATAATTATCACTAGTTTTATCATTTTAACCAAATAATGAGAATGAAAATAATTATAATCAAAAGAAGTTATTTGATAATTAGGAGCACTATTTTTCAAATTCCTTTGGTGTAGATGACAATAAGACTTAAATTTACCTTAATGAAAAATAAAAATGAGGCCTACATGAATTGCATTAGTTTGAAGAAAAATAGGTTCAACAATGTTAGTTTCATGTTTGTCAAGACCACCACCAAAATACCCCATGGAGTGCATTATTTTCATGCCAAGGTTATAATAATGAGTTTACAAAGAAGTGAAATTATCACAAGTATCACATGTAACATCAACATGAGAGGTGTTTTTAAGGTCTAAAGACACAATTTTTTATGGAATGCATCAATGAAAGTTTGTGTATTCATTATTTGTTCATGAAAAGAGTTTTTAAGGGCCATAATAATCATATTTTAACATTTTATTTGACATTTAAGAGTGTTTATTTCATAATTTTGAATCACAATTTTTGATTTAAAATTATTAAATGCTAAGAATAGTGCTAGTTGAAAATCTATTATAATAAGATTACATAATTTATAATGAACAAATTAAATGAATACGATAAAATATTTACATAAGATAAAGGATGCTTTATGAATTTTAAATCTAAACCAATGTATAATTTTATAAAAATCAAATTATTTAACATTGATTTAATTAAATTGTGAATGTAAGTCCATAACAAAACAATAATTATGATGTAAATCAAAGGCAATGTTTATGAATGAAAAACAAACAAGTGCTTAGGATGGTATTAGAAAAAATTCAAGAGTTAGAAAAGAACCAATGTAATAAATAAATCTTGTTTCAAGAAAAAAAACAAGTTTAATTATTATTGATATGTCATATGTTGAAATAGAAAATCATTTATTAATTTACAAAATAACATTAATTTTCTCAAAACCTTCATATTACTTAGAAAAGAATAAAGGATTTGAAAAGCCTTTAAGATATAAAAATGAAATAACTTACCAAAAAAAGAATTAACTTATGATTTTACCAAATTTTTAATGATGCCAAGTGAAAAATAAAAGTGAATGATTTAAAGCATTAACATAAAACAAACACAAGAATGAAATACCTCTCAAGGGAATAAAAACACTAGTTGTTGGTTTTGAATATTTCAAAGATAAAGACACAATTCCTTGAGATGAATAGATCAACCATTTATCTAAAAAAATGGTAATTAATAAAAAGTAATTTGAATAAAAGGCATTATGATATGAGGATGAATAAAGAGAATGTGTTGCAATAACATGGAAATTCCCAACATAAATATTCAAGGATGTGTCAAGGAAAAATGAATGGTAAGAAATGTTAATTGAAAAATAGAAAACTTCATTTGAATTAAATATAAAATGATAATGTGGAAGATGAATATAATAACACAGTCCAAAATAATGTGCATAAGGCATAAAATAAAATAGAAGGGAGTTACATACATATAAATAAATTTGCATTTAGAAGATATAAATGCTAAAATGCCAAGTAAATTAGGAGGTATAAATTGATAAAAAAGAGTATAAGTAATAGCCACTAAGGGCAAATGAAAGATTCAAAAGTACAAAGGTATAAAAAAACAAAACATATACTAGAATAAGGTGTAAAACTATAACAAAATTTGAAAATATAACTTGCTATAAATAAAATGACATTGTATTTCTAGACTGCATTACCAAGTACCATGAATTAGTATTCATCTAAATGCCAAACATTAAGTGGATAGTTGAAAAAATGATAAAGACTCTAGAAAAAAGACATATAATAGCTGATAAGAAAATAAGAAGCAACATACATATGATGTTGGAAGAATAAATTACAATGCAGGGCTGAGGAAAACATCCAAAAAAGAGAGAGGTAGACTCCAAACTTAGCTTAATTATAATGCAAGATAAAAAATCATTCAAAAAATATTAAAATGGTATACCCCATATTAAATTAACAATAGAAAGAAATAAATAAACCTTTAATTTTTCATGGATAGATTATATTTTCAATGTAAGTACACACCAAAGCACCAATACACACAAAAAAGGAATTAAATGTTGTTGTTATAAAAAGGTTAGAAACAATCATTCTAAAATATTATAGTTATTAGAATGAATAGTGTATTAAAAAAATTGGTGCATAAATACCATGCTAAACTGAAATATTCAATAAAATCACAAATACTTAAAAAATTGAGTAAAAATTCCTTGAATAGCAAAAAAACAAAAATCTAAATAAAAAATGCTTCTTTTCCACCTTCAAACCTACACAAACACTCAATAATCAACATTAGAAACCAATAGGCCATAATACCATATTAGGATTTATGTCAAAACTAAAATATTAACATTGAAATGATAACAAAATAGAGAATACATGAATCAATATTTTCTTACAAGTAAGAAATCAATAAAATAAGAGATAAGAATTTTCAAGTGGGGAGACTATCATATAGAGAAAAATCCCACAGTCTATTAGAAGGCTTTAAAGTAGTGATCTCCAATTATAATACTAAATAGAATAAAAAAAAAGATATAAAAGAATGAATTCAAGCCAAAAAGAGGCACCTTAAGATAACTAGAGCAAGATGCTGAAGAAGAGAGGAGGAGAGGAGTCTTTAAATAGAGAAAGATAAAGGATGAGGGAGTTAAAAGAATCCCATCATGACCTTACAAGGCCTCCTTTGTGTATGCCAATTTTATTATTACCCAAAGAGTGAATGGAATCATGTGACATGTGGAGGTAGGAGTCACTTATGAAAGTAACTACTAAAGGACAAAAGAGGTGAGAGACACCTCATAAATATAGGATAAATTGTATTTATAATAATAAGAAATGTACATTTAAAATAGACTTAGGAAAAGCCTAAAGGACTAAATTGAATTCAAATAAGGTTAAAATCAAATAATATTGATTCTATCCTAGGATGTAAAAAGGCTCAAAATGGACAGAAGAATGCTCAAATAATGGATGAAAAGGATCCTGAAGCTAACAATCCAAAAAAATACGTGATATTGAGGATATATAATCAGATCATGGCTAGATCAAGCTAATGATGGGTCAAAGGTGCTTGAAAATAAGAAATTGTACAAAAGTGAACCAAATGGGATAATTATAGACACCTAATTTTGGTACAAGATATTTTTACATTATGTCTTTTCATATTTTTTCAAACTTAGTTTTCTTGTGTATTTTTTGGTTACTTTATAGCCCACACTAGACTATTTGAAACTTTTAAAACTTCTAAATGTCTTAAGCATTTTGTAAAATTTATTTAATTTAATATTTTTAGTCTTATTTATCCATTTTATAAGCAATATGTCTTAATTATTAGACACTTATTTATGTAGGGACATATTTGGTAGCTACAAATGAAACACTAAAAATGTCCTAGGTAGATATGGAGACCCCCCAATCCATTATATGTGTTTTTATGTCCCCCTCTTTGGTTAGATTTACCACACCATGAATTTAGTTTATCAAAATATTCCATGGTTGGCCTTTAAATTTTATGTCCTAAATATAGTTATATAAAAAATCATTCCAAATCATTTTAACCACAAGTTAATTATTAGTCAAGGGTTGAGAAAATGGTGAATCCTTATGCATTATTTAAGTTAAGGATTTAAACAATCATATATATTTATAATTTTTAAAGAAAATTTTCACCATGACACTTAAATATTTTTAAGCCTCATGACATCATCAAATTATAAGAAAAAAGGGTTTACATGAATGTTCATGTAAATTGCATTTGAAGGATTTATGTCAAGAATAATCATCAATGACATAACATGAAAGTATGAAAGGTATAGAAATCATAAGACTAAGTTAACTATCAAAAGAAAACCATAAATGAGATAAGAATTTTAAATTGAGAAACTTAATATATTGAAGAAAACCCCACGTTATCTTATTAGAAGGTTTGAAACCAAATTATCCACAAGTAAAATATTGAATCAAGCAAAAGAGAAGAAGAGAGAGAGCTATGATATTTTAGTGAGGAAAAGAGGAGAGAAAAAGATATTTTATATAGTTATAGGAGGATAATGGAAGTTAAAAGGAGTCCTATTATTACCTTATAATCCTCCTAAGTATGTGCTACTTGTGTCCTAGTCCCTTGGAAAGTGAAGGGAGGTATGCACCATGTAGAGGAAGGAATTAATCATGAAACTAACTTTGAAATACTAAAGGATCACAAAGAGGTGAGCGATATCTCATAAAATCTAGATTATTGTGAATTAAAAATTCACATAAATAAAAATTGCTCACATAAAAAAAAGAACTTAGGATAAAATAATTTATCCTAAATAAAGGGTAATTTTAACACTCCTTAAACTTTATTTAGGGGTTTTAAAAATAAAAAATAATGGAGTAAACATCACTAACTCTCCCCCTTGATGAGAACTTCCTTCAATCCAATCTTGTTATAAAAAAGAATACAAATTTTTCTTTACATAGTGGTTTAGTGAAGATATCAACCATTTGTTATTTAGTAGGACATAAAGATAGAATAATTTGATTGTATTCAATAAGTTCATGCTAAATTTTATGTTCAATATCAATGTTCTTGGACTTTACATGGAAAACCAAATTTTTTTACTAAGGAAATGATACTTTGATTATCACCAAAAATTAGAGTAGCTGAATGTTTTGGGTGGTCCAAATCTACAACAAATCTTATAAGCCAAATAGATTCTTTTGAAGCATGACTACAAGGTTTATAATCAGCTTTGGTAGAAGATAAAGATATAATATTCTAATTTTTACTATTCCATGGAATGGTGTTGTAACCCAAATAAAAATAATAACCACTTGTAGATCTGCGATCATTAAGATCACTAACCTAATCAAAATTGGAATAACATACCCAAAAAAAAAATGCTATTTGAGGTATACTTTATGGAAAAATTTAAGGTACCTTTAATATAACAAAGAATTATTTTAGTGGCATTAAAATGAATAGCTTGAGGTTTAAACATAAAGCGAGAAACCAATCTAATAGAAAAACCAATATCAAGATGAGTATGAGTAAGATAATTCAAACTACCAACTAATTATCTATATAAAGTTGGATCAATAGTTTCATTTTCCATGTCATTAAGTAATTTAACACCAAGTTCATAATTAGTATAAATGGGTTTGCAATATAACATATCAAACCTAGATAACAAATCATATGCATATTTAGATTGAGAAATAGAGATGTTATCTTTTTATTTCTAAACTTGAATGCCTAGAAAGTAATGTAAGAGACCTAGATCAATCATTTCAAAGGTATTATTCAAAGAATTTTTATTTAAATATTACTACCAGTTATGATTAAGTCATCAACATACAAAATAATGATAATTATGCCATTTAGAGTATTTTTGATAAAAAGATTATGATCATTAAAACTAAGACTAAATCCTTGAGATATAAATAATTGATATATTTTAGAGTAACTTTCTATAGGATATTATTTTAAACCATAAATATATATTTTTAACTTACAAACACGATATTCATTTCCTTTCTTAATAAAACTGGTGGTTTAAACATGTAAATTTCTTCATGCAAGTCATCATTTAAGAGAAGAATCTTAACATCCATTTGATAAATAGGCTAATGCATGTGAGCAACTAAAGCTAAAACAACTTTAATTTTGGGCATATTATCAATAGGAGTAAAATTTTAATTATAGGCAATTCCTTCAATTTTTGAAAAACATCTAGCAACTAGTCTAGCTTTATATTTTTCAATTTGATTATCAGAATTGAACTTAGTTTTAAATAACCATTTACAACTTAAGAAATGATTCCTTTTAGGGAGTGGGACTAAGTAATAAGTGTTATTATAAAATAAAGAGTTGTATTCATCATGCATTTATTTTTCCCAATTAAGGTAACCTTGAGATTTTTTGAGAATTTAAGGATCATTATTGTGCATAAGTCTAGACATCAAAGCATAATCACAAAATTATTGCCTATTTCTATGAGTACTATTAATATCTACATTAATTTTAAAATATTCTATAGTTATCTTGGCCCACATAGGCATAAATTTGGGTGGAGTAAGACTAGAATACGGTGAAAGAATTTTAGAAACAATATCATTACACAACACATCATTATGATCATCATTAGTTTTAAATGGGAAAAAAACATAAAATATATCATGAGAATCTTAATTAGAAGCACAATCAAGTACACTATTTTTAGAAATGTTAACATCCCTTTTAATCTTGGTTATGTTAGTTTGAGGATAATATACCCTATAATATTTAGATGATTCATCATAACCAACAAAGATAAAACTATCTGCTTTAGAATCTAACTTCTTACATTTTTTAATTAGAGTATGAATAAATGCATCACAACCAAAAAAAAAAAAAATTATGTTAGGTTTTATACCACTCCAAGACTATTTAGGTGTAATATTTAAATTTTTTTATCAGATTCCTATTAATTATATAGACAAAATAATACATAGCTTCAGCACAAAATTTATAATGCATATTTTTATCATGCAACATACACCTAACCATTTTAGTGATAGTCCTATGTTTACGTCCAACAACACCATTTTATTTAGGTGTGTAGGAAACAATTTTATCATGATTAATACCATGTTTCTTACAATATGAAATAAAATAATTTTTAATGCATTCATTTCCATTATCAGTGCATAATGTGCGTAAAGAATAATGAAATTGTTTTTTAACAAAGGCATGAAACTTAATAAAAGTGTATTAAACTTGATCTTTAGTTTTCAAGAAATAAATCCAAACTCTTCTAGTACAATCATTAATAAACATTAAAGCATACTTCTCACCATTAATATAATAAGTTTGCATAGGACCTAAGATATCACTATGAACTAAATAAATATTTTTAGTAACATGTTAAGAGTGATGATTAGTAAAAGATTCTCTATGAATTTCACTAGCCATACAATCATTACAAGTAGAAGTAGTGGGAGGAATATTAGGTAAAACTTGCATCATATTAATTTTTTTCATAAGTGAAATACTTTGGTAATTTATATGTCATAATATTTCATGTCACAAATTAGTATCATTAGAAACAAACCAAGCATGAGAAGAGGAAGAAGAGAATCTAGTAAATTTAAATAAATTGTAATTATCTAAAAAAGTAGTAGCAACTACCAGGAAATCTTGATTAATATTTTTCTAAAATAACAAGTGTCATTATAAAATTCTACTTTATAGTCCTATTTGCTTAATTGAGGAATAAAAATAATTTCAATTTTAAATCAAGAACAAACAAGATATTATGCAATTCACCATTAGGGATATTAAAAGTTTATATGGCTTAAACATTGTAAGAAGCATGATTTACAAGACTTAAATGATTGTTATAAATATATAGTTTTAAATAAGTAAATAACCTATCATTAGATGTCATCTATTGAGTAGCACCATAATTAAAAATCCATTCAACGGAATAATCATGTAAAGCAAAAGTAAAAGCAAATCTAGTATTAGACTTTTGTTTAACTTGAGTTTTAGTGTTACTAGTGATAGAATTATATTTGACCTTAAGATTTATACTTTTTATATCATATTTATTTTTAAAGTAGTGATCTTCATCATGAGTGTTTTTATAACAATAATTACATTGTAACTTTTTCTTAGGTTTGGAGTTAGATTTTTTATCTTTCTTATTATGTGTATTATTGGACTTAGCATGTTCTTTGTCATTCTTATGTTGATGTTTAAAAATAAAATCATGTTATTTAGTATTAATACTAACAAATTAAATCAAATTTTGTTCTTATTTATGTAACAAAGTATAAAATAATTCAAATGTCAACAAAGCAGATAAAGTGGGAAAACCTAGTTGCGAATGAACATTAGTAATAAACTATTAAAAAGGTTGAGGCAAATTATTTTTCATGATAATATGAATCAAATTAAAATTTGAAAATTTAAAACCTAAACCATCTAATTTATAATGTAAATAATGAAATTTTATCAAGAAATAATTCATAGTTTTAAAGTTATTATAATTTATATCAGACATTTGATCTTGAATTTGAATTTTATGAGGTTCATTCACAATGTCATAAATAGATATAAGCTTAGATCAAGAAGTGGATGTAAGAATACAACTATCAATGTGTACATGTAATTTGTGGGTCATGGCCATGTCAATCAATCCTAAGGCCTCACCATTTTTTTCTTTCCATTCCTCTTGAACTTCAACAGAGTAGTCTTTATATCAGGTTTTGGGTGTGTACCATGTAATATGTGCACCAAATATTTGAAAGAAAAAATATATTATATATGTGATTTTAATAGGTGGTAATTGGTAGACATTAGTTTAAATCTAGGAAAAAATTGAGTCATTGTGCCTCGAAAGCTTACCCAATTTCTAGAAAGTGAATAGGCAAAAAGAATCACTTAGAGAAAAATCATAGGAGAGGCAATAAAGCCAAAGAAAAGACTTTTTAAAATGCAAAAGATATATAAAGTAATAAATGGGAGATAAAAAAAGGATAGATAATTGAAAAAAAAGTTATCAATAATCCTTCAAGTTACAATGGAAGAGATAATAATAATGGTTTTAGGAGCAATTAACTTGAAAAAAAACCCACACTAAATTAAAAAAAAAAGTGATTAAAAGACTCAAAAACTTTAATATATTTAAAATAACCAAAGGGATATCTGTTTCAATGAAAATAAAAGTTTGGGGGAAATATGCATTTAACTTTTATGACATCAAAAAATGATATTTTTTGTTTTGAGGGCTTAAAAAAAAACTTTTGATAATTAAGGAAGATTTTATTTGAAAAAAAAAATCATTCACTATGCTCATAAAATAGTACAAAGTTACCTCTTTTTTTTGTAAATTAAAAATTTGAGAATAAAACAAATAAATTTCTATGAGAGAAGACTAAATTATGAGCATAAATGAAAAGTATTAAAGTATTAAAAAAAACCAAAGAGAATGATTTGAGGAGCTTGAGAATAGAAAGAGACAAATCGATAATTAAATAACAATATATATACTAAATCTATTATAAAGTTATATTAAACTCATGTGAAGTGAAATGGATTAGAGTTAAATTGTAGTTAAAGAAAAAATATTTAATGAGGTGCTTAGTAGAGAAAGTTAAAACAATGCCACATAACCTATGAAAATGATGCTAAGGAGATGCCATGTAGATGCATGAGCAATAAAATTATGATTAATTTTTTCTTAAAAAAAATTTGAGAAAACCAAAATGCCTAGCTCACAATAGAATATCACTTATGAAATAAAATTTCAATGTAGAGACTACAAGGTGGCATGCATAAATTGAGGTAAGATGCCTTTTTTACATAAAACACACAGGTGTAAAGAAAAGGCATAAGTGTCATTTAAAAATAGTGCTAACTGAAATGCATTTGCTATGAAATGGAATGTAGTACTATGAAGTGAAACAAAATTAAAAAAAATGAAAGCATGTAAGAAATAAAGGTATACTTGGTGCTTGTTACTACTCAAAAAAGCATAGAAGTTTGTGTTGATTGAAAAAAATAAGTGCTTTAAAAAATTATTGACCTAGAGGGGGGACATCAACCTACTCTCTCTCCAAACAATTCACACAAAATGTAGTCTAGAAATATTAGAATGAAAGGAGTTATGATGGAAATGAAAGATCTCATATGAAAGAAAATATATGAAAATATATATTTTTTATTGATTTTGATATTAATGAGAAAAAAAATGACTTCCAAAAATTAAAAAAATAGAGATTAAATGCTCAGAAAAGGAGATCTAAGGAAAATTTTAGTGCTAGATTTCTAAAAAAATGACTTGAAAAAAAAATAGAGCTAAAAAATGTAAAACTAATTATTTTATTTTTTGGTGTTATGAGTTGTACATGCAACAAAAAAAATTCTTAGAGTGCCTCTTAAATAGGTGAAATAAGGCAAATGGGCCTTGCAAAAAACCTGAAACAATGAGTTAAAGACAACTAAATTCAATAAAAAATTATAGATGGATTTAAATGAATAGCAAAGGTGGATCCTTTGCAAAAAATATCTATAAAATCTTCCTAAAAACTTGCACACTTTCAAAAAATGCCAATAAGATGATTTTAGTTCTGATACTATGAAGGATTTATCTCAAGAATAATCATCAATGACATAACATGAAAGTGTGAAAAGTATAGAAATCACAAAACTAAGTTACCTATCAAGAGAAAACCATAAATGAGACAAGAATTTTAAAGTGGGAAATTAAACATATCAAAGAAAAACCCACGTAATATTATTAGAAGGCTTGCAACCAAAATATTCACAAGTACAATATTGAATCAAGATCACAAGAGAAGAAGAGAGAGAGATAGATCTATAAGATTATAGTGAAGAAAATATGAGAGAAAGGGCTCTTTTATAGAGATAAATGAGGAGAATGGGAGTTACAAAGAATCCCATTATTACTTTACAAGCCTTCTAAGTTTGTGCCACTTGTGTCCTAGTACCTTGGAAAGTGAAAGGAGCTATGTGCCATGTGGGGGAAGGAGTTACTCATACAAGTAACTCCAAAATCCTAAATAAGAATAAAAAGGTGAATGAAACCTCATGTAATCCAGATATATGTGAATTAAAATTCACATAAATAAAAATTTATCACATAAGAAATAGAACTTAGGATAAAATAATTTATCCTAAATAAAAGGTAATTCTAATAACATTACACTTCATTAGGGAGAAGATATGAATATATCTCCAAAAATTACACTCACATTCATATGAGATACATTTAATTTAATTCCAAGCATGTGGGATATGCAACTATAAATCCTATAGGGGTATCCCAAGTAATCTCTTTGTACACAATAGTCTTGTTGTAATTTTCAAGGGTTAGGTAAAGGGGTGAAAAGAAGAAAATTAAACATATTTTTTATGAAATTTTTACATTTAAATCACATAACATTGTATGAAATCTAGTATCACAACAACATAAGAAAATGTATAATCAATAAAGAATAAATTACATATTTGGCGGATCATAATACATTTGATGATTTTAGGCAAGGAAAATTGGGTGGTCTATTGAATCTACCTAGTGCATATTATGAAATTGTAGTTGAAGTGTTTAATTAATCCTTTCTATTTCAAACATGAATATTTGACATAGATATGCACATTCACTTTCAAATCATTATTCCAATCATAAAAATATAATATTTTACCTAAGTGTGTTAGATTCTTATCTCCATTATCATTTCATTTGTCATAGTTCATTGGCTATTTATTGGTTTCTATTTCCAACACACTTAGGATTCTTATTTTATATTTTAGTCTATTTTTACTTGAGATTCATTTTTGTCACTTATTTAACATAGTGTGCATTAGGTTATATTCCCTAGTGTTAACTTTAGTTATATACTTTTGGAACTCTTACATTCTTAGAACACTTTCATTTTCTAAGCTTTCTCCTTAAGGTTTGATTTTTGATTTCACAATTTTAGATCTATGTCTTATTGACATGTATAAAACCATAGTATAGACTATCCATTCACCTAGTTTTTATTTCATATTTATATACTCTTTTTATAAATTATTATATTCAACCCAAGTTTTCTAAAACTATCATCCCTTAGGCTATATTTTTTCTGATTTTCTTGGCTGATATTTGATTACTTCCATTCATTGGTAAAACCCCAACTTTCCCTTCACCTATTTATAATTTTATATTTATAACCCCTTTATAAATTAGTGAAAATTTATTCCTTTGAATTTATACACCTTCCCAAGGCTTATTTTAGGGTTTGATCCTACATTTTCAATCTAATTTTAAAATTTGTAGCTTATTTCATTGCTCAACCATTTTCATATCTTAATTAACATTGTTTGTGCTTATATATTATGATAGTTATGGATCCTATATATACATCCTAGTAGGAAAATTTATAGATTGAGTGGTTTTAATTTTAGTGTGACCTAACTTCCATTCTTATTTACTCATGCTTTTTTGAAAAAAAAATGGTTGCTTCTAGTGATGTTCCTCCTTCTATGATTAATGTTAATGAAAATTTTAATGGTCAATATGTTTCAGAAAAACATCATTTTTCTATTCCTTCAGATGATAAAATTGATAATGATTATATTTTAAAGATGCAATTGCTTCTATTGATGTTGATTCACATAGAGTTTATAAATTTAAATCTATAGTTAACAAACATCCTACATGTTTATACCATATTTTTTATTATTTCTAAATCCATATAAGAATGAATTAAGGATAAGGAACCTACATCTAATAATGTTGAACTTATTCTCTTCAATGTTTAATTTTTTTTTATTAGGGGCTCTACTTATACATTAGGTGGTGAGGTTAGTGCACCTAGTGATCCAAATTATTCAATTCCCACACATAGTGTTACACATCTCAAGGTTAATCCTATAATTCATATACAACATAAGGCTTAAAAAATTCCTCATAATTTCAATCCAATGACTAATGTGATTAATTATTATCTTTTATATTTTAGTATTGGACATAGTCAAAATATCAGTCATGTTTCCATGCCTACTTATGCTAATCTTGTGAATGAATCCATTCATACACATATACATAAAAATTCTAACCATGTTACAACACATAAATATAGTGGTTCATCCTAATATCCATTGATTCAACAAAAAGTTAACTCTATGAAATGTCAACTTACACAACTGTCTCAAGCATCCCAATGGCCCAGTCATGTGGTTTCATCTTATGACATATTAAATAACCCATTGGATACCAAGGTTATAATTCATACTTTTAAACCTAATTCTTAGGGCCTAAATTTAATTTATGTAGTGGAAATTATGACCCATTGCATTACATCCAGGCCTATTTTGTAACATGCTTTGGTTTTATTCAAAATGATATATTTATCGCCAAACTTCTTCCTAAGAGTCTATAATATTATGCCTTAGATTGGTTATATGCCATACCTAAGGGATTTATACATTGATTTAAATATTTTTTTGATATATTCTTAGCTCCTTTTTCCATAAACATTATTCAAATGATTACATTTTCTTAAATTTATAAATTCAAATAAGGAATAAGAATGTTTCCAAGTATGTGCTTAGATTAAAAGGTATGCTTACAAAAATATCAAATAAAATCCTTGATCAAGAGATTCAAAGTATTTTCTCAAAAATATTACTTATACCAGTTATGTTTATTATCAATATTTTGAAAAACTTTGTCACATGATTCACAACATTGAGATTAAACATTTATAGTCCAATACAATTAAGTGTACATCTACTGCTTCTATATCTAATATGTACAAATAATATGGAAATAAAAAATTAAAATATAAGACTAATGATGCACCTAAATTTCAAGATACAAATGAAAAAAAAGGTAATTTTAGTTTCACAACCAACTGATAGGATAGTCCTTTTACCTTATAGGAACACATGATAATTCACAAGTTTACCTGACCCACCTAAATTTTTTATTAAACACTTTATTAAATGCAACTTGATTACATTACTTGAGAAATTTCAACTAGATACTACTTTTTACTTTACTAAAGGATACAATTCCAACCAATATTGTGATTATCATAGAGTTTTAAGACATTATACTAATTGATGTTACAAACTATGCCATCATATTTAACTTCTCATAAATATTAACCCCATTCAAATTGAAGGACATAATTCTATGTTATATGAATATATCATAAAACCTAATAAATTATTAAAAAAATTCAATAGTCCATTTCCAAATCATGATACTAAAAGTGAGAAATCACTCATATGACAAATTTATATATCATTTTATTACTCAACATGAAAATGGCATTGATAAAATTATTGGCATGGTTTCAAAATCTCAACAACAAGCACCTTTTTTTAGAATATATGACCACAATATATCACACAATTATTCAAAATATGGTCCTCTTTACATGGTTTATTGATTATCATCCTTAAATCACACATTGTATTATGATCGGTAATGTTTCTAGAAAAAATCTTATCATGATTTCATTCATATCTATTCAAGGCTACATTGAGTAGTATTTGCTTAGTATAACTATGATATATAGTGTTTATGATGACATTACACATTCATTCTTTGGTGGTATTACTTTAATAATTATATTCATTCTTAGGACCCTATTATTTTGGTTTTGTGTAGTGTAAGGTAATGGTTCATACAACCTATTTATTGGATACCCATGGATTATTAAGATGAGACAAATATCTTCCACAATACATAAATGTATTAATTTTATGCATGCTAAAAAAATAAATACTATTTGTGGCACAACTTACAAACTACCTATCCAACCACAAATACCACATTTGTGATCATCTAGAGAATTTATTAAAAAGTGAATGACTCAATATCATATGGTATCTACTATAGTTTCACCACATTTTATTATGGTTACTAATATAATTTTATCTATTAAAACACCTACCATAGTGGAGACTCCTATAGTTTCACCTTCAAGAATTATAATAGTTTATCACCTATTTTTTCCCATGACCTAGGAATGGTTTACTAACTGTTGCAATGGATCATATCTAAGAACCTAAGATGACTATATTTCACCATGACATATTCCTATGAGTTCCTTTTGAGATAGAAAATCCTGTAGTCCACCATTAGCATAGTTTTCATTGGGATGATTATTTCCATTATTACACATCTTGTGACTATTTCTATAACTTGTTGAGTGATGCATATGACTCTTATAGTCTAGGATTTCACTTTATAGATGAGATAATTAGCTATCTATGCTATTTTATCTCTTAGTATCAATTTATATTTCATTATTATACTATAGTTATTTACTACATATAGTTCATGTTAAAAATTATCACACCATTCCCACTATATCCACTCTTACATCCTTCACCTATAGTTGATATCAACACTACACTCTCTTATGGAACACCTCCCTAAATTAAAAATATATGGTTTACTATTGGGATTCTCTCTCAAACCAATTAAATTTGAAATTTGGATCCTTTTTTTGACACTACAATAATCATGACTACACTTGGTTTCACAGAGTCTATGCCTAACGTTGTACTAATTTTCTCCACCAAACTTTTGAACACTATTTTTTCCACAAGAATATATTAGATACCTTACAAATCATATCTCACTTTTGGGAACATAATAAAACCATTAATATGTTTAATACCTTGACCATATGTTCCTTAAAATAAATGTCAATCGAGGGATCATCTAAACTTTCACTAAATGCATGTTGTAAAAACCCTTCCATAAAAGAGATATGGATATATCTCATATATTAAGAAAGGAAATGATATAAATTGAAATAAACATATATTCTAATTATATTCTAATGGGATATGAAAGTCTCTTTCCTATAAAAATAAAGGATCCTACCTTGTTACATCCACATGATATTTTTATGACTTCCTAATCTACAATCAAATTCAAGATAAAATTGAATGCAAGAGAAATATTATTATTCTAAACTTTAATATTTTATCATCTTATATGGGTTTTCTCCTCATTTACATTAAAATATTCATTTTATTATATAAATAGATAGTTTTAACAAATTACGTAACAACATTAAACCAAATAGAATATTTTATCTTAATCATTTGTTAACAACTCCAAATAAATTCAATTTATGAAATCTAACCAAACCAAACTTGTTATAAAAATAACCTCAACTAATTTAGTTTTAAATAAACCAAATTAGTTAGAAATATAACCTTGAATAATATTATTCATAACCAAACCAAATTAAAATTTAATTCTATACCTAAATAATTTCTTTATAAATTTTATTTATATATATACAAATTATTTAGATGGTATATTGTCATGTGACCAAATTATTTTGGATTTGGTTCAAAATAAGTGATAAGGAACCACAAGTATAAACTCATATAAATGCATAATAAATAATTCCTAGAAAATTTCTTGTATGTTACATATAAAAACAAAAATGTAGAAACACATACTAACTTTTTTTCATTTGATGTGCATCCTACTATGGTGGTTAGGTATGAGCTAAAATGACTCTAGAAGGTAATGCAATCAACCTGAAAACCATATAATCTCTTTATTATAACAATTTACTCTTAATAAATATAAATTAATTTCTAATTTATGGAACATCCATAGATATTTTCATAATTTTATACATGACATAAATAAAATATCATTTTTTTGTTCAGATGATACTATAAAATAGACATTTCTAGGTCTAATCATTTCCCCCCCTTTGAAGATGTTATTTATTCCTTATACAAAATAAATTATTTGATTATGTTTTAGGTCACTTGAATAATTAAATCAATTCAATTATTATCATTGAAAATACATGGTCTCAAAATTTATTAATTATTTAGTCATACCTACATCACCAAGCCACCCATTATGGTATTCAACTTGGTGTTTCATTACCCAACCATTTTTGGTTTTCAATCTAATCATTTTTTTTCAAATATAAAAGGAGACATTCACATATAATGTGTTAAATCATTATGAACTATAATTTTTAAATTCTACTTAGAAAATTGGTACTTACATGAAGTATTTGGGCCATTATACAACATAATTTAGAATTAACATTGTATAATTCAATTATATAAGTAAATATAAATTTTGCTAAACATGTTTCATAAAATACTATATAATTATATATTATAGTGACTATAAACTAAAGTCATAATATCAAACATATAATTGTGTCATAAATGGGTGTTGATACTACCAACACTACAACTAGAAACTCATCATTGACCATCCTATAAACCATCAACCATCCATGAATGGTAACAAACATGGGTAACCAAAATTATTTCCATAGTGTTAATAAAATAATAATGATAAGCACATACATGTTCCTCCCTTATACACAATTTAATTGGTATCACAATGAAAATATAAAAGAGAAACATGTAAGGATGATAAAAACACAAAATATCTTTCCCCAAATCATTATATCATTGGTGACACAATTACAATTGAAAGAAAAACATATGATAATACCTAAATAGATCAAATGTAGTTCACACACACACACACACATTTATGGACGTATGTATTTAGTATATGATCTAAAAATAAATTTGGTTTTTAATCCAACTAATATTTATACTATCCAAAATATTTTAACTATTATAAAATTTATTTTGGTAAGGAATCTACCCACCATAAACCTAGTTTTTAAAAAGTTAAATCCAATGATAATATAAGGGCTTTTCACCATTGAATTTTTTATCAATATTTTTTGAAGTTAAAATATTCATATATGGTGGTAAACAAGGACATGTACATTAATAAATGATCAATAAAGGTCTGTACATAAATCATGTATCATGAAACTTAAGAACTAGCTAGGTGAGTTAATGTTATAAGATATGTGCATGATGCAAATGATAAGGATGTAGAGGATTTTTCAATGTATACATATGTGCATAAGTTCATATGGATGATAAATCAATAGATAGATGATGTGGCTGAAAATGATTAGTGTTTGCAAAGTATGACCACCTAAAAGACTGTAAATTTATGATGCAAATCATTGTCTACTTGTTAGTTTAACTATCAATCTAGGTTGAGACCTCCTTTAAGGCATGATGACCTCATGAATTAGATGTAAACTTATATAATTGAAAAAAAATTAAGTATATATTCATTTCACACTATCATGCATGTATGTGGAACTAAATTTTTTTTAGTGGTAACCTTCTTATACAATAATTTTTTATTTTTTTTAATTTTTTTCAATTAATAATTATTTCATATCTCTCTTTTAATTCCTTGTAGATTTAATCTCAAGTAACACTCATGAATATGAGAATAACCATTTTTATTAATATTATCAAAATATAACTACTCTTGTACCACTTGTAAACACAATATCAATCCTTTACATAATTATAAGTAATGAGTAATAAAAATTAAGTACAAGAAATGCCTATGGAATTTCTCTAAAGAGATAGTACACAAGAGTTAAACACTATAAGAAATGAATGTGGGAAAGGGATGAAATGAAAATGGATGAATTTATGGGGTGAAATTTATTAGAGTTATGTTATATATGGTGAAAGTGGGAAGATAAAATATGTCATGAGTGATTTGAAATGGGGGTGATGAATGGAAATGAGAGTCATTGAGAATAAATAAAAATGTTGTTTTACTAAATAGTGATACTAGGGTAATAAATGATAGTATTTGATGGTAAAACTATGTGAAAAAGAGGGATATATTATCATATAGTATAAAATAGTAATCAATGACCCATAATGTGATAAAAATAACAATTTAAAGTATGAAAACTATTGAACAAACAAGTAAAAATGATGAAAGATAGAAATGAAAATAGATAGATATAGGTAAAATTATAAAATTATAGAATTGGAAATAAAATTTATAGCTATTTTTGGTATAACAATATAAATTTGGAAGTAATTATGCTCTAGCATATAATTGATAGGTCTCAAATTATGTATGGGATGAAACTGGAATGATGTTGATTGTGTACCTTAGTTACTATTAATTATGTACACCTGAGTTGATTCTAAAATCTGATTCTTTATTATTTATATAATTTTTTGGGTTAATCACAAGTAGGGATATGTGTTTAATTTATATATTTTATTGACATAATGTGTTGAGTTATATTTTACTCCTTTAACTAACACTCTAATTTAGAAAAACAATTGTGTGTAAATGTTTTTTTTAGATTAAGGTAAAAATAGGTTTTGAAGGGACCCTGAAACCCTACACAAGGCAAAAGAAAAACCTTAAAGCACAACTAGGTTAACAAAAGAACCTGATTACAGAATAGTACCCAAACCAAGTTTTACAGGGACCTGTAACCAACAAATATGACCATGAAAAATAGCTGTCAAAACACTGATCTGAAGGTTACCAACTGGAACAGCAAGCTGAACAACCTTCCAGGCCAGTAACCAGCAAACCAAAAAAAGCGACCAATTTACAGCCCCCGATAAACCAGTCAGCAAAAGGGAACTTTGGATGAATCTTTTAAATTAAGATTTTTATTTTTGCATGACCGAAGATTCATATCGAGAGGAGGGACCAAAGGCTTAGACTTCTTTCTCCTAACTACTGTCCATCCATCCTCTACCTTAGCTGCCTCAGCAACCCATGCCTCAGGAGACAATGATCTTTGGACTCTAGTGGGTATAAACTCCTTGTGAGAGTCAAACACTATCTAGCTCTTAGAAAGATCCTCCAAAATAGGGGAAGAGACTACCATCTCCTCCTCTGGCTCAGCTGTATCACTAACCATAGCCTCCACAGGGGCTTCATTAGAATGATTCTCCAAAGATTCCTCTTCATCTTCTGATTCAGATTGTGAACTATCCTCTTTCTCGGTCTCAGATTCTATTGTTGCTTCCAGAGGTTGTTTGTCCATACTATGTTTAGAGAAATCCTTAGGCCACCAAGAAGGTGAACATCTGGGATTGGTTTTCCCAGCAACACAACGAGCAGCAATATGTCTCATCTGGTGACACTTCCTACACTGAAAAGGGATTCCCTCATAATCCAAGATTTGTGTCTAGGTACCCCTTGGGGAATCAATGCATATCGCCTCAGGAAGGCCCTTTGAAACATCCAGGTCAGCCAAAAATCGTGCACAAGTCGAATGGTGACTTTTCATGCTATCTTCTTCATATAAGAAATCCCCTATAGTGTTTCCAATGGTTTTAAAAACCACCTCTTGCCACAAGTGTATCAGAAGATAAGGGAGCCGCACCCATATAGGGAGCTTATTAAAGGATTCTGATAGAGGATTAAAATCCTTATGCCAAGGTTTGGCCATAAGAGGAATTGTGTGTGAATGTTAGCCAACTTAGACAACCTATTAAGATGTTTGAACTACATATCTTACACACATGGGATCAAATTTAATGTATTTATCTCAAGAATATGAGTAAAATCCAAACCAAATTGAGAGGAAGAGCTACAAATCCTCTCCTACATAATTACATGAAACTATATGCTCTCCCTATAAACTTATTTTATGACTACACAAGGTGTAGATGTAATTTAGACTCAATGCGTATATTTATTGATAAGTGTATTAATAAATGAAAGTAATATGTGGCCCAAAATTAAGTAAGATTTATACTTGGTGATCACTTGATAGGGAAATGTCTAGATGAATTAGACTATATTTGTATATATAAGGATTTCTATGACATGATGATCATGGGTTGAACATAAGATAGTGTAGTAATAAAAATAAAAGGCGTGTGAAATTAGTCCAAGGTAAAATGGACCCAAAAAAGCATGAGAGACAAAATTTACAATTTGTTGATTATGTATAAAATAGATTCAATAGATGGATGATTTTCAACCTTGATAAAAAAAGGCTTAAAATGGACATAAAAATGCTAAAAAAATGGATGAATAGGATCTTGAATCTAAAATTAAAAAAAAAATGACATGAGACTGAGGATATATAATTAGATTAATGCCAAAGGGATGATAATGATGGGTTAAAGGTACATAAAAATATAAAAATGTACATAAGTGAACCAAATGTGATGATTATAGATAACTAATTTTTGTATAAGACTCTTTTATATTGTTTCATATCCCCATTTTTTCACACTTACTCCACTTGTGTATATTTGGTTACTTTATAGCCCATAATAGACTATATCCAACCTTTGAAACTTATATGTGTCTTTAATATTCTCTTAGATTTAATTAATTTCCAATTTTATGTGTTGGTTATCCATTTTTAAGTAATATGCCTTCATTCTTATACATTTGTTTCTCTATGGAAAAAATTAAGTTAGAGGTGCAACATCAAAAATATCCTAGGTAGATTTTGAGACCATTCAAATCCATCCTCTATGTTTTCTGGGTCTGTCCCTTCTTGGATTAATTTGTCAAACCATGACTTTAGCTTATCACAATCTTTCATGGTTGGAATTCATGTCTCATGTATCAAAATCACACATATATAAATCATTCCTAGTCATTTTAAACATAGGTGACATATCATTCAAGGGTTAAACAATGTTGAATCTTTATCCATTATTCAAATTAGGGCTTTCGTTGATCATATATATTACTAAAATTTCAACTAATTTTACATCATCATACTTAAATCTTATTAAATACTTGTGAGATCATCAACTTGTACAAAAAGAGGGTTTAAGAAAATTTTCATGTAGATTGTACCACACTTCACTAGGGATAGAGATGAAGATCTCAATTAAAATTATACTCACATGCACAAGAGAAATACATTAAATCTAATTAAAATCATGTAGGATATGAAACTATAAATACTCTAATGGTAGCCCAAGTTAGCTAACTTTACACACTTTAGTATTATTACAATTTCAAAGGGTTAGATCAAGGAGGGAAAGAAAGAAAGTTATGTATATTTTTCTTGGAATTTATGCATTACAATCACACAAAATTGTAAGACATTTGGTATCACACCTGCACAATATAATATATAATTCAAACATATAAAGTACATATTGGGTAATGTAGACACTATTTATGAATTATATAGCACCTCAGTCTTGTATACTTGGTAAATATATACCATGGATATACCTTCATCTTCTAGACCTTCTCACTATATAAAGGCTCACACACACTATCCATTTGTTCCTATTACATATATTTTAGTATAAATAATGTTATTCTGATGAATCAAACCTTATTTTATACCTATAATGATATAAACCTACTTCTTTTATGTCTCTACAAGTTCTAGACCCATGCTTATTTCCTAACTTTTTGGATGCATGTTTTTCATCTTTTTAGACACTCATGTTCTAGTCAGATGCCTACATCAATGCTAGTGTTATATTCCAATGTAAGTGTTTAATGCTCTATATTCATCCAATTTATAAATGAAACATATTCCTATGGTCAAACTAAGTGCTTTAATGTGAGATAATATCCAAAAGGATTATTATATATGCATGATCAATCCTCATTCTTCCTCACCTATAAAATTCTTGCCTCTCACAAGGAAACTTAAAAAAAGAATTAAATCAAGCACCCAAGTGAGAAAATATTTCTTATTTCCCCCCTATTTGCATATTATTCAAAGGAAAAACACATCTATAGGTTTAAAGTCTGAAGGAGCATCCCATGAGCCACATTTTCCAAGTTACAAGCTAGGTCACTCTATATAATTTCCTATCATACATTGCATTCTTATACACACACAAAATAGCATGTAGGGGAGAAATAAATAATTATAAGGCCCTATTTAGATTTTTAGATAAATAATTAATGCTTATTTGAAGAGTGGTTTTTAGGGAAGCTCAATATTATGTGCTCACTAACTCATTTTTCCCATATCTACTATGAAGGTAAAGAACTAGGGTTTTTCTATTTGATAAGGAATGACAACCCTTTATCTATATTTGAGCACACTAGAATGAAGGTGACATAGAACCCATACTATTATAGGTGGTTTAATACATATCTAATAAGTAATATGTATAGGATAGTTACATCTAGGTTAGATAGAAACATCAACACAACCATCCAAGTTTAATGTAAGTGTTTGAAGTCACATAAGTGATTAATAAAAAAATATGATAAATGATCCAAAATACACTTCTATTCTTATTCCTTCTTATTATAGATCCAAATCTCTATTATCACCAAAACTAGTTAAGTATCTTATTTTTTTTATCATTGCAATATCTAACATAATTTTATTTTCTATTTTTAGTGTATCTCAGCATAATAAATTCAATATATGTTTATCTGAGTTTGTAAATTAATTGGTCTACTTTAGAGATAGTCTACCATCCTTGTTCCATAGGATATCTCTACCCCATTAACATTAGATTACCCAATCTATATTTTAAGGTTAAACATTTGGTGAACTTGACCTATATATAACTTGTCACATAAGTGTTCCATAATCTATGTTCTCCACCTTTTTTTACCTAATTTGTTTACTTTATTTCCTTCATCATTAATGATATATATTTTTTTGATGACTATTATTATGAAACTATACAACTCTTTATTAATTAAAGAGTAATAATTGATTATTTTTGCCTTTTACCCAATGCCCAAACACATCATCTCAAATATTTTAATGGTGGTAGATACCATTCCTATAACTAGGTATATGCCACCACCATCCCAAGAGATGAGTTGAAAAATATTAAGGAAGATAGACAAACTTTTAAATTATTTCTACAACCAAATTTATTGTGTATGAGAAAAATGTTCATTTTATTGTGCTAATTTTCATAAAATCCATAAGGATATCATGGATGGTTTACAAAGTAGTAAAAAATGAGACTTTAATGTAAACACATTGATTTAAAATCCTATCATGCAAATATTTCCAAATAATATCCCTCTTATTTAGGGTGATTATTCACTTCTTACTTCATTTGATGTTTAATTTTTTTGAAAGGTAAATAAATACAGCATGGACTCTTTTTTGGATAACATTAAACCACCACGAAGAAGAGTGCATCAAAAACTTAAAGTGGAAAAATCCCTCAATGTTCTAAAATAAGATATTTTACCAAAACTGCCTCAAATTACATGTGTTATATCATTACCATAGGTAAATTAACCCTCAAACAATATACAAATATAAAATATTCTAAAACTTCCAAAATAAATATTGAAGGTTCCAAAATTCAATGATAATCAATGTACATTTGTTCTTCATGGAAATGTTAATATGCCTATGTCTCATGTCGAGAAAACTTACATCCTAGTAGAAAATTTTAAACCTCCTTAAAAACATCATAAAATAACACTCTATCCATGATGAATACCATAAATGAGATTTATCAACAAATGGTGAGTACAAAAATTCAAATTTCCTCACATGAGGCTACCTTTCATGATGATATACTGATAAACTAACCCCATACTAAAAATATCTTTAAAAAAATGTATCTTTTTGAATTTATTATGCCTTTGTTTCCTATATTTGATTTCAAAGGATATCTTTCAAATTATTTGAAATAATATATACCCTCTTTTGGCCATTGGGTAAAGGATGGCCATTTGCTATTAAAATATTTTCATATGAGCTTAATTAAACAATATCTTAATTGGTTGTATATCCTCCCTAATCCCTATCATTTAAAAAAAAAATTTTAAGGGTGTATTTTTTAATGAATATTCATAAGCACATGATTCCCAAATTATCATTGGGAAATTTTCAAATGTTAAATCAACATGAGGATGAACCTATTAAAGACTATGTTATAAAATTCAAAGGTGTTTTATATTCTTTACATTACATCCCCTTGGATTTAGAACTGTAATTTATTTTTACTATGGGTATTATCTCTTAACTTAGATAAAGAACATTACATAATCCATTTTTTTGTTCAATTTATTTAATTATGATGTGTATAAATATTCATGTTCATATTAAAAAAATCATGACAAGTTAAAAAAATCAAAATCATTCACAGTAGCCAAATATTATAATTACATTATTTATGGGTGGTGATTATTTTTGGAATAATCATGTTGATCCTACATTAATAAAAAATAATTGCAATGTAAGACATTTTCAACAACTTAGATTTGATCTAAAATACTTAAAAAATAAATGAGGTTGGAAAAAATCCTTGGGAAACATCATAATACCAATTGCTTGTAATCTTAAAGTGGTTCAAATATAAGTTTGGGATATGCCAAAAAAAAATCCACATTAATTTAAATTGGAAACACTTTAGTTATATCAAATTTAAGCTAAAATTGACCAACATCAACAAGGTATACCTTTTTATCATGAAGGCAAATTAATCAATATTCCAAATGATAGCATTGGTTCTTCTACTACACATGAACATCATGAGGAGGAACATGATATGCACCATTTACTCTTATAAAACTATGGTTAAACAAATATAAAAGATTCAAATTAATTTTTTAGGGTGTCATATTCTAAAAATACCAAAAAAAATAGAAAAATATTCAAAAATATAAAATATTATCATAATTTACATGTCCTATTAACTCCTTGTCATATATGTTTTTAGTTCCATGTTGGTAGATAAAACATCATTTGTGTGTGTGTGTGTGTGTGTGTGTGTGTGTGTGTGTGTGTGTGTGTGTGTGTGTGTGTGTGTGTGTGTGTGTGTGTGTGTGTGTGTGTTTCATTCATCCTTTAAGTTTGATACATGTAGACATAGATACATGATCTATGCACATTCATATGTTGATCCTTCCCTCTACTCATATCATGTAGACATTAGGGGCATCCACTTATTTGATCATGATAAATCTAAGTTATATTATTTTATGATAAATTTTCATTATCATATTTGACCATATGTACTTACACATGCCTTTATCCATGATTACATATTTCACACTATACTTAAAATTCTATGCACTTAACATTTTTTGCTAACACATATTATTCATGGGCTAGTATGATATGTTATACAAGTTTCTTATTCTCTATGTTTTCTTTTTTTCACTTCCTTGAGTATTCTCCTTGCTTGATATTATTAGAATTGTATCACTTGTTTGAGAATTTGAATATGCTCCATTGATTGTGACCCTAATGCATATATTTTCATATTGTAAAAAATTTATATGTCATGGTTTTCTATATGCTAACACTTTAATATGTCATTCCTTGATTTATGGACATTTTAATAAGTCATGAACCTTTGATTATGCATCATTTGAACATGCCCATTATTTGAGGTCTCCTTGGACCATTTTATTTTGATTGTATTATTAATATCTATACATTTACATGATTCACATCATGCATCTTAATACTTGATGTGATCACATTATTTATGCTTCAATGATATATCTACATAGATATGTTTCTCATATATGCTGCATGGTTCATACATAGTTTAGAGTCTTATCTTATCATTTTGAGGTAAGGTGAATACCAATTTATACTTACCCTAACCTTAGGTGGGGTATATTATTGGGGGAATGTCATAGAATCATAGCTTCCACATTTTTCATAGTTTACCAGATTTAGATATACAAAGGGGGCATGTTTTGGAAACATGCCCTCCACACATAACTAGTTTTAGTTTCAAATATATAGTGGAAACATGTTATGGAAACATGTTTTTCAGATTTATATAGTTTGAAAATTGGCCAAAAATCATAGCTATGGGTAAGTGCAAAAAGTTGGGGGACAAAAAGTGGCCTACATGTGGACATGATTTTCCTAAAATTTCAAAAATCTGAACTTCAGTAGATAATTTGAGATATATACACTCCAAATTTGAACATGGTATAAGAACATGAAATGTAGAATTTTTAGTTTAGTTTCCAAAACACTATTTTTTTTTAAAAATGGTTAACTATAACTAGGTCAAACATCTAAATATTGAACAAGAACTCCTATTTTTTTAGAAAACATAGTAGATAGATGACTGTGTGGCTCACCATTTTTTGAGCAACATTTAATATTATTTGAAACCCTTTGGGGAAAATTTATATAAGATCTTCTAGTTTGTGACCTATATTTTTTATATTTTTTTAATGTATATTTTTTTGTATGAATTTTTCAAGTAAATAGATCTTGAAAATTGACAAAAAAATGGATAACCATCCGTGCGGCACTCCTAACTACCTAAAAAAAATGAAAATAATTTTTTTTGAATGTGTGTATAATTATGCCTAGTTTTTTTAACACATAAATTATTTTTTACTTATATCAACGAAAGACAAATTACATGAACATGTATTGGCATGTATGTTTGTGACATGTAGTAGCCTAAAAAAGGTATAGTAAGAAATCAACAAAGTTTAAAACCTTAAATTAGTCCAAAAACTATAAAAAAATCATATTTTTGAAAAGAGGAGAGCATTATTGTCATGATGGTATTAAGTTTTTGAATTTATATATTCAAATTATTAGTGTATTTGGCAATCAAAGTTTAATTTTGTTGTTTTTTATCATAACCCTCAAAACTTGGTTGTACATTGATAGTCCAAGCTTTTGGCTTGAGAATCCAAGCCATTCCTAAGCCAAAAGGCATGATAATTGAATTACAATTCAAATATCATGATCAAATTAATGTATAACACAATCACGTTAATAGATAATGTGATCACATTATTGTAAAAATAATAATGTAACTACACTAATTTTGTTTTACACATTAAATCAAATGGAACAAATATTTGTTAATAGGCAATGTGATTATGGTATTGATAACATGATCATGTTATTGATAAGATGGCCACATTACTATTATTTTTCACATAAAATCATGTGGGAGTTGTACATGAAATCAACTTTGGGAAAAATCCTATATTTAATACTTTAAATGTTAATCATAAGTTTACATTTATATTGTTACATATACTTTAAATTTATTTTATTAAATATAAGAAATTAGGGTCACTCAACATATGATAGAGTTGGTTTCACAGCTACATGCATTACGATGTGGAAAATAGTTTTTTAAAATCCAATATAGTTAGTACTTAGGCATTTTTAGGGTCTAGGTAATAAACCTAGGGATTTTAGTACATAAATTTTGCAATGGATATCCATTTTTGGTAAACATAGAGTCATTTTTAAATTTTTTGTGCCTTCTAAATTGATTACTAACATTTATAGGAGTCCTAGGTTTGTCAAAATTAAATTTTTAAAACTAATCAATTTGAACTTGATCCAAAGTGGTGTGATTGGGGTAGTGTAGGTCATATTAATGACCTACACACATCAAATGACCACTTTATGTTAATTTCACTTTTTCATCATCCCTCACTCATCCTTGATCACTTCCTAGTCATATCTCATTAACCCTAATTACTCTATCATCATTTCTCATTGTCCTTAATCACTCCCTCATTGAACCTCACTATCCTTAGTAATTTATAATCATTCCTTTATCATCCACAATCACTCCTCCATTGACCCTCACTATCCCTCACCATCCCTAATCACTCCCTCCCCATCCTTCATCATCCATAATTACTCATTCTTCATCCCTAATCATCCCTAATTGATTCCTCATACCTATTCACTCCCTCATCATCTGTACTCATCCATAATAACTCCCTCATTGACCTTCATTATCTCTCATCATCTCTAATCACTTAGGCTTATCATCCCTAATTAATCCTTCATTGATTATCACTATCCCTAATCTTCCCTAATCATTACCTCCTCATCCCTCATAATCCCAATCAATATTTATTCATCTTTCACCATCACTAATCACTCCATTATTGACCCTCACCATCCCTCATCATACTTAATCACTCATCATCTGACATAAGTATATACTCTAAAGATATATTTGATTCCAATCATATGTTTTTTAATGCATTATAATATAAATTAAATCTTTTCTAGGACTTGTGTTGTCAATACCCATTTGTGATAGTTAATTTTATTACTAAATGAACTGGATGATCTTCCAAATTTATAGTAAAGTAACATAAGTACTAACACAAAATAGAGTATAAATTTTATTTAATTGAATTATATTTTTTGTGAAGTTTAATATATTAAACTTTATTTTATTCCACTTTATTTGGTTCCACCTTTGGTAGTTTGGTTTAAAATATAAAAATTAAGCACAAATCTCTTGTATAATTTTCTAATTCTAAGAAGATTTGAATTGGATGCAATGTTATTTAGTGTTTAGCATTCCTAAATGACTTGAGTCTTGGTTAGGTTCACACATGCACTCCTTGTGTGTGTAATGTGTCCCAAATATTTTATATTACATTAAAAATGAACATTTAATCATTTTATCATAAAATTATATTTCTACAAAATGTGAAACACTAGTTTAGCATGGTGTAGATATTCATCCCATGTTTTTTAAAGATTAAGATGTCAACAAGATAGTTTTTAAAAATGACATAGGTAAAGGTCCTAAGGATGTCATTTAACATCTTGAAATTAATGAATTCATTACATGAGTTAACCTAAAAGGAATAACCAACTAGTCAATCAATCCTTACTTTATTTTAAAGATTGTATTCCAAATGTCTAGAGGTTTAAAATGAACATGATAATTCCCAAACTTAAGATCAATTTTGGAAAATACTTCTGCACCATAGATATGGTATAAAAATGAATTAATATACAAATGAGGATAATAGTTATTCACTTTAATCTTGTTAATATTTTTTTAATTGATTAACAACTTTGGCACAAACAAAATTGGGCTACTGCAAGGTAATGATTTGGGCATGATGTGTCCATTATCCATGATTTCATGGATCTACCACTTAATTTATTCATTCTCTAGAAATTATATGTTATATAAATAGGTTTAAGGTAGAGGTAGTTAAGGGATCAAATCAATAGTATTATTTAGTGTATAGTATCAGGAACTTATTAAGGTGATTGAAAGATATCCTTGTATTCATATGGTTTATGGTTTAATTAATTGATATTTTTTATTTTTAGATAAAACACACTATGATATGGTGACATAAGGATGTTATTACATTTAATTCTTACCACCAAGATTATAATTCTTACTAGAAATGACAAGACTCTTTCACTACCTGACACTAGTGACTAAAAGCTTATGAACTAACTATGATATATGGTATTTCAAATCATGATGATCTATCACATAATTTAAAGGGTTTACTTCATAGAATACATGTCAATGGTAAATATATGGCTGACCACATGTAAAACATCACACACCTCTAATGGTGAGATGTCACAAAGGATTACATCTTTAAAAACTTTACTTTTGTATACCAAGTGACACTACTAGGTGATCCATTTCTCAAGGCCTACACTAGACCATACACTAACATATGGTTATGGATGATGTATAAATTTCAAGTTCAATTCTTGAAAATATGTTTTAGAGATAAATTAAATTCTTCTGACTTCCATTGGAAATGATAAAGTTTATTGGCTCACCATTAATATATATTTGCTAATGAAATAATATTTTTAATTCATATAGTTTCTTGTTGGGGGAAGTAGAGATATTTTTAGTACCGACCATATAATTGGGTTCATAATCTATTATCTAATTAACTTTTTATAGTGTTAGATAACTTGTACCCACTTCTTGAGATGTGAAAGTAGAGAGTTCATAGTGTGACACTCTTCATTGGATTGAATATTGAAGTTATGAATTAAGAACCACTTTACAATATTGGACTACTTGTTCTAATCATTTAAAAATTATTTTCCACTCTTTGGTATGATGACTCAATCAATAGACATATAAATAGAAGGCCTTTAATGCAATTATTCAGATCACAAAATATTTTCATATGGAAAGCAATTGATTTATTTTAGGAAATCATATAGCTTGGTGATACTCATGTATTTACTACCCATTTTTGGTACAATGGTGGTTTTACTTTCTTCTCTTTTTTTGGCTAATTTTCAATTGTGAATTATACATCATTTCTAATAGGCCCATATTTTTTCATAAGTGTTAAATATTTATGTTTTAAATTTGTCTCCACATAATTTTAATCACTATGTCTTCTATTTTATGTTAGAACTCAACTCTACACTTGTATATCCTAACATTGTTAAACCCCAACAAAATACCACCATCAAGGTATTAGATGGAGTGATTAAGGATGAGGAGGGATGAGGAGGAATTAAGTAGAGATGATGAGGGAGTTAATAGTGATGATGAGGGATGGTGAGGGTTAATGATGGAGTGATGAGGAAGGATAAAAAATTGATTAGGGAAGATGAGGGATGGTGAGGATTAATGATGGAGTCATTAGGGGTGATGAGGGATGAGGAATGAGTGATTATAGATGATGAGGTATGATGAAGCAATGATTATAGATGATGAGGGATGGTGAGGGTCAATAAGGGAATGATTAGGGATGATGAAGGAGTGATTATAAATGATGAATAATGGTGATGGTCAATAAGGGAGTGATTAGGGATGAGGAGGGATGGAAAAGGAGTGATTAGGGATGATGAAGTGATGATTAGGGATGGTGAGATCTAATGAAGGAGTGATTAGGGATGATGAGGGATTATGAGAGCCAATGAAGGAGTGATTATAGATGATGAAGGAGTGATTCAAGATGATGAGGGTCAATGAAGGAGTGATTAAGGATGAGAGGGATGAGGAGTGAGTGATTATGGATGATGAGGGATAGTGAGGGTCAATGAGGGAGTAATCAAGGATGATGAGGGAGTGATTAGAGATGATTAGGGATAGTGAAGGTAAATAAGGGAGTGATTAAGGATAATGAATAATGATGAGAGAGTGATTATTGGTGATGAGGCATGAGTAAAAAGTGATCAGGGATGATGTAAGGATGATAAATAAGTGAAATCAACATAAATTTGTAATTTAATGTGTGTAGGTCATCAATATGACCCATGCTACCCTAATAACATCATTTTGGATCAATTTAAAAGTGAGTGGCTTGTAAACTTCAATTTTGACAAACTTAAGACTCTTATAAATGTCAAGAATCAATTTGGAAGGAATAAAAACCTTAAAAATGACTATATATTTACCAAAAATGGACATCAATTACAAAAATTATGTTCTAAAATCCTTAGGTTTAATACTTAGACCTTGAAAATGCCTAAGTACTGACCAAATTAGATTTTTAAGAACTATTTTCCAAATTGTAAGGCTTGCATCTATGGGAAAAAATCTATCAAATGTAATAATATAAATGTAAACTTATACTTAACATTTAGAGTAGTAAATATAAGCTTCTAGACAAAGTTGTCTTCATGTACAACTCCCACATGATTTTATGTGCACAATAATAGGAATATGATAGCATTATCAATAAAAAAATCATCTAATTAATAACATGATTCTGTTACTTTTTAACCAACATTTGATTCATTTGCATATTCATTTCTTTAATGTGAAAAACAATAATAGTGTGATCATGTTATTGTTTTTGCAATACTGTGATCATGTTATACATTAACATGATCACATTATACATTAATGTGATCACATTATGGCTTGGTAATTATTGAACCATAATTAAAATAATACTATCACATTAATTAAATAATGCAATCACATTATTTATTAACATGATCACGTTACCTAAAATGTCCATAGAATTATCCCCCAGACTCCATGGTACCATTACCCTATATAGTTGATGGTAGAATTATATATAGTTGTGGTAGAATTATATAGATTGGTACCATTAATATACCTAGGTTTAAACATGAGACATATATGAGGTGCATATTATATGTAAATGGAACCTAAATTTCAAAATCAAAATTAATTTTAGATTTTAAAACATTTATGGACTATCATCACCCATAAGAATGAAATTTTATAGATTATATTAAGCCAATCTACTGAAATAGTTAGTTGAATTTTTTTGTTATGGTTGAGGTAATTAAATCAATAAATATTTCCAAGTTTATATGTTGGACTTGATTACACAATCCAATCTCACCAGATTTATAGTGTGAGTTTGACTTGGTTCACTCACACTCACTAGGTTATAAGTATGATTGGGTTGCATGGTTGAGATAATCTCAACTATTGGATGGAAAATCATCTTAATTTTCAAGGTTGGGGTAAGTTATATCCTTTATTATTTATATATTTATAAACTTTACATATTTTTATTTGTCATAATATTCAGTTATAATGGTTTATAATGATACATTGACCTTTTCAAATCAAATTGCCAAAAGGTAAGTTGCATCGATACATGTGTACTCCTAAACCTTTCTCTCTTTCAGTTTAAATCATTTAAAATGATTTAAATTTTAGATTATATGCACTACTTATATACTATAACATGCTCTTGGATTTAGGCTAGTCACTAACAAAGCACTCAAGTTAGACTCACATAAAGATAAGGTGTGTTATACACATCCATATACACATTTATTTTCATTTAAACTAAACAATTTCATTACTAGATTAAAGTGGGGGAGGGATGTATACATTATTTATAAATTATATAGTAACTCAATCTTGTATACTGGGAATATACATATAATGGATGTACCTTTAGCTTATATACCTTCCCACTACCAAAAGGAACACATATACTATCTCATTATGCCTATTGATTATGTCTTAGTTAAACCAATGTTATTATGATTACTTAAACCTTATATCATACATATAATTCTACAAACATTTTTATCTTATGTCTCTACAAGTTTTGGACATGTGTCTATTTTCTAGCATTCTAAAAACTTGAGTCCTAGTCAAATGCCTATGCCAATGCTAGTTTCCTATTCCAATACAAGTGTCTCATGCCCCAAAGTCATCCATTTTACAAATGAAATGTATTCCTATGATTAGCATTAGTTATTTAATGTGATATATTATCCAAAATAATTAGTATATATGCATGATCAATCCTTAGTCATTCCTCACTTATCAACTTCTTACATCTCATAAGGTAAATTAAAAAAGGAATTCAATCAAGCACTAAAAGTGATAAAATCTTCCCCTTTTCTTCTATTTACATATAATTCATATGGAAAACACATTTATAGGTCTAAAGTAATGAAGGAGTGTCCCATGAGCCACATTTTCCAAGTTACAAGCTAGGTCACTCTATGTACTTGCTTATCACACATTGCATACTTATACACACAAGCCATCACATAGGGAAGACATACATAAGTTTTAGGCCCTCTTTGGAGTATTGGTTATGTAGAAAATAATCATTAATAGAGAGATATTTAAGGAAATGTGATGCGATGATATTGCTAACCCATTTTTACCATAGACACTATGAATATGAATAACTATGGTTTAGCTATTTGAAAAGGAGTGATAGTATATGATCTATATCTAAGCACACTAGAATAAAGGAAATAAATAACCTAGAATATTTTAGGTATTCACATATAGATCCAAAAATTATTATTCACAAGACACCTACATCTTGGTTAGATATAAGCATTGACACAATTATTCAAGGTCGATGCAAGTGTTTGAGGTCACATAAGGTTTTAATTCAAAATATAATGATTGATCTAGAATCCACTTTCAATTTTATTCCTTCATATTTTAGATCAATATCTATGTTAGCATTAGAACCAACTAAGTATCTTGTTTCATTATCATTTCAATATCTAGCATAGCTATATTTTCTATTTTTAGCATATATTAGCATAATAAATTTAGTATATATTTATCTAAGTTTGTAAATCAATTGGCCTACTTTAGAGATAGTCTACCATCTTTGTGCCCTAGGCTATCTCTACCTATTTAACCCTAGATTCCCCAATATAGATTTTAGAATTAAACAGGTAGCTCATAATACATTCAGTGATTAGAGTAGTATAGCTTTGATGATCTATCTAATCTTTTGAGTGCATATTCTATTATTGAATTTGAAGTGTTGAATCCATATTTTCAATTTTTGACATCTATATTTGAGACAAACGTGCACACTCAATTTTAGATCACCATTTCAATCTTAAAATAATAATATTATGCTCAGGTGTTTCAAATTATTTTCTCCATTATAATTTTATTACTATTTCTTTTAAAAGTTCATTTTTTGTTTTGTTGGTACCTATTTTCATCACACTTAGGCTTCTAATTTTTTTTAGTTTGTATTTACCTGAGAGTATTTTATTTTAATTATTTAATTTAATATACATTACGTTATATTATGTAGTGTTCATTTTAATTAAAACTTTTGGTGAAACCTTATTTTATTTGATCCATTATTTTTTTTTTGAGGTTTCTCGTTAAGAATTATTTTTTGATTTTACATTTTCAGATCTATGCCTTATTAACATGTATCAAACGTTATCATATTCTATCCATTTAAATATTTTTTATTTAATATTTACCTCAAATTCTTAGAAATTAATCCAAACAACCTAGTCTTTCTAAAACCCTCACCACCTTAGGGTTGATTTTCATGTTTTTTTTTCTTTACATTCATTGATGAAATCTGATATTTCCATTCATCTATTTATAATTTCATATTTCTATTTAATTTTATAAATGAATGAAACATTTTTCCTTTGAACTCATACATGTTTCCAAGGTTTATTCTAGGGTTTGATCCTATATTTCAAATTTGATTTTAAGACTTGTAGTTTGTTTTTGCCTATTTAATTACTCAGCCATAGCCTATATTCCTTCATGTGATTTGTGATTATATCTTATGTTATCCAATAAGTATATATATATATATATATACACACACACACACACACACACACACACACACACACACACACACACACACACACACACACATACATCATACTAGGGAAATTAATATACTAAGTGGTGTTACTTTCAATGTGACCTAACTTCCATTATTTTCTACTTGTGCTTATTTAAAATAAAAAAATGGTTTTGTCTAGTGATGTTCCTCCTTATATGATCAATGTTAATGAAAATTTTAATGGTCAATATGTTGTGGATAAAATTTCTTTTTTTAGCTCTTTAGATGATGAAATTGAAAATAATTATATTTTTGAAGATGTAATTACTTTTGATGATGTTGATTCACATATAGTTTCTAAATTTAAAGTTATGATTAACAAGCATCTTACATGTTTATAACCTTTGTCAATTATGTTTAGAGCCATGTAAAAATTAATTAAGGATAAGGAACCTACATCTAATAATAATACACATGTTCCCTTGAATGTTTCTAATCTATCTTTTGAGGGATCTAATTCTACATTGGGTGGTGAGGCTATTGATCCCAATTCTTCTATGCCCACACAATGATACACACATTAAGGTTAATCTTACTATTTTTATTCAACATAAGGTTTCCAATTTTCCTAATACTCTAAATCTAATGATGAATGTGTTTAATTCTTAGGTTTGATATTTTGGTCTTAGACATAGTCAAAATACCCATCATGTTTGAATTCCTACCAATGCTAATCATAGGAAGGCATCTATTCATATGCATATGCATAAAAATGATAACCATGTTCTAACACCTACATTTTGGTGAATTCCATCATCCGTTAATTAACCAAAAACTTTATTCTCTATAATTTATACTTATTCAACTATCTCAAACACCCTAACATCCTAGTCACGTGGTTTTATACAATAAAATATTATGATACCCAATCACTAATGAGGTTATAATTCATCATTTTACACCTATTTTTATAATGCCTAAATTTTATTTATGTAGTATAAATGGTGACCCATCAGATCACATTTGGGCCTATTTTGTATCATGAATTGTTTTTGTTCATGATGATTTATTTATAACCAACCTTCTTCCTAAAGTATAAATGAGTATTCCTTATACTAGTCATACACCCTACATAATAGATATAAGCATAGATTTAAAAAAATTATTGATATGTTATTATCTCATTTTTTCATCAAAATTATTATAAAGGGCACATTTTCTCAAATTTCTAAAATCAAATTAGGACCTAGAAATAATGGTGCTGACTATGAACTTATATTCAAAAATATGCTTTAAAAAATCACATCAAATCCTTTTTTAATTTAATGAGATAAATGATTTTAAAACTAGAGCTATGAAATGAACAAGTGAGGGTTTTGATAATTGGATCCCATATCCAGGGGGAGGGTTTTATGTGGTAGATTGATAACCAAGCATTACAAAGAAAAAAAAGGAATTTAAGGATTCCTCACCATACGAAATTCATCAAATAGGGTTTTGAGGATCCTTTAACCTTTAAAAATCCCATCTAGATAACAAGGGTTTGAAGGCTCCCATAACCTTGGTAAATCAGATAACAAGGGGGTTTTAAGGCTCTTGTAGCCATAATAAGAGGGTTTTAAAGGTTATTGTTGATATTTTTTCCCCAAAAATGTCAAAATATCTATTACCCCAAGGGAGTACTATTAAGTTTTTGGAAAAAGGCCTTAACATGACCCAAATACCCTTTTCTCAAAGTCTAGTAGAAATCAGAGATCTAGGTGCAATTTTTAACTTACAAAATTGCAAATTACGTCCAAACCTCCACTTCTCACTTTAATCATAGCCAATAGAAACTAGAGATTTAAATGTAATTTAAAACTTCAAAACTTAAAAATTACATCCCAACCTCTGCTTCCTGCTCAACCCATGACTATTGAAAATTAGAACCTCGCTCACAATTTCTAACTTTATAAGTTGTGAATTACAAATGGAGATCCACCTTTTTCCAAACACCTTCCTCTTGGAAATCGAAGATCTAAATGTAATTTAAAACTTGAAAAATTATAAATTAAAATTGAACCTCTGCTTCTCATGTATCACTCACACATAAAACCAAAACTTTCTTTGTAATTTTCAACTTACAAAGTTGTAAATTACAACTCGAGTCTCAGTTCCCACTAATTATTCTTCCTATGAAAATCAAAACTCTAGTAGTAATTTACATCTTACAAATTTAAAAATTACAAATGAATATCTGCTTTCCCATTTCAAAATCACCAAGTCACTTGATATAAAGTGGAGGTCAAAGTGAAAAATTACAAAATTATTCCATGACTCCACACTCCCACCAACCACCAAAATTAGGACATTAACTATAGGGTTATGACTTATATTAATGAAATTAGGGTTTTTGTGAAATCATTATTTAAGTTAAAAATTATGTAATTAGAGCTCCACATGAAGAAAACCTTAACATCCATGATGCCACACTTCAACCACATAGCCTTGAACCATGATGCCATTATGACCCTTTGCTGGTATTCCTTTTCTTCCTAATTTTTTTGATCTATCATTATCACTATCAATTGTATACCTTATTTTCATGCCATATATTTTCTATCTTGTATCAAATCTAGGGCTTTGATTGGCATCTATAGGTTTCATCTTTTGCTTGCTGGTGTTGTCTCAATATTGTCTATGTTTCTCAAATCCTTGTCAAGTCCTTACAAACAATTTTTTAGCCTGAGAAGAATTTAGGGTTTTAAAATTCATTAAAAATAGTTAAATATTCTAATGAAGGTTCCCTACATAATCCCTATAGACATTTCACCTATGATAGAAAATCCAAAACTCATGGAGTTTTCACCTACATTTGTTACCCTAAAACTCCATAGAAAAATCTTATAACATTTACAACTCCAAATATTTACCAAAATGTTTACATATAGTATAAAATTAGAAACCTACCATAGGTTTTATTAGACATTTCAAGTGTGTTTTTTAAGTCTAAATCCCACTGGAAATTTCACCTATAATTGAAACTCCAAATCTCACTAGAACTTTTACTTGTAATTAAAACCCTAAAGCCCACCAAATCTATAGTTGGTTTTCCCACATCAGATTACCTAGAACCTATGTCTAAAAGAGAAATGAAGTTAAAATATAAGGTACCTAGTGTCCCACTCATCTTATAATTTAACACCAATGAAATCATAGACATAAACCTAGGCCACATAGACTTAGGTGATTTATAGATAAGGGTAAATGTTGAATTCAAAAATGATTAGATTTAGAGAATTTATGATTGTGGACTACCCTAGGTAGTCACTTCCCCTTATTAGTTTATATCCTTGAGATTTTGCTCACATTGGTGAAGCACTATGATGTAGAAAAGAGATAAGTGTTAAATGACAAGGGAGAAAGGATTTTGAACTTTGACCCCAACTTCATAGACCTAGTGTTCCTAATTCAAAAATATGAGATTTATCTTGATATAAGTCTTGACTCATGCGAGAATTTTTACTAGGATAATAAAATTGGATGTTTAAGGGTACTCAATAAACAATGGAAAAAGGTCCCTAGGCCTACATCTAAAATATTTCCTAAAACCCTAGAAAGAATAGACATTAAGGAGGAAGTGGGTGAAAACATCATACTCATGCATAGATTCACTGAGAACCTAGATACCAACAAATTTTAGGATTGGATGTACAAATAAATATGGGTAATCCTTCATAATAAACAATACATCCATTGGGCCCAAATGATAAGTGACTCCATCCATAAACAATTTTTGGAAGTCTAGAATATAGAGAAGTTTTACATGACTTCATATCTAGTTTACATATTAATAAAGGGAAGAGCCTTCCCAAGGTTAAACATAGTGCCTGACTAAGTCAACAAGGTCTTCAATTATTACCTTGACCTCACATTTTAGGCAAGAAGGAAATATTTCAAAACGGTAAATGATGCATTCATATACTGCATCATAGTTATATTTGACAAAGAGTTAGAAAAGAAGAGATTCTCTTATGTTGCTACTTATGAGATCACAAATTAGGGATATTATTTCATTCAATTCCCCATGTATACATTAGAGTAAAAAGATTCAATGGTTGTCCTTATACTCTCCCAAGGTATGTAAGTGAAAAAAGGGCTTTAATATAAACTTTTGAGGTAACTTGTAGAGACTAAAAAAAATTTATCAAGAAAACATAAGGAATCCATTCTACCATTAGCATAGGGAGGTATACATGCCCTTACCTTCCAAATCCAAGTGTTCATATGATGAGATGACTCAGATGAGCTTAAGAGATCTTGAGGCAAGGACATTATATGATGTAAATGGAAGAATTACCAGTATATTTGGGATCATATCATATTCCCACATTCCCTATTATGAATATTACTAGAAGACCTACAAGATGAAGAGGAAGTGAGACTAAAAGATTATTAAAAGATGACCCTAGAATAGATCAACACTTATAACATGGCACTATTCCTTGACAACTTGATATATGATGATTATCTAGTGGAAAAATTATATTATGATAACAATATCTTTGATCAATCTCTTATAGCATTTAGGTGGTCCATACATGAGTCCTCATTAATGGATAGGACTACCAATGTAACTATTAGCAATTTTGAGCACAAGTCAAAATAAGTCAACCCCTTATAGTAAGAAACATGATATATGGGTATATTATCATGTTATATGGTGTGTCATGTTTTATTTGAGGTTATTTAATATGTTTTTAGCCTTGGTCATAGTCCAATTTAGTCCTTATGCCATTTGATGCCACTTAGGGATCATAAATGGGTTATAAATGAAGGTGGTATAGTTTCAAAGGATGTCCAATTGTTTTAAAATTCCTTAAAACTTCCAATATGTTAGATTCCTTGTTAGGAATGGTAGGACTAACTAAAAATTGTAGCTTCCTAATTGAAAATCAAGAAAATAAATGAAAAGGAGTTTTAAAGGTTATATGGGCTATGTGAGATAGTGGAACATAGGAGAAGATTTAAAATTGAAATTTCAGCTTCCATGACTCCATTTACATGATTTATTTACTTTTTAATTGCCAAAATTGAACCAGAACCATTCTATCTGTCCATCAATCATTAGGTAAGCAAAACTAGTCAATAGGTCTTTTGATCGTATGGCTAGTAGGAGGACTTCTAGGTCAAATTATCTTGGTGGTGAGTATTAAATTTTTTATGTTTCATCTTCATATATGGATTTGGAATAATGGTTTCTTATACTTTATGAACCATTCTTAACAAGTTGACTGTCTTGGTTTTCTAGCTAATCCCCACACCCAGTAGGTTTTACTCTTGTATGGGTAGGTATGTACAATATAATTGTTGAAATTGATTTTATATGATGTGTAATTAATCATTTCATGTTTTCCATCTTGTTTTGAATTTTTGTATTTTATTTTATGAGCCAAATATTTTAGGTTGTAAAATTATGTCACTAGTGGACTTGTAATCAATTTTTAACACTTAAAAAAGGTTTCTTTATTTATAGTAGTTTCAAATGAGTGTGAGGTTTTATATCTCATGTATCTAATTTTTCATTTACCCTCTCTCCTTGAAATAAAAATCTCACAAGCTTAACATAATGAAGGCTATAATCAAAATGTTACACATAGTCAACTTTCTACAAGTTTCAATCTATAATCATGGTGTCTTGAAGTGTGATAAAGTTAATGAAAGCTATATTAATAGTCACAAGTTATTTAATAACTTATTTTATAATAATAAATAAATAAAATTCCCTTAAATTAACATATTACAGACTATGATAGTCAACCCTCATATATGCACAATCATCCACCATGAAAGAGAACCTACATGTGTTATAGGGAATATATGTCACATTGGAATAGAGAAATTTTCTAGTTTAAATTAATTTATGGTTTATAATTCTTTATTTAAGAATTTAATAAGGTTCAATATGGACTATAAGGTCACATTTTATGCATATAGCTCATATCTACATTCACTACTTGGTCTGTAACTATATTAACACGCACAAGAGACTAAGAGCATTGAAATGGGAGTATTGATACTTGATTACCTTAAATGTGGGAAAGATGTATATAGATACCTTTATAAGGTATAAAATTATTTTAAATCCTATATATCATACATACTTCCTATGTTCATAGTCACTTCTTGCATACTGAGATGTCAATCTATAAGTGGCCTTACACATAAACTCGAAATATGGTCATGGAAGAATTTGATGTGTTTGAACCTTCATGAAATTTGGGAATTTGTAAAATACTATGGTAGTCATGTTTAAGGTAATTAAAGAGTATGTAGTTTCAAGAATCCATTTTCAATATTGAAGAAATTGAGATTAAGGACAAGTTCCCTAAAAGCTCCAAAATAGAGCCCTAACCACTTTTGATATGATTATATGATAAGGTAGAAAGATGTTTTGAAGATTTTGAATTCATCCACTTTGTATCCTTCATGAAGGGATATAAACCTAAAAAATAGAGGGATTTTTGACTAAAGTAACGTAGTGTATGGAGGCTTCAAAGTTGTACTTTTGCTCACTATATTTCTTCAGTGTTGCCTACAGTTTTAAAACTCAAATGACATCTACACCCTAAGGTTTTAGGTTTATAGGTAATCATTAAGGAGTTAAAATTCAAGGAATGGACTTACACCATCAATTATAGGTGTGTTTGACCCTGAGATAATTTACCTACAGTTGATTGTAGACTCCTATAGGTCCATAAGGTGAGGTTAGACATGGAAACATAAACATCTGCTAGTGAGAGATACCTCCAAAGACCCAAAAAGGATTATATAACATGTGATATAGGTCCCAAATAGTTAAAATGCACCTACGTGATTATTTTTTTATTCAAGGGTCAACTACAATTGACTATAGTTGATAGTGCTTTGAGGTAAGATTGTCTTGGTGATTAGCCTAACATATAAATGATGAAAGGTGAGATAAAAAAATATGGGAGGATATTTATGACTCTAATAATGTCTCTAGGCATTTCCTATAATACCTAGGACCAAATATACACCTACATACATGGTGAAACATATATCATAGTCACACACAGTCAACACCTATGTTAATACTATCAAAATGCATGCAATGAAGGAGTTGGAAAAGATAAAAGAGTGTTGACATTCCATAGAGACTAATAAAATAGGTGTCCATTATATGAAATTTTAAAGGCTAGATAATAGAGCATTGAAGGGTCCAATCTCCAAAGTATACCATAGTCATAGTTAACCTGTAGACTAGACCAGTCAAGGTGAGAGTGAGAAATGGAAGGTTAGTAAAATGTTTTATGATAATCATATAGGAGAGGGATTATCATATATTTTAAATAGGGCTTTAATAAGTTTTTAATATGATAACTTATAGTCCATACTCAAAAATCTATACAAATTCAATGTTCTAAGCATTTGTTTTAGGTTTTGAGGCATTTAGAGATGCTAGGGGTACCAAACAATCCTAAAAATTTGGATAGATCATCCCCATCACTTGGATAAGCCCACCATACATTCCTTTTCATGGTAAAATAGGGGAAGTGGCCTCTATTTTGTCTCAGATAGAGGGCACTCCCCAAAGATGTAAATTCTACAGGTTGGTCATGAAAAGGAAAAGAAGGTAGGTTGAGGATTGATTAAACCTTGAAATAAGATGTTAGAATATATGATGTATGTGAACAACATTATAAGTGATTCATAAGGTTTGGAAATATGTCAAGGTAGCCTAAACCCATAAGTATGCAGGCTGAGCCTACTAGGCCTTGTCTAGTCCTAGAGCCCTAGAGGGGTATGACTTCATTTATAGAGATAGAATAACATTATAACTAATTGGAATACCTACATTTGGAGTCATAATTTATGTTAAATCTTTTGGAATTCATATAAAACCAAAGGAAATCCATTTCTTGGCTCAGATAAACTTAGGCTTATACAAAATGAAGAGAAGAAGCTTGAGAGGCTAACTTAAGATTCTCACACCTACGTAGAGGCTTAGCATGGATTTTTGAGGAGTTGGGATATGATGAAGAAGGTCTAGAAAAAAGACTTTGTGGATTTTTTTCAAATTTAATGTTGGATATTTATGAACAAACCTTAAGATTTAGAAGTACTAAAAACTCCCCAAAACACTTGCTAAGAACCTAATTGGGAAAATAAATGAGGGGAATCAAGATGGCCTATAATTACCTAGGAGATAATTAGAGATTTTAGAGTACTCACCAAGGCTCTTTCCCATCCATTTGGATTTCACCCTACTTATATGGACAGGGTGGAAAATGGCTTTTCTTGACTATTTTTTATATTTTGTAGGTTCAAGGGAGAGTCAAAGGATGAAATTATAATTGTGAAATATTTGTAACCTAATATAACCCATAATTTCAATTTTGTACATAATAAAACCTCACAAGTACTTTTTCTAGTACCTACATCTCAATTAGTCCAAATTGGCCTAGTGAACTAGTAAGTGAGAAGGTGAAAAATCCAAGTAAGATGCCTTTTAAGGTCTACCTTAGTAATATAATGTCATTATGGTTCATTAAAAGTGTCATAAAATCCCTTGTATGGATAATATTGGAAAATATAAGACAAATTTGGTGCCAAGTGTGAGGGGTGAGTGGAAGAGGAGTTATTTGGACTACAGGCAGTGATAACTCATGTCTAGAAGAATCTTGATGATTAGGGACACCTCCAATACATGTTTTAGCTTTTATATAACCCTTAAATCTTATTTAAATCATCCAATATAAACATAGTCTATTATGGAGTGTTCTAAAGAGGTCAAATGATGAAGGTAGTTTATAAACATGAAAATGAGAAGTCCTACACCACATTTCAAGAGTTTCATGCTTTGAGGGACATTTTTACAAGTATACCTTACATGTTATATTAAATATAAATCTCTCATAAATATTTAACTCCTTTTATCAACTTGACACATGTGTTAGTGACTTTTTTACTTCATTCTCTTCTCTTCTCTTTTAAATTCTATAAGTAGTAGCCATTTTGGCCTTTATAAACTAATACCACATCTAGTATGTCAAATCCTTGCTAGTTTGATATCATATTTTTTCATTTTAACAATAAAAAATATATGTTTTTTAGATCATAAACATATTTTTTTAGTGTTTAAAGTGATGAATGATTGAGTCTTTTGATTCTGTCCTTACTTTTCCTTATCCTTTCATGTCTTATACAAGAAGTTCTTATTATAATAAGTCATATAGAATATAATTAGTGTATTAAGATCCATTAAATTGTTAAAGGGTCCTTATATCCTAAATTTTTTTATTTTTTTTACTTTCCTCAAGTGGTATCATGCATATCACCTCTATATTGAAACACTTATGTTAGAACATCTTGAGACTTTAAGACTAGTTTGTAGATCTTATTCTTAGTGAGAGAAAGTATAATAGAATACTAGATATATTCATGGTGTATCACCCCATTAGTTTATATTTATTTTATTCATACTTTTATCCCCTTTACCTCAAATAATTAATATTATAGGGGACAAGCACTTTAAGACAAATTCAGGGAGCTAGCCTTTAAACCTAGAGGCCTACTTCTCCCATAGGTAAGCCCACATACCTAGAAGTATTCCAATGTTGCCCAAATATTAGAGTAGTCTTTAAAAATATAATCTATGGTGAAATATTTTGTGACAAAAGTTATAGCATGCCTGGTGGGACCCATTGTCCTCAAGATAACTTGTCAAGTGAATACTAGTCTTGACAACATCAGCTATAAATTGGTGTGTTAATCATCATTTAGTGACTCCATTCAAGGTAAAATCTTGTTCAAGGCCATTTTTTTGTCATAAATTTTCTCTCATACCTCTTATTCCTTACTAGGTCATCATCTATCAAAGTTATAAATCCTATCAATCCACCTATTTAGATTGAACTTCCTCTTAAAGTTTAATGCCCTCATCCTAATCTACATTTTAAAGAGAAAAAAGGATTTTATAGCCAAGCAAGTAAAGAGATTGAATAAATTGAAGATCTTGAAGAAAAAATGGCTAGGTAACATGCCTTTATTATTTTTAATACTAAAAATCTAATTCACTTTCAGGCCTATGATGGCATTCCTTCTAATGTTACAAAGAATGTGCCTATATTCAATGGTGAAAGTCATGTCACACCGAGTGAACACATCATTTATATCTCTAATTTTTTAGTTTACATAATGTTACTGAGGATAATATTACCATTAGACTCCTTTACATGTTTTAGATAAAAACGACTTGATTGTTATAGGACTTTGCCTAGTGGATGTATCACATCATGGGATGACTTTGGAGTGTTGCTAACTACAAGATTTGAAGATGAAAGTGACCATAATTCGCTCATACATTAGCTAAATGTGATCAAAAGGGATCCTAAGAAATAATGCATGAATTTAATGAGAAGTATTAAAATATTTGGTATATATTATCTCTTCCCATGAGACCACCTGCTAGTTTTGTCTTCCCTACATACTTGAGAGCCATTGGTACTGATATTGCTATTATGCTTCAATCCATGGGTGGTTTCATTCTTAAAAAAGCATATTAACTTTCTATTAGAGATGATAATGGAATAATTCAAGATATAAAACTACCTCTAAAAGTGTCTATGCCTTTTTTTCCTAATGTTACTATTGCTACCACAAACATTTCTCAAATTCTTAATGCTAATGCTAAGCCAAAGACTGATCCTAAGAAGGAAGAAAATGATGTTTATTGGAGAGTTTATAGCCTTAGAGTCCCAATATAGGCAAGCCAATAAGATAAAAAGTGCCTATAAAAATCCTTATCCTTACCAACAATAATATGGTCAAGAATATGGGCATGGGAGAGGTCAAGGGCAGCCTAAATTAAATAAGCCTGCTAATACATATAATCCTACCTCAACCTCCAATACAATAGCAATGGTACTAGTGCATATAAAATTGGTACAAGTAGAATATTATAAACAAGTCCAATTCATGGATGTTTAGGAGGGTGGATATAAATATATAGTTTTTCAAGGAGGATTCACTCCTCTTCTATCAATTGAAGATGAACTCATGATTCAAATAAGTGAAGGTGGACAACCTCAAGGAGAGATCTTAACCAACTTCCTTGTTGAGGAAAATTTTGTTCTCAATCAAGGAACTTCTATTATAGACAACACTAGATCCAAGATAAAGTATTTAGGAGGTGATAATAATGTGTCTACAAGTTCATCCAATTTTCCTACAAGGCAACAAGGCATGGATGTAAGCATAGTAGTCCCAAAAAATCTTACACATCCTTCAAATCAAAATGTTGGAAGGAATATTTAAAGTAATTCAACTCATCAAGTTATAATAACATCCTTTATTCCAAAGGCCCAATAAATATTAGTTATGTATTCTCTAAATATTATGGAATCATTAAATAATACCAAGATATCTATTTCCCTTTGGGATGTCCTTCATATGCCTAGCCAAAAAGAGCTCCTACAAAAATAGCTATCCACTATCCCTACTAGAATTTCACCTTCAATTCAAATTCATTATCATATTTATACTAAAAATTCCCATAAAACCATTTTGAACCATCTACCAAAGCTAATAATCCTCCACATTTCTAGCTCACTCTCATAGTGGGTGATAAACTAGTCCATAATTGCATAGTTGATAGTGGCGATTCTACATTAGTCATGCCCAAGGTTTTAGCTAATAATTTGGGAATAAAATATGAACCCCATAGAAAATAAGTGGTTAAATTATATGTTACATCTTCCAAGATAATAGGGTTGATAAAAACTTGAAGGTTTTCCTCCATGATTGTCTTATTTTTCCCATCCTTTAAGACATTGTTGTTGTAGACCTTCCTGCTCATTTTTTAACCTGCCTTTCAATAGATTTTACAACCAAGATAGGGGGATATATCTCATATAATTATTCATTATTATCCTTTAGTATAATTTATGGATAAAATTTAACAATAATAATGTATCCTCTTTTAAGGTTTCACATTGAGCCCTATGTTGAAACAAGTTCAAATTTGAATTGTGTAATCAATGAGGAAAATAATTATATCATGGATGCTGGTACTTATTCTAAGATTGAGGGAATTTATAATTTGTTTCTTAATGAATATGTAAATAACACTTATTATCATGATCCTTATGATTTCATGGAATAAATTGATTTAGGAGTGTATTGTATACATGAAGAAAGAATACCAACACCTCTACTTGCCAAGGAAGAAAGTGAGGATGATGAGATGTGGAAAATGTTTTTTGATGGCTTAATAAGTAAAATTAGTGAAGGAGATAGTGTTATATTTATTTCCACATATAAAAAATATTACTATGATTCATATAGGTTCTATTATAGTTGCACTTTTAATTTGACTGAGTATGATGGTTTGATTCAAGGCCTTCAATGGGCAAGGAGAAATGGAATCAAGAAATTACAAGTTTATGGAGATAGTGAATTGGATGTGCATCAAGTTAGGAATGTGATTGATTAAAAGCATCATTTTATAAATTAATATAAACATATGGTATGGTAATTTCTTGAATAACTCAATGCATTCAACATATACTTAGTCCCAAGGGAGTAAAATAATCATGTTGATAGACTAGCTACTATAGGAGCACAATTTGATACACTAGTTTCCATAATATAGGAGGGGAATAAATATAACATAAATATGATTTTCATACCTTACATACCTTATAATTATGTTTATTTTAAATTTTTTTTATAGTGACAAACACATTGCATACTTCTTTCAAAATGAATCTAAGTTTTCCTCAAGAAATTAAAAGAAACTCTAAGAACAGTTTGATGATTAGATTGTGTAGCTAAGAAAAAATAAGATACCTAAGGTCTTTGTGACCTTAAAAAATATATTTAATGAAGATGATAAAAGGAATAATTAAAAGGTTATTATGTCTAAAAAAGAGGAGAACTATGAAAGGGTCTTGATATTCAAGGACAAACTACTTAAACTAGGCAAGGTATGTTCTACATTAGAGAAACAAGCATTCATTAATTTGAGTAGAGAGTTTCATGACATTTTAATATTAATAAAGGGATATAAAAGTATTATATCCTAGTGTATAACACCATACCATTTAATTAGAACCTGGATTTAAATTAGTTAGGTATAAATAAAGGCCCATCAACCCCAAGGTTGAACAACTCATGAGGTTAGAGCTTACCAAACTCCTTGAATCTAAAATAATCTTTCCTATCAAGAATTAAACATGGGTATATAAACTTTTTATTTTTATAAATAATAATGGGGAGATAATACTTTGTGTGGAATTTAAATATATTAATAGAGTGTCACTCAAAGATCACTATCCTTTACGCTCAATAGAGCAGATTTTACAAATTATTTTAGGTTCTCAACATTTTTATCTCATAGATGGATATTATAGTTATAATCAAATTATAGTGAATGAGGATGATAATTTAAAGATATAATTAACTACAAAATAGGGGTATTTTTATTATAGGAATGCGTCTTTGGTTTCTCAAATGTTGATGCCACCTTTCAATGATCAATGGACACGGCCTTCAAAGGTTTAATCAATGAAATGTTGTTGGTTTATCTAGATGATATAATATTATTATATAAATATGATAATAAAAATATGAAACACTTAATTAAAGTGTTTAAAAGATGTATGTAGTATGGAGTATCTCTCGACCACAAAAAAATGTATCTTTACTATCCATGAAGGCAAGCTCTTAGGACATATTATTTCCAAAGATGGGTTGACTATTGATATTAAAAGGATAGAGGATATTTTAAACCTATCATTAACACTTGAATAATAAAGGTCTCCCAAGTTTCTTAGAAAAGATAAATTTTATAAGGAGGTTCATACCTAGTTTTGCATCTTTGGTGAACCCCATCATAGCCATGCTCAAGAATAACCAAGAATTTTATTGGACAAAGGAAGGTAAGAGTAGTTTATAGGCCATTAAGAAAACAATTACATAAGATCCTTCTCTTATGAACCCTAATTTTGATAAAGACTTCATATTATATTCATTTTTTAACCTTGATACTATCTTAGCTATACTAATTTAAAATAATGATGATGGTGTGGAAAAACTAATTGCATTCTTTAGTCAAGGTTTACAAGATTATGAAGTCAAGTACACTTTTGTGGAGAAACAAGTCCTTTATATTTTAAGAGGACTAAAGAAGTTTAGGCATATGGTTTCAAATAATAGGATTCATGTTATGGTTTCTAATCTTATTACTAAAGAGTTTCTTTTGAGTAAGGACATTAGTGAGAAAAGAGTAGGGTAGATCACTAAGGTAATAGAATATGATGTTGATATCAAAGTGAAAAAGTTAATAAGGGGTAAAGGCCTTTGTGAACATCTATATTTAAATCTAAATGAGTTAAAATAAGAGTATTTAATCAATCATGATTTCTCCCAACCCATTGGTTTGTTACCTCTACAAAGTTGGACACAAGATGTTATCAGATTTCTTCAAAGTGGTGAGTATCCTAATGGTATGAGTAGATCCCAAAGGAGATACTTTAGATTGAAATCTATTTATTTTTGTCTTGTAGATTATATGATTTTTAAAATAGACACTAATGTTTCGTTATTGATATGCATTGATAATGATCAGTTTGGAGTGTTGCTTGAGAAGTTCCATGATAGAACAATAGTAGGCCATTTCTCCCCAAGAACCATATCTACCAAGATCATAAGGAAAGATATTATTGGCCTAGCCTCTTCAAGGAATTATATGCTTGGGTAAGAATGTGTGTATAAGGTGATTTATTTTTAATAAAATAGAAGATTACAAATCTCCCTTTGAGGCCTATCCAAGTAGATTAACCTTTCATGCAATGAGGTATTGATTTCGTTGGCATGATAAACCCCCCCATCAAGTGTTGGTGAAAAATAAATACTCATAGAAAATAACTATTTCAAAAGGTGGGTTGAGGAATTATAATTTAAGGAAGCTAATGATAATGTTATCTTAGAGTTCTATGAAAGTATCATAATAAGCTTTCACACTCCTTCCACTATCATTTTAGAATGTGCACTTGTTTTCATGGATGTTAGGACATCTAATTGGGCAAGTAGAAATGACATATAATTGAGAACTCAATATAAATATTACCCTAAAGGTAATGGGATGTTTGAATACACTAATAATAATATGATCAAAATCATCAAGAAAACTTTTGAGGATAATCAAAGGGCTTGGCACACTAAGTTGAAGATAGCCATATGGGCTAATAGAATAACCCCCAAGAGGTCAATAGGAAATTATCCTTTTTTTATTATCTATGTAAAGGAGGCTAAGATATCCAAGTGTTTTAAAACTCCTTCCGACAACAAATATGTTAGATTCCTTGCCAGGAATGTTAGGACTAATTAGAACTTGTAGGTTTGTAACTAAAAATCAAGAAAATAAGTGAAAAGGAGGAGTTTTGAAGGTTATATGGCCTAAAACAGAGAGTGACACATGACAAAAGATTATGTAGTGAAATTTTAGCTTCCCTAAATACATTATATTCTTGATCTACTTTGGAAGTTCCAAAATTGGACCAAAACCATTCTATCTTTCCATCATTCCACTAGGCAATCTAAACTGGTCAGTAGATCTTTTGATGGTACAACCAGTAGGAGGAATTCCAAGTCAAATTATCTTTTTGGTGTATATTAAACTTATTATTCATGATTTTAATTTTTTTATTTGTAATAATGGTTGCCTATACTTTATGAACCATTCTTAACAAGTTGATTGTCTTGTTTTGCTAGCTAATCCATACACCTTGCAGCTTTTCCTCTTGTATGGGTAGTTTTATACAATATAATTATTGAAATTACTTATAAAAGATGTGGAATTTCTCATTTATTTTTTTCCATCTTATTTTTCATGTTTTTAGTTGATTTAATGAGCCAAATAGTTTAAGTTACAAGATAAATCATTAGTGGACTTCTAGTCAAATTTTAACACTTATATAAGGTTTATTTATTTTTAGTGATTTGAAATTAGTGTGAGGTATTTTATTTCTTATCTCAAATTTTTATTTGATCCCATATCCTTCCAATAACAATATCATAATCTAAAATAATGAAGGTTGTAGTCAAAGTGTGACAAATAGTTAGTTTTCTACAAGTTTCAATCTACAGTCATGGTGTCTTGAAGTATGAGAATGTTAATAAAAGGTATATTAAGAGTAAAAAGTTATTCAATAGCTTATTTGAGCATAAAAAATCAATAAAATTCCTTTAAAATATCATATTATATAATGTGATAGTCAACCTTCATATATGCATAGTCATCCACCATGAATGAGCACCTATAGGTGCTATAGAGAAGATCAATCATGTTAGAATAAATAAATTTTCTATTTTGAAGCACTTCATGGTTGAAATGATTTTTTTAAATAATTTAAGAAGGTTTGATATGGAATATAATGTCACATTCTATGTATATAGCTCATATCTACATTCACTACCTAGTATACAATTGTTTTAACACCTATAAGAGACTTAGAACATTAGAATGAAAGTATTTAAACTTGTCTCAAATCCTAAAAGGTGGGAAATATGCATTTGGATACATTTATAAGGTCTAAAACTAGTTAAAATACTATATATCATGTATACTACCTATGTTCATGGTCATTACCTAGATACTAAGATGTCCACCTACATGTGGTCTTACATAGAAACTTGAAACATGGTCATGAAAGAATATGATGTGTTTCAAACATTCATGAAGTTTGGGATGTTGTAAAAGACCATATAAATAATTTTTAATTTCATTAAATATAAGCTAGGTTTAATAAACCATGTTCAATATTGAAGAAACTAATATTAAGGATAAGTTCCCTAAAAGCTTCAAAACAAAGCCCTAGCCACTTTTGGGTTGATTATATGATAAGGTAGCTTGATGTTTAAAAGATTTTTAATGCATCTAACTTATAGCCTTCATAAATGGGTATAACACTACAAAATATATGGGATGTTTGACTAAAATAACATAATGTATGGAGGCTTCAAGGTTATAGTTTTGTTCACTATATTTCTTTAGTGTTGCCTATAATTTTGAAACTCAAATGACCTCTGCACCCTAAGGTTACAGTAAAGGAACATATATTCATGATAGGTGGTATTATTGAGTTGAGAGAGAAAATATATGGTTAAATTATCATCAATAAGGATTTGAAATTTAAGGTATGGACTTACACCATCACATAATGGTGTGCTTGACCCTGAGACAAATTACTTGCAATTGACTGTAGGCTCCTATAGGTCCATAATGTGATATTAGACATGGAAACAAAAACACTTTCTAGTAAAATTTGACTCCAAAGACCCCAAGGGATCATATAACATGTGACACAATTCCTAAATATTTATAACTCACCTAAAATATTCCTCTTTTACTCAAGAAGGCTCAACTACAGTTGACTATAGTTGACAATGCTTTGAGGTAATATTGTCTTGGTGATTGGCCTAACATCTAGGTAATGAAAGGTGAGATAAATAACTATGGTATGATATTTATGAATATAAAAATGTATATATGAATTTAATACAAGACCTAAGACCAAATATACACCTACATGTATGGTGAAATACATAACATAGTCACATACAGTTGGCACCTATGTTAAGACCATCAAAAGGCATGTACTGAAAGAGTTGGAAAATATCAAAGAGTTTAAACATGACATATAGACTACTAAAATGTTTTAAACTATATTAATTGATAAAATCAAGATAATATAGCATTGACTGGTCCAATCTCCAAAGTATACCACAGTCATAGTTGACCTACGGACTAGACTAGTTAAGGTGAGAGTGAGTAATGAAAAGTTGGAAAAAGGTTTGATGATAATCATATAGGAGAGGGATTATATAGTTATTTTCCAATTAAAAATACTCTCATATAGTTTAAATAAGGATTTAATAATTTTTTAGTATGATAACTTGTAGGCGATACTCAAAAATCTATACACAATTAATGTTTTAAGGGTTTGTTTTTTGTTCTAAGGCATTTGGAGATGTTATGGGTACCAACCAATTCTAAAAATTTATATAGAGCATCTCCATCACTTGGATAATCCCATAATTCCTTCCATTTTTATGGGATGATAAGGGAAGTTCCATTTTTTGTCTTAGATAGAGGGTAATCCTCAAAGATGCAAATCCTATGGGTTGGTCATGAAAAGGAAAAGAATGTAGGTTGAGGATTGTTGCAACCTTGAAAGAAGATGTTGGAATATATGATGGATATGAACCAAAATTATAAAGGATTCACATGGGTTATAAATATGTCAAGGTGGCCTAAACCCATAATTATGTAGGTTAAGCCTATACGCAATAAAAAATGCATCATGTCCATAACTCAATCCTAGATCAGATGGGATAGAACACACCTACGCTTCCAATTGGGGGGAATATAATTTTTAAGAGGGAGCATGACCAATGTGAGGATCTACTATGCATTATTAGGGAATCACTTGTCACAACACACCATGTGAGGTAGGTTTCCAAATCCTACAGTCTAACATAATTGCATAACCATACAAGAGTCCTATGATTTAATATTTCACTAATCTAATAAAAAGAAAAGAAAATCTAATCTAATGTGTACCACATCTTGTGGCACAAAGTGGGGTTAGAAAAATAAAAAATAAAAAATAAAATAAACATATATAGGACACATACTCATTTAAATGTATTTAGAATCCTAATACATGAAAGAGAAGAATACAAATGCACTATCTATCTACTCTTACAAAGGAGGAATAAAGTTAGGAATACTTACCTTTCAAGACAAACCCATCGAGGCCTCAATCTCCTCCTTGGAAAAGGTGACTCACAAGATATTGTTGTGGTATGTAAGGATAACTAAGATAAATTATATATAGGATACACAATCTATCCAAAAATATAAAAGACTTATCCACAAGATGAGATCAAAGCTTCAAAGAAAGTATTGAACCCTAAAGATTTATTCCCGAAGTAGAATGGTCAATAAGTAGATGTTAATTTGCACTTCACTTAATTATTCACTCTTAAAAATGGTGGTAAATTACCTTGTATATATATTATTATCTTACCTTAAAAAAAATTTATAATGTTGTCTATGCTAGGTCGACTTGGTTGACCTAACACGTTTTTAGGTCTAACTCACTAGGTTTGTGCTAGGTCTATCGAGAGGCCAACAAACCAAAAGAGAGAAAAAGTCCCTAAAACATAAAAACAAAGGATAAAACATATAAAATTATAGTAATAGGTAAAAATAATAATAATAAGCTTGGGTTAAATGGTTTTAAGAGGCTAGTGTGTGGATGAAAAGTGGTAAAAGGAACAACAATCTTACAAAGCATCAATGGTCTGCCGACCCCTTTCCCAATGCACCCCTTAAGGCATAAACTCAAATAAATTGAGAATAAATAGGTTTCTATAAGATAAAAAGTTTTAGTAATAAATAAAATTTGAAAATAGTATGTGTATACATATGCTCCAACTAAAGCTCATCACGTATCATGTAAGTGCAACATGAGATGGTGCTTCTAAAGAAAACATGATAATACACAATGTTGATGCTAAGTATAGTGAAATAATAAATGAAATAAATTTTTTTAAGATAGACATATGATAGTGGAAAATAATCTATATGTCATCATGATTTTAATGAATTTTATGGTTTGCAAACTGGATGAGTAGAAACAAAGATAGAGGCAAAAACAAGAAATCTGCTTGAAAATAAATGAAAGAATTGAGTTTCTAAAAAATGAGTTTAAATAGGGAAAAGAGAATTCATTTAGTATTTTTAATTTTGAAAAAGAGAAAAGAGAGCTCTAAAACCAAAAAATGTTAGTATGGTGAGAGAATTACATGATAGATGAGGAGGACACCCAAAGGTGGTAACAGGTTAACTATAGGTATGCAACTACAGATCTCAAACCAGGGTTTGAAATTTGTGTTGAACTAAGTGAGTTTTTGATAAAATTTGATTTTAAGCATTATATATGTCAAAATTGAACAAACTTAGAATCTAAGGGTAGTAAATAGGAATATGGGAAATAGGTTTGTAGGGTTTAAGAAGAAAGTGAGTAAAATGCACATTTTGGGGAAAATTTACTAGGTCAACACACATAATGCACTAGGTTGACCAGGTTGACCTAGTAGGATGAAATAGGGTAGAATCTATATGGTCGACCCAGTAGGTATGGGTTAACCTAGTTTAATTTAAAGGCTAAAAAGCTAGAATGGAGTAGTCATTAGTTTATAAGGGCCAAAATGAAAACTCAACACCAAGGAGGGGAAGATAAGAGGGTTGAATTTGAATTTCAAGTCAATTAAGACAAAAATATGGAAATTTTGGTCAAACTAGATTGACCAAGGAACCATAATGAGCACAAAAAAGCATGTAAAAAGTCAAAATAGGGATATAATGGCCTAAAATGACCAAAGGAGGTAAAGAGGGACCAAGAAATCTAGAAATAGGATACAATGAATAAAATGAATAAGGTAAAATCAATTAAGATTATTTTTAAATAAAATTGTAAAAAAAATGATGTGTAAAGAATGTATTGTGATTATACATGACATGACATAGAGGAACTAATACATCCTTTTTTATTTCTTGGTTACAGAGACAACCAAGATTTTAGAGGTTGGTGGACATGTCTTGGTTACCATATTTGTTGGATAGATTGATAGATGGAGATTGAGATAGATTAGTAGTCATGAGTCTAGGAGGTATATATGATATGTGTAAGATCTCCCTTAGCACTAACCTATTAGTCATATTCCTAAGATGCTAATAATTATTGACTAACACCTTCAGATGGGAGGTAGATGGGGATGTGATAGAGGTGGGTATTACACTAGAAGATGTCCATGCCATCCTTGGGCTACCCATAACAAGAAAACTGGTGACCATATGGATATTGAATATATTAGAAGAGAGAAGAGCCTTAGCCATGTGGGCTATAGGCTCAAAGATGATATTGAGAGGATGAGAGTTAGTATGGATGACATGTATATATCATATATTCTATATCTCTAGAAGGTGGTGATAAGACTAGTAACACAAAAATTACTCTATCCCAAGTTGGACAATAAGGTACTATTGTTCATGGTAGCCTTGAGTAGGATGATGCTGGAAGAGGGAATACTATATAATCTAGGTTCTATCATCTTGGTCTAGCTTATTCATGATCTATTTGAGATTCTAGTAAGAGGGTAGAAGACTATGGGACCAATCATACTATTGATAGTATGGATATATGAGATATTTACCATGTATCAAATAGTTGGGTTGCCCTATACATTTGATGATGGGTCACATTGAGTGTAAATATGAAGAGAGGGCCAGGTAGTGTAGGTCATGCCCCATGTGCTAGTGCTATAGTTGGTGAGATGTGCAAACATTATGTAGTAGATGTATGGGCACATAATAGCTACATGAGTGAGTTATCACATAGTGACAACAACACTAGAGAGGAGAGTTAGTTAAACACTATATGTGGTGGAGAAAGCCACATCTAGTGGTATGGGTGCTAGGATATATGGGCCTACCTCATTCAATGATATCGATACTGATTCCCAACTAGAGGGATTGACATGTGAAGGAGCCATGAAGGAAGAGAAGACTCAAACCATTGATAGTGAGGCTAACACTTAGGCTATGTCAAGAGAAACCATGGATTGGTCATGCATAATGAGTGGTAGAGGAGGAGGCAAAAGAGGTAGAGATACTAGATGTACCACTACCAACCCTATGACAAGATGAAAAATGACCAATGAGGACATGGTAGCAATGGAGACAAGAAATATTAGAGATTATAGACATCCTATATGATCCCATAGATGAGTCAGAGGATATGATAAAGAGACCACTTAGATAGAGGCTAAGATGGCCATGATAGGTAGATTTGAGTTGAGGATGTAACCTACCAAGGAGGTAATAGGATGCCATGTAGCTGGGGATACTATGATAGGGGATCATGTAGATGATGACATCATGGGAACTAATATAGATAGGTAGGAAGATCTTTGAATTATTTATTAAGTTTTTATTTGGTAGTAGAGAGATATAGATAGATATTATGAGATATGACACTGATTTAATATTCATCTAGTGTGATTTTGTAGGAATACTTGAAGATGAGGAGAGATGGGGGTACCTAGTGAGGGGAGCACTCAATGACATCTTAGATGAGACTATACATCCATAAGACCCCATGACATTAGAGGATTTGAGTGTACCATCTACCCTAGCTTAGGCAAGCTGGTTTAGATTAACTAGCGAGGTAGTGAGGTGGATATAGGTACAAAGAGAGAGGGTGTAGCCACCAATAGAGATGGGTGTGGGCAAGAGATAAGCTTGATAGGCCTTAGTATATGAGATAAATGTGCATCTAAAAATAGTGACATAAATTATGTAGGCATATATAGTGATGCATACTCAACTAACACATGCATTTATAGTGACCAAGACTAAGTTAGTACAAGAATAAGTGCAAATAACATGTGTATAGGGACATGTAGAGGGATTGAGATCTCAAACTAACTTATTAAAGTGTATCATATAGAGGATTCATACTGATGCCTTAGTAGGTAGTGTGGCTAGGCCATGAGATAGATAGGATGGAGCTTAACCCTAGTGTTTAGGCTTTGTATATGGTTGTATATGTTGTATCAAACTCATAGTATATATGATGCATCATTTTGGATTATTGGTGTTGGTTGTATATGTTTTATTTATGATGATTATGTTTTTGGATGCTTTTGGATATATTTCTATCTAGCACATGTCTTTAGCTTTGTTGTATATGTTATAGGGAATACATGTGGCGTGGTTTATTTTCTATCATTATGGAGTACACATGCATGGTTAAAAAGAAATAGGAAAAAAAGGACTTAGAAAATTATAAGTAATTATAATCACTACACCATAATGTTTAGAGCACCAAAAAGCTTAGTTTTAGACCAGGGACCATAATTTATGTCCAATATGATCTAGGATTTCACAATGTATTATCAGATCAATCATATCAAGTCATCTCCCTATTACCCACAAGCAAATGGATAAGTTGAATTAATAAATAGAGAATTAGAAAACATCCTCACTAAAATAATTCTAAAAATATAATGGGAAGGAGACAAAAAGAAATAAAACAACAAAATAGTATACCTTATCATTAACCCAGTCAAGCTTAAAACAAGTAACTTCTATCATTCTAAAAATACAATGGGAAGGAGACAAAAAGAAATAAAACAACAAAATAGTATACCTTATCATTAACCCAGTCAAGCCTAAAAAAGGACTTGGAAAATTATAAGTAATAAAAAATTCACTACACACTAGTTCAAGTTGGGAAATGTGTAATAACAAAAAATGAATAAGTATAAAAATCCAAGAAAATGTCAAACACGATGGTAAATGGGCATTTTTAAAAACCAATGTAATATATTTTTGCACCAAATTAAAACAAGTAAAATCATACTAAATATCATGTTGGGAAGTATGATAAGAAATTTAATAAAATTGAAGGTATGTAGAAGGGCACAAATGGTAATAAAAACAAATTAAAATTATGTCAATAAATTATACTATATCACAATGGGAAGTACAAAATAAAAATAAAATTTGAAAAATTTTGGCTGGGAAGTACGAGAAATTCAAGAAATAGTTGTAATCTTGCATGGACTCAAAAAATAAGAAGTTAAAAGGAAAAATTAAAATCAAGTAAGCATAAAACATACTAAATATCAATATGGGACTCATTTTAATGATGTGTAACCTCATAATCTATTCAATCCTATCTCATATTTGACACATGTAATTTTGGATGGTAACTTGATTATTGGATTTTTTTGTGAGGAGGGTCAGGTCCTATCCATGGTCTTATACTACAACTCACAAAAGAAAAACCCAAGGGGTACCAAATAAATATTGGTAAGTAGAAGGATAAGTAATGATAAATCAAGGATATGGGTAATAGGATGGAAAATATGGTAATTTGTGAGGGATGTCAGGTCCTATCCATGATCTTAAAAATTAACTCAAAAATGATATCCTATGGGGAGTGATTAGTAAGCAAAAAAATGTTTCCCAATAGGAAATATGAAGGAAGAGGAATGAAAAATGGAGTGTAAGAATCAAGACTTAGGCATTTTATGAAAATACCTTAGGTTGCAAGAGGCATACTAAAATACATGAGAAGATACTAAGTGACTAGTGGTCGTCTCTGTACATAGGAAACCCTATTTCTATAGACACAAAGATTTTTAGGCAAATAGGTGTGATAATAAGCTCAAATCATGATGGTATATTTATACAAGGACAATTAAAATGGACCTACCTTCCCATAATGTGTTCCTTTCTCCTAAGGATCCCTTAAAGAGTCATCGATCTACTATGAATATTGGGTACTTGTATGAGAAAGTAGGTAGAACTAAAATATTTTTTTATTCTCCTCTTCTAAGCTACTAGCTTAATACACCCCAAAGGACCTTGAATCTATCATGATGCCAACTATGGATTTTAAGATTTGAATAGAATAAGGAGATGTGTTTTGAATCACATCTTTAGTATGATTAGACTTTTTAACAATATTCAATATTTTTGCCTTTTGGTTAAATGATTTGGATTTTTACTTTCTTTTAAAGGATTTTTAATATTCCTCCTCGATATATATTTGGAATTACCAATCATGAGAGAGATATTGATACACATGAATGACTTGTAGGTTAAGGTTGAAGTAAAGTAACCCAAGACAAAGACTGACTAGGATACTTAGGCTTGTCAATGAACTAGCATGTGATCTCAAGTCTCAATCATGCATATGCTTAGTTTATGGAAAAAGGAAGAATTGAATAAGGATATCCAAAGGAGGACTGATGAAAGGAAATATTAATGAGAAAGATTGCTTAAAAAATGACCACATGGTAATAGGAGATAGTAATCAAAGGGAAGAGGGTAAATATAACTAAGTCACCATGACAACTATATGTGAGAAATAAAGATAAGAAAGCAAACAATCATGAAGATACAAGGGAAGAGTTTTGAGAAAAAATCTAAAGGAAAAGAAATAAATGATAAGGGAAAAAATAATGAGAAGGAAAATACAAGTATATGTGAAATGTAAAATGATAACATAAGCTAACTATAGTAAAAGAAGAAGGAAAAACATGATATAAGATAAGAAATAATTTGACATAGTGTCAAATGATATAATTAAAATAAAAATAAGAATTTATCACATTTCAAATCCAAAGATAAATAATAAATCACTATGTATGTGCTCATAAATAATAGTAAATCTATCCACACACATTATCCAATACATTGGATAAGTTTATATGAATCTAAATACATAATGTAGCTAATATCTCATAAATCTTTAATGAATACTAGGAAAATACTTCTCTTTTTATCTCCTTAACTAAAAATTTAGGGATGCTCAAAGGATCATGATAAGGAGGAAAGTTAGGCAAAGGCTAGTTAGGAGAAGGCATGGAAATAGGATCTATAGGAGAAGGAATCATAGGTGGAGAAGGATTCATGGGTGAAGGACTCATGTGTGGAGAAAAATACATGGGTGAGGGAAGGTCCACAAGTGAAGGAATCATTGAAAAAGACACAAAAATTTGTGAAGGGACCATAGGAGGTGATGGAACCACTGGAGGTGGAACCATGGGAGAAGGGGGAGCCTTCTTATGAGAATTACCTATGAGAGGAATCGTAGAAGGTCCAGGGATGGATACAAAGTAATCTTTAAGATGTTGAATAATTCAATAGTGATTAGTGTGATGTGTTCCACATAGGTGCCATAAGTAATATACCTCACCATACTTAGGTAAATGTTCAAGAAGTACCTTTAGGGGAGGTATGACTTTGTTTGATGATAGGGAAGAAGGATGTAATGTATCAAGGTATTCTCACAACTTACAACAATGGGTGGAAGAGTGATTATTTGTTCCATGGAAGTAATAGATATGATTGTGAGTGGTTTTAAAATAACTCATAGAAGGAGGTGAAATAGGAATGGAAGAAGCTGAAGAGGACTCATCATCCCATTTGGTAGGCAAAGGAGCCATCTTAGGCAGTGGAAGTAACCCATTATCAAGGGAGGGTAATTATGAGGAAGGAGTGGAACTAGGCTCAATAAGAGGAGCACTAAGATGAAAATTAGGAAGAGGCTAAAAAATAGTAGGAGAGGAAATAAGTTCAACTAGAGTGGAAAAAGGAACAAGCTTAACTATATTTGGCCCTACTAAAGGAGGGGTGGGATTTGTGGAAGGTCTAAGGAAGACTACCCTAGATATGGAAAAGTGATAAGTTATAGTCATACAATGATCCAAGAGCATGGTATTAAGTGGATTCTTATAAATTGGAGGTATCTACAACATGTCTACCCTATGATAAATAATAAAAATGAAATAATCAAGAACTATAAATGAAAGAGAACAATGAGATGCGTGAAAATACTCAAGTAAAGAAGAGAGATAATAAAGAATCTCATCATCATGGGCTTGGGCAAGGCCACCTAAAATAGGATCATCTAAATAATATCCATTATCATAATATAGAGTATGAATATTGATGATATAGGTTAGGATGACCTTATCATTGGTGGAAGCTTAATAGAGTGCCTAGTCTTAGTTAAGACTATGGGAATGTCATCACAAGGAGGCTTACGAGAATGAGGCTATAAGGAAGAAAGAAGTTGTGAGATGATATGAGGTGAGAGATTAGAATTTTTGATATTTAAGTTAACCTCATTAGGCTCATAGTCATTATAATCTAAAAGGTTAGGAGGAATGTTACTAATAATCTCAAGATGCTCATTGTAACCTCTAGTTGAGTTGACAAAAAAGTTGAGATGCTAAAACTCATGGAATGGAACACTAGGAAAAGGATAGGGAGTAGGAATTTTTAAGACACCATGATCTTTGAATTATTTAAAATTCCAAGAGTTATTATCACCTTGAATCCTATAAATTATTTCATTATGAGTAAATTTGATGCATTGACAGGTGGAATATGTGATGAATCACATATGATGAGTCCACAACCTACCAAGCAAGATGTTATACAAAAGGGTAAAATTGAATATAATCACGTTCACATAAATTGTGATAGATGGGATGGTAATGGGAAACTAAACACACCCTAAGGGAGGAATTAACCTTCTATCGTATGCTTGGTGTGATGCATGTAGACTTGAGATTAAATTTAGAATACCCAAAAGACTTAATGAAATCAAGGGAAGTGACACAAGTGATAGAAACCTCATTGATAAAGGCTCACTTAAATTTTATATCACTAGTTTAAATGCTAATAAATAATGAAGGATCATCTACACAAATCAAAATCTTGTCTAGAATCATAGATGTGATATGAAATCATAAAGAAAGAGAAGTGTCTATAGTTTCATCAATGTTAATGGACATCTCTTCACATTAATATAAGATACTATCCTTAAATATAGATAAATTAGCCTCCTATCTTGATAGAGAAGGGTGAGGGATATTAATCTAAAATAAGAGTTGCATGAGGCAATTTCTATAATGTAGAGATGTCTTCATGAGTTCAAGGAAAGGTATATGAGATGGAATATTAGTAAGTTACGCAATGGGATCCCACTCATCATAAACCATAAGTATGTTGTTAGATATAGGTGCATAATGATTAAGAAGGTTTTTAGAAGGTGGATTCAAAGAGAATTAAAATTTATGCTGATAAGAATTAGAAGGTTGAGAAGAATGTTTTAAATCATTTGGTGATGAAGAAGTAGTTGGTTTAGATTGATCTTGAAGTTTGGAAGAAGAAGTGTTAGTAGAAATTAGATTGTTATTAGTATTAGAAGATGATGGGAGAGAAGTATCAATATCAGGGGATGTGTCATTCAAGGGATAATCATAAATTGACTCATCAAAAGAAATAAGATATTCTTACCCCAACTCATTTAAATGAGTTGGAGAAGAATATTGGATAAAATGATATGTCTTATGAGAAGGAAGAGTGTAGATAGGTTGTGAATAAATGAAATCCAACACTCTTTTCATATTGGTCATGTTAAACACATTCTCATTGGAATTTGGTTCAACAAGAATTTCTACATTATTAGTTGAAGTGGGCTTATCTTGACCTTCTTGGATTGGTTGATGATTAGGCAAGGGGTCTTTATAGATAACTAAATAAGTGTTTGCTTGATTTAAGGTTTGATTTTTATCATGTGATTTATAATATTTGAAAGCAATATCATAGGCTTTTTGATGCTTATGGATAATAAAATAATGATAAAAAGTTGGGATAAAAATAAAGTCCATGGCTAAATTATGGATATATCTACAAGTCTTTTGAGAGTGACCGTAGCTAGAATTAAACCAACAAAACTTATTAGGATCATACCATGATTTCATAAGTCAAGTAGGGTCAAGGCTAAAGGCTTATGGAAATTAATGTTTTTTGTTTAGAAATGAATATTAGTATATTGTTGAGAAGGATTTGGTTCCAAAGAAGGGGTAGGAATGACAACTTCAACATTGTGAATGGTGTCATATGAATTGGTAACACCATCATTTTTAATATTGTGGGTTTTTTCTTTACTAATAGGTGAGGGCCCATATAAGGTTGGGGCAGCTCAAATTGATGCATGAGGAAATATTATCTTTACTCTTGATTTATATCTTCCTCCAAGGTACATGGAGAAATGGTACATACTCAATATTATAATTTAAGGAATAAAACATTTCTGAAGAGATGAAAGAGATTATCATCTGCCATGTTATGTTCACATTTATTTAAAAAATTCTTTTATATCTTGACAAAGGCTTGGGAAGTTTTATTTTAATTTTGTTTATAATTGATGAAATAGGCCAAAGTGTTCTCAAGAAGATCACTAGTTTGAAATTCTTAAACTAAAGCATTTACTAAGTATTCCAAACTAGTGATAGAGTGTGTTCAAAGTTGATTATACCAATCCATGGAATCACCCATGAGGTTTTTGGATAAGAGTTTGGTAGTGTCAAAGGTATTTAACTTGAACCAATACTCTTAAATATTTCCAAATGTTTTGAGGTGAAGGGTAGGATCAATTGATCCATTGTAAGAAATTGTAGCAATTATACCTCCAATTTCAATATTAGTAATTTGGGTGGTAAGAGGTTCATTTTATAAATTCTTGATGACTTTATTGACTAATGGATGTTGAGAAATGGGATTAACTTGAGAATATCAAAGAGGAAGAGGTGGAACACTTTGGTTATATGTGCCCCAAGTCATTGGGTGAGGATTGGATTGAAGATTAAGAAGGTGGTTTTGCATTTGCATCATTTGATTTATATTATGAGCTTGGAATGTGTTCATTTGATTGAGAGTTTTAAAAAATAGTTGATGAGTTTGATTAATTTTATTAGAATAAGTAATATTGGTGTTAGTGGCTTGGGTACCACTATTAGTGTTGATATGATCTTGACAAGAGTTATGAGAATTTGAGGCACTAGTGGAAACATTTTCTTGTGAAGCAAAATATGGACTAGAAAATGGTTGAGAGGAAGAATAAGTAGAAGCATGAGTGCCTTGGGTAGTAAACAATGAATTAGTGTAAGGAGCTTATGAGAGGCCCACTAGATGTAGAACCTACCATGTTAATTGAGATACTAGGCATAGAGGTGGAAGAAGTTAAAGAAGAATATGTCATGGCATAAAAAGGAGTAAAGATTGAAGGAATAGGTTGAGAACCAAATAAATTGGTACCCCTAAATCTAGTTGAGAAAGTGGGGAGAGAGAATGAGGTTCTTAAATTTGAAGGTTAATCATGAGGTTATAGATGGCGGAAGGATGACTCCCTCTATGTTGAGGGAATTCCATGATAGAGAAAATCATTTTAGGAGTATACTCTAACTCAATATAATCCTCTAAGAGAAGAGGAGGGTTTTTATATAAAGGGTTATGAGGAGGGGTTTCATAGTTCATCATATAAGTTGCAATATGAAAATTACTATTATGAATTAAAGGAGCCCTACTTTGTCTATGAGAGACCTTATTAGGATTGGTGAGTTCCATCATGTCTATTGACTAAACTTTAGTGTTGTCTCCAAATAGAAATTCCATGATGAAATAAAGAGAATCTTGATGAGAAAGTAAAGAATCAAAAAGAGACTAAAATAGTACTAGGTTGACCTAGTCGACCTAGTGCAAAATAGGGACTATAAAACTATATAGGGTCCACAAGATCAACGTAGTTTAGTGAACAGTGACATGAAGAAAGAGATAAAATGTTTTAAATAATACTAGGTCAACCAGGTTGACCTAGCATAATGTATAGGGGATAAAAAAGATATAGGGTTGACAAGGTCAACCTAGTATAGTAGACAGGGAAGAAAATAAAGTTGATAACAAGTTATGAATTAAAGCAAGATAATTGAAAGTAATGTAGGAAAGTAATAAGTACTAAAATGGGAAAAAACAATCAGTTAAATTGATGCTATCCAATCCAATTTATGCACACAAATAAAAATATTTCACTAATACTGGCTAATGCAAGATTTCACACACATAATTGATCAAAGAGAAAGCAAAAAACTTGAAAGTAAAGCTAGCTACTTGATCAACATATAATGTTGATTAGATTATTAAAATGATTTTCGGAGTAAATGGAGATTGGATATAAACAAGGTACTAGATATAAATCTAAGGATAATTTTATGTAAGTTTAGGATGAAAGGGACTATAGTGGTAGTGATGCAGGCCTATTATTGGGGCCTACCCCCTCACTTCACGCACTACAATAATAAGGGTAGTCGGTGCTTAGCCAAAATATACCCTTAACCACACTTTATACTTGACCAAAGCATAAAGTTGGCTTCCTCCTTGGTGATTAAATCCAAATAGGTATACCTAAGTAGTCAAATGTTAAATTCTTATTGATGTTTATGTGGTTTGGTCATATATGCAAAATAATAGAAATAGTGAAACTAAGTGATTAATTTAAAATCCCCTAATTAGACTATGTGAACTATTCTAAGCATGCAAGCAACTAAAAATAAATATGTGATTAACATATATGGTTAATTCTAACTATGAAATAAGGTATATTTGAGAAACTATATAGAAAATCATATAGAACAAGGTCAACAAGGTCAAACCTATATTATGGACGCAAATTTTGAAAGTGAACTAGGTTAGTTAGGTCAACCTAGTTATTTTAGAAAACATAGAACATAGAACTAGGTCCATAGGGTCAACCTAGTTGAATGTACATAGGAAGTTTTGAAGACTAAAAATTATGAAAGGAAATTAAAAAAAAGGAAAGATACATAGAAATGGAAATTGACTTAAATGGTTCAAAGATGAAAAAGATAAGATTGCTAATTTGAGAACTTAGAGAAAACTAGCAAAAACCTGCAAGTTGGGTCGAGCTGGTTGATCAAGCTTTATAGGAACCTACTAAAAAAGTGCTAAAAATGCACTAGGTTGACCTGGTCAACCTAGTAGGTTGAATAAGAATTCTAAAAACCTAAAACACTTGTACTAGGTCAATATGGTTGATCTATTTATTTGAATAGAATTTTGTAAGTTCTAAAAACCTAAGTTGGGTTGAGTAGGTTGAGCAAGTTACCTTTTCCTACAAACCTATGCATAGAGATAAATAAACTGGGTCGATAGGGTTGATCCAACATAGTAAAGATATGATAAATATAAATGAAATAAGTGAAATAAATATTTTAAGGCTTTGATTCAAATCAAGTTTACTAGAATGTATGTAATTAGAAATGCATCATGTCCATAAATCAATTTTGGATCAGATGGGATAGAGAACACTTACACTTTTGATTGGGGGGCATATAATTTTTAAGTGAGATCATGACTAATGTGAGTATTTGCTAGACCTGATTAGGGGATTGATTATCACAACACATCATGTGAGGTAGGGTTCCAAATCCTAAATTCTAACACAATCACACAACAACCCTAAAAGAGTCCTATGATATAATATTTCACTAATCTAATAACAAGAAAATAAAATCTAATCTAGTGCACACCAAAAATTGTGGCACAAAGTTTGGGTTAGAATAAAAACAAATAAATAACTAAACTAAACATGTATAGGAGACATATACTCATGTCAATTTATATGAAATCCTAATACATGGAAGATAAGAATACAAATTCACTATATATCTACTCTTATAAGGAGGAATAAAGTTAGTAATACTTACCTTTGAATACAAACTTGTTGAGCCTCAATCTCCCCCTTATGTAATGTGATTCACAAGAGATTATCATGGTATGTAAGGATAACTAAGATAAATCATCTATAGGATACACAACCTATCTAAGCATCCAAAATACTTATCCACAAGATGAGATCAGAGCTTCAAATAAAGTATTGAACCCTAAAGGTTTATTTCCCAAGTAGAATGGTCAATAGGTAGATTTTCATTTGCACTTATTCACTTAATTATTCACTCTTACAAATGGTGGTAAATTACCTTGTATATATAGTAATAACTTACCCTAAAATCATTTAGGAATATCAACTATGCTAGGTCAACCTGGATGACCTAGCATGTTTTTGGGTCTAACTCACTATGTTTGTGCTAGGTCGATCGAGAGGCCAACAAACCAAAAGAGATAAATAGTCCCTAAACTATGCTAGGTCAACCTAGTCAACCTAGCATAACAAAAAGGTTAAAAGAGTGTTAATGTAATAAATTAAGGATAAAAAATAGTAAATGATAGGAATAGATAGAACTAAGAAGAATAATCTTGGGGTTAATTATTTTAGGAGGCTAGTATGTGGATGGCAAGTGGAAAAAGGAATAATAATCTTATGAATCACTAATGGTATACCTACCCCTTTCTTGGTACACCCCTTAAGGCATGCACTCAGAGAGATTGAGACTTTATAGGTTCCTATAAGATATAAAGTGTTAATAATTAATAGAATTTAAAAATATTATGTGTATATGGAGCCTACTAGGCTTTATCTAGGTCTAGAGCCCTACATGGGTATGACTTCATTTCCATAGTTAGAAGAACATTAAAAATCATTATAACATATTCATGGTGAGTCATAATGTGTGTTATAGCTTTTGGGATGAATAGAAAAACATATGAAATCCATTTCTTGGCTTAGACCAACTCAGGCTTATGTAGAATAAAGAGAAAAAGCTCAAGAGGCTAACTTAGGATGTTCACTCCTACGTAGAGGTTTAACATGGAGTTCTGAGGATTTTTGAGAAGATTAAGGAGGTCTTGAACAAATACTTTGTGTATTTTTTTGCAAATTGAATGTCAGATCTTTATGAACAAACCTTAAGGGTCAGAAGTCCTCAAAACCCTCCAAAACTCTTGCTAAGGACCCAATTGGGAAAATGAAGGAGGGGTATCTAGATGAACTATAGTGACCTAAGAAATTACTATATATTTTATAGGACTCACCAAGGATCCTTATCATCCATTTGTATTTCACCCTACTTGTGTGGATAGGGTGGAAATGGATTTTCTTGACTATTTTTGGTAATTTATAGGTTCAAGGGAGAGTCAAAGGATGAAATTAAATTTGGGAATTATTTTGGGACTTTAGATAACCCCTCATGTCTATTTCATGCATAAAAAAAACCCAAAAGTGCTTCTACGAGTACCTTCATCTCAACTAGTCCAAATTGGCCTAGTGAACAAGCAAGTGAGAAGGTGAAAAATCTAAGAGGCATTTTAAAGTCTTCCTAAGGAATATAAGGCCATGAGGGTCTTTAAAAGTTTCATACACTCCATTATATGGATCATATTGTAAAACTAAAGACAAATTTGGTGCTAAGTGTGAGGGGTGACTGAAAGAGAAGTTATTTGGACTACAGGTAGTGATAAATCATTTCTAGAATAATATTGATGATTAAGGACACAAAAAATTAATTTTGGAGCTTTTATATAACTCTTCCCTCTAAATTAAATCATCCCATTTATCCCTAGTTTGTTGTGGAGTGTTATAAGGAGGTCAAATGATGAAGGTAGTTTCTAAACATGCAAATGAGAAGTCCTATACCAAATTTTAGGAGTTTAATGCTTTGAGTAAAATTTTCAAAGTAGACCTTACATGTTATGTTCCATATTCCTCTCTCCTACATATGTAACTCCTTTTCTGATCTTGACACATGTCCTAGTGACTTTTTGACTTCATTCTCTTCTCTTCTCTCTCAAATTATATAAGTAGTAGCCATTTTAGCCCTTGTAGACTAATACCGCATCTAGTATGGAAAATCCGTACTGGTTTAATATCATATTTTTGCCTTTCAATAATAAAAAAATCTAGTTTTTATTTCCTAAACATCTTGTTTGAGTGTGAAAATTGATGAATGGTTGAGTCTTGTGATTTTGTCTTTGCTTTTCCTTATCCTTTCATGTCTTATGTAAGAATTTCTCATTCTAACAGGTCATATAGTGTGTAATTAGTGTATTAGGATCCATTTAAGTGTGAAAATGTCATTATATCTATCAATCTGATCTATGGTCTACTTACCTTGAGTGGTCTTATGCAAATCACTTCTATATTGAAGCACTTATCTTAGAACATCTTAGGACTTTGAGACTAGTTTATAGATCTTATTCTTAGTGAGAGAAAGTATGATATCATAGTGGATATATTCATGGTGTATCAACCACTTAGATTTTCTTTATTTTGTTCATACTTATATCCCTTTTCCCTCAAATAATTAGCAGTATAGGTGAGAAGTACTTCAAGACAAATTCAAGGACCTAGCCCTTAAACCTAGAGGTCTACCTCTCCTACAAGTAAGCCCACATACTTATAATCATTAAAATATTTCCCAAATATTATATTAGGATTTAAAATATCTTCTAGGGGGCAATATTTCATGATGATAGTAATAAACAAGATAATTAACTATATAAGGGGCAAAGGGATCAAGGTGACCAAGGAAACTCTAACCATCAGTGACAAGTTAAAATAATTCAAAGAGAAGGGTGTACCACCAATAATATAAGGTTCCAATAGTGGAACCCAAATATAATAGATAGAAAGGCTCGTGGTATCAAATAAGATAAAATATAAACAAATGGCTAAAAGTGGTCAATCTAGTGGCCAAAGAGAAACAACAGATCAACCAATATTAATTTCAATTGAAGACATAACTACCACTAAAGCACAAATATTTTCTCCCATATCTCTATCATTCCACCATCTTCAATACCTCCTCCTCATATCTCCACTCCAGCATCACCTCAAACAATTTCCCCTTCATTCCCATTAGCATACCTATGCTAATGACTCCATTTCCAATAGTTTAATAAACAAAATTAGACAATCAGGGTTCACTTTCACTTCCCTCTTCCATAATTCCTACCATCTCATCCCTAATATCCACCACAGCCCTGTTAGTCACTAACACCACACAACAGTGCATGGTTGTGGAGGCAATCATCTTGACTATGATCCCTCTAACCATCCTCACCACTAGGGTAGATACTACTCCATTTCTATATCCCATCACTTGCCCCATTACATTAACCCTGAGTGTCCCCATAAATTTTATTTATTCATTCATGTCTCTAGATTAAACATTCCCATAGGTTCCCCTTTTTTAACTCCCCATGCCTACCCCTCCACTTTTGTCACTTCCAATTAACACACCCCCTATAGGCACATCCATTTCCATTGCACCCATTTATTTAATTTGCATAATAACTCAAACTCCCATAAAGGAGGTCTAAATAGAGGAAATCATTGATATAACTATGAATACTCAACCCACATATGGGGAAGAGATTGTCAATACATCATCTAAGGATTCAAAAACCATATTAGTGATATACATAACACTCATCACAATAACTACAGTGCAACAACTTTAGTTATAAATTCATAGTTGACAGTACTAGGACAATAAGATGCCACTCTAAGAAGGATAGTGCATTCAATGTTGAAGAAATAAAAATAGATGGTGTCCCCTATCATACTAGATTTTGGCCTTACATAGGCATCAAGGAAATCAAGGGAAGATCCCAGAACTATATCAAGAATATTATATGATTTAGCAGGGGAGATGTAGAAATTGTAGTTCCCCCACTACACAAAAAAACAAGATCTAGTGGTGGGGGATTGACAAATATCTAAAGTGAATCTAGGTTATCCTACAAGATAATGATGGAAACATGATGTTCAATCAAGTATTAATTCTCTTTTCAAGAAGATATAGTAACAAGGTCACAAAAGATGAATTAAATAATAAAGTTGAATAGTTGACCACTGCATTGAACAAGTTCATTGAGATCATAGCCCAACCAACACAATCTATTACTCAGCTCTCTAAAAAGGAAACACTTGATGTAGTAATAGATATTGGTAACATTAGAAGGGCTTTAAAGGATTAGGTATAAGATCTCATCACAAATGTAAATAGAGTAATTGATTTAGCAATAGACTACTACAAAAATCTAAAGGTTGATCGGGCAACTTTGAAGGAATCAATGAGAAAATATGAGGAAGATATAGAAAGGTTGAACCTATTCTACTCAAAATTGTAAGATGTTGACATGACTAAAACTAACATCCTCATTATATAAAAGATATTAAAAATGATGTAAAACATGAGGAATTAGATAGGGAAGATAATTTTAGAATAATAATACTCAAATAGAGTATCAATAAAGTTAAGTCTACATATGATAAAGTTACAGATAAAATATATGACATTGAAGATTTGCTTAATAAGTTATCATGTGAAACAATAGATCATTAAGACAAGTTCAAAGGAGTGGTTAAGAGAGAGTCAACATGGGACACAAAATTCAACTTGAGTTCCAACCATCGATTTATCAGGTATCATAATACACTAGATCAGATGGGGAAAGTCACTCAAGTATATAGGGATGCACAAAGGGAGTCTCTGACACAACTACAAAATGTGAAAAAAGTAACCTATATTTACTTGGTCCTAATGAAGATCATATCTTAGAGAACTTCAAAAGTTTTAATTCTTATATTGAGAAGACATAGGAAAATAAGGACAAAGAATCTTTAGAGTTTATAGTTGTAGATTAATTCTTTCAATGAAATACATTTTGCTTATTACATTTCTTTATTGTAAAAGACATTGTAAAGTTTTAGGTTGCAAATTGCAACTATAATTTTAATGACTCTTTTTGAGAAAGAGCCACTTTTAATTTTCAAGTATCTTTTTAAAAGGTTGTAAAAATCAAACTTGTAAATTACACTTTTCTTTTTGACAAAGTTTGAGTTTCTTAAATTTTAAAAACTCATGTTGTAAATTGAATTTCCAATTTTGTCAAAAGTTGGATGACTTAAAAAAATTTAAAAGTCCCAACTAGAAAATACAAGTTAGGTTTTGAAAAAATAACTTAAAATATCTAAAATATTTCTATTTTTTTAAGTGTGAGTTCATTTCTGGTGCCTCATTCCTTAGAGAATATAATGGCACTTGAACTAAATATAAGGATATTGCATGAATATCCAACTAGATTTCTCTACACCTCCAAGTTCTTTTTTAAAATGCCCAGTAGTTGAATGATATTTTTTCTATCCATTTACCTTGCTAAGGATGTCATTTTAATTGAAGATAATTCCCCTTACATGAGATTTTCTGATCTTTGCTTGCTCTTCAATTGGGCATAGAGTTTTGATAACCACCTCTCTTCCAAGAGAGTATTTTGTTAAATATGGGTACCATGGCATATCACATTTATCTTTTTGCTATTAGAGAAATAATTTTGCATGTTGAACAATTGATCTACATGTTGAAACATGAAGAATGATAATAGATTGAATATTTCTCTTCCTTGTCAGTGTTATCTTTGTGTATGCAAGGCTCTTTGTCAAATTTTTGAATGCTTTCATTTTTATTTCAGTCAAAAAAATTCATCTATGCTATTATTTTTCCCTTTTTAGATATTTTTTGATTAAAAATGAATAATCTTGTTCCTTATATTGTAAATGCCCAATATTACCTTTGGTTTTATATTTTCATGAGTTTATGCTTCAATAAATTTTAGTATATCTATTATTCTACTATTTTCATACAAAGCAAGCATTAATACCCACTATAATTATTTGGTGCAATCACCATTTATAGTTTTACAAAATAATTTATAAAACTCTTTTCCTCACAAGTCAAATTTTAGTTTAGGAGCAAGATCACCAAGAAGCATAAGTTTTACATGAACTAGTAATTTATTAGTTATACTAAATTTAGAGAAAAGAAGTAGACCTTCTCTAGAGATTCACCTCAATTTTCTAAGGTCCCATAACTTGGAGGTAATCCCATTTTATCATTATATTTACCATAGTTTGAAATACATACTGCATAACATGCTACAAAACAAAGATAGGTGCAAAATCTATGTGATAACAATTTTTGGCATGCTTGGTGGGACCTACAAATTATTATGAAGAGATTGGTGTTATTCTCATCAAGCATTATATGATCCTAATACATATTTTAGAAGCACTTGGTGACTCTATTAGCTCATGGATTTTGGGAATCTAGGTTTACGTATGCCAAAGATACAAACACGATCATCTACTAATGGTAAGAAAGCTGACTGTAAGAATTATCATTTCCATATAAAAAGAAATCAAGATCAGTTGTACCTTATACTAGATTATATCCTAAAAATATATTTGTCTCTTAAAAATACCCATAGTAGTTTCATACCTCCCATTATGTCTTTGAGAAATCAAAATTTTGTAGCCTTCAATGGAGGTATCACACTTCAGTTGGCCCAGTATGATTACATACCCACCTTTGCTTTGAAAATATTTTTATATTTTACTAGTGAAACTTCCACCACTCCTATAGAACATATACAAGACATTTATAATATTTTTTTAGTTCACAATATAGTACAAGAAAATGTTGCAATCAAACTTATTATTTCATCATTTAAGGGTAAATCCTTATAATGATATAGAGGTCTACTCCCTTTTTCCATTCATGTTTGGGATGACTTAGGGATTTCACTATGCACATAATTTGAATACAAGAGTGAGCATCTCTCCCTAATTGAATAACTAACTGTTATTCAATGGGATCCTCATGAGTTCATAAGTGACTTCAATATTCATTTTCAAAAGATATGGAATATAATTCTAGTGTTGGTCAAACCAACCCAAAATAGTGATTTCTTATATTACTTAAGATCTTTAAATAGTGATATAGTTGTTATGATTCAGTTGATGGGTAGAAACATAATCCCAAATGCATATGAAATTGAAATAAGAGTATAAAATTACCTAATTCAAGATGTAAATATTACCCCATAGCCTCCAATGCCTTTATTTTTATAAATGCCTCCTACACAACCTTAAGTTTCCCTAATTACTACCATAATCAAATAACCAACTTTAATTCCTCCTACTAGTGATTTGTATGAGGGTAAGTCACTACTTAAGAGATTTGGAAATGAGTTGGTAGCAATGAAGAGGAAACAATACCAAAACTACAGGCCTTGTTAGTAATCTAACCAAACATACCAACCCAATAAGCAACCATACTAAGGAATTTCATAGACATAAAGTAAAAATATGCAAGCAAAACTTTTTAATATCCATGTTGTACCTATACTAGGTACTTTTAGAATTCTTGTCCTGATGGTGTCATCGATCAAGCCTTAATGGTGCAAATCATATTGAACACTCAAGGATAGAAAGAAGAAGCCACTTCCTAGTAGGAAGATACACAAGAGCTTGTTCAGAGTGAAGTTACTCTTTTGAACTATTAAGAGGAGGATTTTTGTGGTGTAAATCAAGAAGAAACACTAATCAATGGTGGTGGTTTGGTGGCAACAAACACACACTCTAAAAAGATGGAAATTTAAAATGATCAACCCCCTAGGGTTGATCAAGCTATAACTTCTAAAGTTGTATAAGAATCTAAAAAATGTAGCATGGTACAAAGGCCACCCAATGTACCAATGAGTCAGTCAGAATCAAAATTACTAACCCCAAATCTCATGAAAGAAGATATAGCTCCCACAAAGGCACTAGCAAAGGTTGGTAACATTCCTTTCACTATTGTTGAAGAAATTAATAAAACTAATTTGAATGTCACCATGTGATAAGCATTGTCTATTCCAGCGTAGAGGGACTTACTATAACAAGCTTTGAAATACTTCAAAATAATAGATAAGATTTTCACTAAGGGACCTAATGATGTAGTTAATTTGTGTCAATCATCAACTAATACCAAAGAGATAAAGAATGGTAAAATTCCTCCTTTTTACCTTTCACTTATAATTAGGAAGTATCTCATCCATAAATACATGGTAGATTTAGGGGCTAGTAGTTCTATTATGCCCAAGAAAATTGTTGATGCTCTTGGTATTAAGTATACACCTATCACAAAAGGTGTGGTTCAATTGGATGGGATTACTATTAAAATATTCAAGAGTATAAAAGGTTTAAACCTTACCATTCATGCATGTCTAAGCTTGTCAATTTCCTAAGATATCTCAATTATTGATCTCCCCTTATTTTGCTATCTGCCTTTCCTAAGACTTCACTAAAAAAATGGGAGTGTCTTTTATCTACTAATTAGTCACACATGTTGTTTAGGATGAGATATATAATAATATTAATAATAAGAGTTGAGCCAATCTATAAAGACCATATTGATCCATACACTCTTATCCTTGTGGATATGAATTACACATTGTAATATCATGAAGAGGATCTTGATCATGAGGTTGTAACACCCATGGAATAAATTCCAGATACTTATCTGGATGAATGGGGATCAACTCTCCAATTTGATCCTTATGATTATGTAAAATAAACTAGGTTGGGTACATATTGTATCCATGAAAATCATTCAATCATTCCCAATCTTATAAAACTATTTGAGTATCTTCAAGGAACATGGCAGCTATTATTCGATAGCTCAAGAAGCAAGAATGGTTTAGATATAGGTATTGTTTTGATATTTCACAAAATGAGAGTTATTTATATTTTTTTAGACTTTAATTTCATTTCACTAATAATTTAGTTGAATATTAAGCATTGATTCAAGGTCTCTAATTGGCTAAGAAAAGAGGGATACAATCACTACAAGTATTTGGTGACGGTGAGTTGATTATTTGCCAAGTAAGATCCAAAAGCATAACCAAGAATAAATTGTTGATATCTTACAAACATAGGTTTTGGGACCTGTTAGAATACTTTATCACTTTAAACATTCAAGTAGTACCAAGAGCACAGAATAAATATGTTAATCATATAGTCTCAATAAGATCCCAATACAACCTATCTAAAAAAAGAAACAAGAACAACCATCATGTAAAGTTGATATTAAGGTAATTTGTTCTTGATAATGCAACCAACTAGAAAGTCTTTGATATTGATCAACAAATTGTGAGTTTTTTGAAAGAGGAAGTTGAATTCTCTGATAGAAACTAGTCAAGACTCCAAGATCAATATGGAGATCAATCATTCATTAGAAGACAAAAAAATCACCCATGGGATTTTTCACTTTAGAGAGTATATTCAACTTTGATGATCATCTAAAAGGTTAAAATAAAAATATCATTGTTAATTAAGAAGACCATGAGCTGATAGTCATTTTAGAGGGTAAAACATTAAAGATTGGAAAGGTATGTAATGCTTATGAAAAATAGGATTTTATTGAGTTGTGTCAAGAATTTGATGATAACTTCACTTGGAGTTATAAATATATAAGGGGGTTTGACCCTAGTTTAGCCCAAAAATAATAAAGCTTGAACTAAATACCAAGCATGTTAGATAGAAATAGAGACCAATCAATCCAAAAATATAAACATTGATAAAGAATAAGGAATCTAAAAAATAGAGGCTAATATCATTTTCCCCATCAAAAACTCATCTTAGGTTGATAACTTGGTCCCTATAAGGAAAAATAATGGTGAAATCAAGCTTTGTGTGTATTTCATGGACCAAAATAAAGCATCCCTAAAGGATCATTATCCCTTTCCACCCATGGAGCAAATTCTTCAAACTATATTAGGATCTAAAAGGTTTTCCCTTTTAGACAGTCATTTTGGATATAACCAAATCTTAGTGTAATAATTAGACCACTTCAATATTTCTTTCACTAAAAAATGGGGCATGTATGCATATAAACATATGCCTTTTGGTCTAACTAACATTGGTGTTACATTTGAAAGAGCCATGGATATGTATTTAAGAGGTTTGATAAGTGAGATATACTAGTATACTTAGATGACATCACTATTTATTCAAAACATGCTGATGCAAACCTAGATCACCTTAAGAAGGTTTTTGAAAGGTGTAAAGATTTTGGAGTTTCCCTAAATACAAAAAATCTCATTTTCATAGTTTATGAAGAAAAACTATTAGGACACATTATTTCAAAAGAGGGTCTTACAATAGACCGAAAGAGAATAAGTTCCATATCTTCACTAGCACTTTCAATCCATAAAAAGGGGTTACAAAGTTTCCTAATAAATATCAAATTTTTAAGAAGATTTGTTCCAAATTTTACCTCTATGTCCAAGTCCCTTACTACTATGATTAATAAGGGTATCATTTTTAACTAGATATAGGAAGGAAAAGATAGTTTTGAAGCTATCAAGTAGGTTACTTTTTGATCTCCTACCCTTGTCAACCCTAAATACAATAATGATTTCATTCTCTATGATTTTGGAGGGGAAGGTAGCATATCATATATTCTAACCCAACATAATAAAGAATAGTTGGAACAACCAATATCTTTCTCCAGTCAATCCTTGAAGGATTATGAAGAAAAGTATAGTTTTGTGGAGAAGCAAGTATATGATTTAATTAAATATCTCAAAAATTTTAGACATATGCTCTCCAATAATAAAATTCATTTGATGGTTAGTCACCAAAGTGTCAAAGAGTTCCTACTGAGTGGGGAAATAAATGAAAAAAGAGTAGGATGGATCATAAAAGTCATGGAATATGGCATGAACATCACCATTACAAAACTTGTAAGAGGAAAGGGCTTATGTGAACAACTTGATTCTAATATAAAGACTATTGAGGTAGTATCTGATGTAGTATATGTCAAAATACATTCCAACCAACCACTCCACCTGTATTCAATAGTTGGTTCCATGGCATGAGCATCTTCCTATAGATTAGTGAGTACCTATATGATTTCCAATAGTCCAAGAAAATTTATTTTAGATTCCAACATATTACGTATGTTCTTATTGATGGGGTATTTTTTAAGAAAGATATGAATGGATTCATGCTGATGCGTATTCGAGCACAGTCAATTCCCCTAGGTGCTCAAGGAGTTTCATGATGGTCCATTAGGTAAAAATTTATCTACAAGAACCAATGGCATAAAAATAATTATAAGGGGATATTATTGACCTTACATATTCAAATATGCCCATAAATGTGTAAGGAATCTTGAGAAGTGTCCTTATTTTATATGCAAGCCAAGACTAGCAGCTCTCCCTCTTAAACCAATCCAAGCTGACCAACCATTTTCCCAATGGGGATTGGATTTCATTAGAATGATCAATCTATCATCAAGTGTAGGCAATAAATGGGTCCTTAAAATAACTAATTATTTCACCAAATGGACTAAAGCAGTTTCACTAAAAGATGCCATAGACGCATCTATCTTAGAATTTATGGATGACATTATCACAAGATTTGGTATTCCTTACACCATTATCTCAGATAATGCCAAAGATTTTTTGGGCACTCAAGTGAGTAAATGGGTTATAAATCACAATTTATACCTAATTAATTCATCCAATTATTAACCATAGGTTAATGGCTTAGCCAATTTTACCAATAAAAATATCATAAGGATTATCAAAAAGACAATGGAAGACAACTAGAGGACATGGCACACAAAGTTAAAATCATCACTTTGTGTTGATAGGATCCCTCCTAAGAGAGTCATTATCAATTCTCCATTAATGTTGGTAAATGTAATGGAAGCTAGAGTTTCACTATCAATTTAGTTACTATCTCTAGATCTCAATCTTCAATTGGAATTGATTAACAATGATGAAAAGATAATATGATTGGCATAACTCATGAAACTAGAAGAAGTCAGGAAACAATCAATGAAAGTTTTGGAAACAAATTAGGATTAAACAAAGAGAACTTTTGATAAAATTTTTTTTTTGATAGGAGCTTCAATGAAGAGAGATGATTTTGAAATGGGATATTAAAGAGATAAACTAGGCATGCACACAAAGTTTGATGCAATATGGAGTTGTCCATACATTATAACTCAATAGAAAGGAGAAAATGCATTCAAAATATCCAATTTTGATGGATTATAAATACTAATCCTATTCAATGGGATATACCTCAAAGCTTTATTCTGAGATTGGAATTCATTCCAATATATATATATATATATATATATATATATTTTAGGTTTAGTTGTGTTTACCAATAAGTGATTTTTCATAATTCAACTCATTAGGATTTTTTGTTTCCTTAATTTTTTTATATTTTTCCATATTTCATTCTTGTTTAGGAAAAATATTAGTTTTGTTCTTCTCTAGTTAAAGTGTGTTAAGCTTAAAATGACTCCATGCCCAATCAACTAGAAGGCTACTACAAACAAGCTAATTAGAAAGCAATCACCCCATAGAGCTCACCAAAAATGTTCATATTTTTTCCCAAAAATGTTAAAATACTTAGTACCCTAAGGTAGGAAAAAATATTAGAAATTATATATTGGAATTTAATTTAAAGATTTGAAATATTTGAAATTAAATCCCAACCTTCACTTCCTACTCAACCCATGACCATCAAAAATTATAACCCTGATCACAATTTGCAACTTTTCAAGTTGCAAAGTGTAAATAGAATTCCACCTTCTGTCAAATACCTTCTTCATAGAAATTAGATATTTGAATGAAATTTTAAACATAAAAACTTGAAAATTTCAATCAAACCTATGTTTCTCATGCATCACTCCCACTAAAAACTAGAACTCTAATTGCAATTTGAAACTTGCAAAGTTGTAAATTAAAACTTGACTCTTGGTTCTCATTGACTATCCTTCCTACAAAAACTAGAACTCTAGTTACAATCTGTAACTTGAAAATTTGAAAATCACAAATGGAGATTTGATTTCCAGTTTAAAAATCACCAAGTCACTTGGTATAAATTGGAGGTCAAAGTGAAAAATGCAATTTTTCAAAATTACAAAAATGTGCCATGACTCCAAACTCCACCAACCATCAACATAAGGGCATTAATTATAGGTTTATGGATTATATTAATTAAATTAGGGTTTTTGTGAAATCATTATTTAAGTTATAAATCAAGGAATTATATCTTCATGCAAACAAATCCTTATCAGCCATGATACCATACCTCAACCATGCAACATTAAACCATGATGTCATTATGACCTTCTACATGGTATTCCTTTTCCTCCATTTTTCAATCTATCATTATCACTATCAAGTGCATACCTTGTTTTCATGCCATATATTTTATATCTTGTATAAAATATAGGGATTTACTTGGCATCTATAGGATTCATCTTTTTCTTACTAGTGTTGTTTCAATATTGTCTATGTTTATCAAATCCCTGTCAAGTCCTTACAAACATTTTTCTTAGCCTGAGAAGAATCTCGGATTTTGAAATTCATTAAAACTAATTGAATATTCCCTCAAAAATTCCCTACATAGTCTCCATGAACATTTAACCTATGATATCAACTCCAAAACCCATGGAGTTTTCACCTAGAATTGCTACACTACAATTCCATGGAAAAATCTTATTGCATTTGTAACTCCAAATCTCTGCTAGAATTTTTACCTATAGTATCAAATTAAAAATTCACGAAATGTTTTATTAGACCTTTAAAGTCTATTTTTTAAGTCTAAATCCCATTTAACATTTAACCTAAATTTACAAATCCAAAACCCATCAAATTTTGTACTTGTAATTATAGCCCCAAAGCCTACCAACTCTGTAGTTAGCTTTCCCACATCATATTCCCTACAAATTATGTTTGGAAGATAAATTAAGTTAAAATCTAAGGGACCTAATGTCTAACCCAAATTAGAATATAATACCAATGAAATCATAGACATAGACCTAGGTGATTTTTGGACAAGGGTAAATGCTGAATTCAAAAATGATTGGATTTAAAGCATTTAGGATTGTGGAATACCCTAAGAAGTAGCCTTCCCCTTATTATTTTAGAGTCTTGAAATTGTGTTTACATTTGTGAATAAATATGATGTATAACATAATTAAGTGTTGAATGAAAAGGGAAAAAAGATTATGAACTTGGACCTTGACTTCATAGACTTAGTATTCCTGATTCCAAAATATGAGAGTTATCTCAGTATAACTCTTGACTCATCTAAGAATTTTTATCAAGATAATAACACTAGATTTCTAAGGGTACTCAATAAATAATGGATAAAATTACCTATGCCTACATCTATAAGATTTCTTAAACCCGTAATAATAATAGACTTTAAAGAGGAAGTGGGTGGCATCATCATATTTTTGCATAGAGTCACTAGGAACCCAAATACCAAGAAATTTCAAGATTAGATGTACCAATACATATGAGTAATCCACCAAAATAAGTAGTACATCCACTAGGCCTAGCTTATAAGTGACTCCATCCAAAAATAATTAGTGGAAGTCTAAAAAATAGGGAAGTTTTACATGATTTCATATCTAGTCTACATATTAGCAAAGGGAAGAGCCTTCCTAGGGTTAAACATAGTACCTAACCAAGTCAAAAAGATATTTAATTATTATACTAACTTGACCCTTGAGGTAATTAGGCAAAATTTTAGAAGGTTAAATGATGCATTCATATACTGGATCATGGTCATGTTTGATAAAGAGATAGAAAATAAGATATTCTCTAATGCTGCTACTTCGATGATCACAAATTAGGGATATTATTTCATTCAATTCCCCACATACTCATACATCAGAGTAGGAGGACTCATTGGTTGTCCTTACACCCTTCCAAGATATTTAAGAGACAAATGGGCTTTAATATAACTTGTGAGGTAACTTATAGAGACTCAATAATTGTTATGAAGTAAGCATAAGGTAAGAATTCATTTCCCTGTTAGCATAGGGAGGTATACATGCCCTTCCCTATCTAAAGTAAAGTATGTAGATGTCAATATGACTCAGATGACCTTAAGAGATCTCAAGGAAAGGCCATTTTATGATGTAAATGATAGAATTAATAGTATATTTAGGATCACAACATATTTCCACATTCCATATTATGAAGATTACTAGGAAGACCTACAAGATGAAGAGGAAGTGAGACTAAAAGATTATTCCAAGATGACACTAGAATATATCAAATCTTATAACATGGCACAAGTCCCTAAGGACTTTATAGATGATGAATCTTAAATGGAAAAAGTTTAATATGATAACAAGATCTTTGTTTAACCTCTTCCAACAGTTAGGTGGTCTATGGATAGGACTACTAATGTAATAAACATGATAGTTAATTAGCTAAGGATAAAATGGGTGAAGGTGACCAAGAAAACTTTGATTATCTATGATAAGTTAAAATAAGTCAAGGAAAAGGGTATACCACCAACAATAATAGGTTTCAAAAATGGAACCCAAATAGAGTAGGTAGAAAGACTAATGGTATCATACAAGAGAAAACAAAATAAAAAGGTTAAGAGAGGTCAATCTATGTGCCAAGGAGTAGCATCAGATCAAAAACTAGTAATTTTAATTGAATACATAGCTACCACTAAAGAATAAATAGTTTCTCCCCTATCTCTATCATTCCACCATATTCAATACCTCCTCTTCCTATCTCCACCCCACCATCAACTCAAACAATTTACCCCTTTGTTCCCACTAACTCACCTATGCCAGTGAATCCATTACCAATAGTTGAATCAATATAATTAGACACTCAATCTTTAATTTCACTCCCCTCTTCCATAATTCCTTCCATATAATTTATAATATCCATCATAACCCCATTAATCACTAACACCACACAATAGTACAAGGAAGTGTAATTAGTCATCTTGACTATGATCCCTCTAGCCATCCCATCCATTGGGGTAACTACTGCTCCATTTTCATATCCCATCACTTTCCCCATTATATCAACCCTGAGTGTCCCCAAATATTTATTGATTGATTCATGGATCTAGGTTACACACTCCCAAAGGTTATACTTTTAAAATCCCCATGCCTACCCCTCCACTTGTGTCACTTCCAATTTCCACACCCCTGGTAGGCACATCCATTACCACTTCACCCAATTTTTTCATTTCCACAATAATGAAAACCCACACAAAGGAGGTAAAAATAGAGGAAATAATTGATACAAATATGGACACTCAACCCAAATATGGGTAAGATATTTCAAAAGCATTATTCAAGGATTCAACATCTATATCAATGATAGACATATCACTTGTCATAATAACTACTAGTGTAGCAAGTTCACCTACAGATTCATAGTTGACATTGCTAGGATAACATGATGCCACTCTAAGATATATAGTGTAATTATTGGGGAATAAATGGAAATAAATGGGGTCCATTATCATAATAAATTTTGTCCTTATAGAGGCATTAAAAGAATCAAGGGCAACTCTTAAAACTTTATCTAGAATATTATATGATTTATCAAGGGAGAAGTATGTAGAAATTATAGTCTCCCCACCATAAAAACAAAAAGAATATCTAGTGGTAGGGGATTACCAAATATCCAAAGAGAATCTAGGTCATCCTATAAGAGAGGGATTAAAACATGATGTTCAATCAAACATTAACTCTCTTTTTGAGAAGATAGAAAGTGACAAGATCATAAAGGATGACATGAATAATAACTTTGAATAATTGACCACTGAATTGAAGAAGTTTATTGATCCTATATCCCAATTAACACAATATATTACTAATTTTTTTTATAATTGTTTTCATTGATGTCAAGATCAAGATGGATGTCATTGATGTCAAAGTACATCTAAAAATGCATGGTGAAGTGCTGTGTGATAAGGAAACCATGTGATAAGAGAGAATTTGAAGGAAACATATTGAGTCTCAATTAAGAGATAATTTTAAATAAACATGATGATTATTCTAAGGTTTATGTAAAGTTTTAGTACAAGTAAGCATGTTTGTGTACTAGTTCTTGAGTACAAGATTTTTGAGAAGGCTTATGCATAAGATACCTAGTCTAGTGCATGAAGGAGAATGATGGATCAGTGAGATGAATGTGAATAGGAATAAGAGGATTACTTAGGACACTTGAGACTGTATATGAATAATTTGATAACTTAGGATAGATTCAAGATGAGTCTACTGGGGTGGAACCTATAAGACTAGCATACAAATAGACTAGTTCTAGACTATGCTTGACCTAATAAGGGTCATGAGGTGTTGTTAAGATATATTAAGGATTAAAATAAGTGGTATATCATGTGATAGGTTGTTTTATCATGTTATTGAGGTGGATATTACTTGGAAAATAGATATAAGGTCTGTTTTAAGGCTTAATGTGACTTGTAGATCAAAAAATTAGAGAACAAAGAGATGAGATGTATAGGACTAGTTTATAGTAAGGGGTAATTATATTATAATAAATGGCATGTAATATGGTTTTGAGGTTTCCTATGTGCACAAAATAAAGGATTCTCAACTTGAGAAGAAATTTCATGTACTCATTGGTATGTATAAAATCTACATGAAAATATAAGACATAATGGTAGATGGGGAAGGTTACTATAGCAAATTTCCAAGAATTTTTTTCCATATTAATATCCTATCTTTATGAATGATCGTTAAGACTATAAATGGTTTAAACCTCTCTAAAACCCTAACTTTGACCTGATGTGAAAGATCTTGATGGAAATGGATAAAAATGGATTTTATTACATATATTTATGATTTTATCATGTTACAAGTACCTTAGATGAGTGCAAGAAAGGCCTTATTTTTTAGAAATTTATTATAATAGGCAAAGTTGACCAATTAAAATTTTATAAATAGATAGAGGTTAAAGCTTGAGAATTATATATTATTGATATGGTGTTTTATGATAATTTTCCAAACCTTATATGTGCTAAACCGATCATGCAAGTTGACCTATAGCTAAAAGACCTAGTGATGCAGATAGTGTGAAAACCTAGGCAAAAGTGAGATTGAGATTAGGGATGTGTTGTCATGGATTATGGATGGATAAAGATGAATTGGATTATTTTTAAATATTTATAACATATTTTAATTTTGGTTATATTTTTTTAGGTTTATGGAAATATTTAAAATTTTTCTCAAAAGTTGACTTGTCTAATGCAGATGAGATGATGGAGGTGTAAGGTTGTGAGACTAGTATGCAAGACCAATATTGTAACTTGACCATGGTATATTTATATTTTATATTTAACTAATGATATCATAGGATTATATACCTACATTATGAGTCTTTGAAAGTGTCTAAATAAGATTTTAAAGTCATTCTCACCATGACTGTGTTTGAAGGTAAAGTGACAAATTTAAGTAAGCCATTGGGAGTGATAAGTTGGAGCTCTATGCCCTTAGATAAAGAATAAAATTCATATATTTTTGTTTTTTTAAAATTAATATCATATCCATGCTTTTAATAATATTTTAAATTAGTGAAAGTGATTGAAATAGTAAAGCCAAAATGGGTTGATTGGTTCATATTTGATTATGTATATTGAAGATAAAAGATTGGTCTACAAGACCAATACTTGGAATTAAAAATTATAATATTTGTAGTTGAGTGTGATACAAAAGTGTCAAATAATATATTTAATATGTCATAGGTAATATTAGGTATTATTTCATAGATTAAATTTCAAGTCTTCATGACTATGTTTTGAGACCAATTGACAACTCTTAGTGGGCTAATTGTAGAGAAGGGTTTGAGTCTTTCTACCTCAAGTTATGAAGTATAATGCACATGGTGATGAACCTAATTTAATTTAGTTTATATATATATATATATATATATATATATACAATTTCCATGGTTGTTTTGAAAATTTGTGTTTTTGGTTCAATTATTCAAAATAGACTTTCTAGGTATGCATAAGCCTAATAGGAAAAAGTACTAATGATGTGCTCCAAGTAGTGGTTTGAACAAAAAAATATTTTAGATCCTAGATGAAATTGTAATACGTCTATTTTAATGGAATATGATATGTCTCTTCCATGTAATATGTTTGAATTTTCTCCAAGAAGATCAAAGGGTCATGCATGATAATAAGACCTAATGGGATTAGGTCTCCAGGATACCTAAAAGAAATATAAGACCTATTTGAGAAATGTCAAATATAAATGGACTAAAATAAAATTTTATCCATGTATATGAAGTTTTCTAGATCCATTCCATATCTGACCTAAGAGTATAAGATTTTTTCTCCAACTAAGAAGGATATAAATAAGAAAAGTCTGGTATATATACTAGGCATTTTTAGGCCTAATAATGTATGTAGAGTAAGAAATATGGAGTGAAGAAAAGAATAAGAGGATTTTTTCATATAACATAGGTGGTGAAACATATCAAATAAATGATATGAATCACTCATAGACATCTACAAAGTTTCATGAGTGCCTTCATGATAATTTCAAGACATCGAAGGGCTAAATAAACAAAGAAGGCAAATGACAATTTTTGCTTGTGTGAGAGGCAAATTTGAGTGTGATAGAGAAAAATAATACCCTCATCAGTTATGAGAGGGAATCAAGATCAAGGTGGATATTCTAAGAGTGTAGATTGAGTGGCTGCTTGATCAATAAGGGGGTTGTAGCCTCCTAATAAGTTGGAGCTTGATAAAGTCAAGTTGGCGATTGATAAATTTAGGGGTTGGTGATCAAATAAATTTTCTTCATGGTATTATATGAAATTTTTTTCAAGCTGTGTTTCAATGGATTTTATTCCTCTTGAGGTTTTCCCACATATTTATTATGTTCATGTGTTTCATGCTCTTGTGGATTGATGCTTATAATTATTAAGATGTACATGATTATCTAAATGATCTATTAGTTATTAAGTAATATTGTTTAAAGTATTAAATGTTGATTCACCCCCCTCTTGGTAATTTTGCTTCCAACATTTTTCTTTGATAAGGAAACACTTGATGTAGTAATAGAGATTGGTAGCATGGGAAGGGCTATAAAAGAATGGGAAAAGGAGCTCATCATATAGAGAAACAAATAAATTGAGTTATCAATGGACTAGTAGAAAAATATAAAATTTTATTGGGTAACTTTGAAAGAATAAGTGAGAAATAATGAGGAGATAGAAAGGTTGAACCTATTCTACCCAAAATTTCAAGCTATTGACATGATGTAAATGGACACCCTTATTATAGAAAAGATATTGAAAAATGATGCAGAGCATGAGGAATTGGACATGAAAGCTAATTTTAGAATAATAATACTCATAAAGAGTATTAATGAATCTAAGGCTACATATGATAAAGTCATATATACAATCTATGACATTGAATATTTTATTAATAAGTTTTCATGTGAATCAACAAAATGTCAAGACCAAAACCTTTTACTACAATAAGTTCAAGATAAGTTCAAAAGAGTGGTCGAGAGAGAGTCAACATGGGACACAACATTTAACTTGAGTTCCATATACTAATTTATAGTGTATCATAATACAATAGATCAAATCAGGAAAGACACTCAAGTATACAAGGCTACACAAAGGGAACTCTCTAATACAATTAAAGGATGTGAAATAAGCAACCTATATTCACTTGGTCCTAATAAAGATCGTATCTTAGAGATATTCAAAGTTTTGAAGCTTATATTGAGAAGACACAAGAGAAGAAAGATAAAGAATCTTCAGAGGTTATGGTTTTATATTAATTATTTTAATCAAATACATTTTTTATATTACATTTATTTGTTGTAAAAGACATTATAAATTTGTAGGTTACAAATTGAAATTATCATTTTGATGACTATTTTTTAGAAAGAGCCACTTATTATTTGTAAGTCTATTTTTGACAAGTTGAAAGGTTGTAAAAATAAAAATTGTAAATTACACTTTTATTTTTGATAAAGTCTAAGTTGCCTAACTTGCAAAAACTCATGTTGTAAATTGTTTTTCCAATTTTTTCAAAATTTGGATGACTTAAAAAGTTGTAAAACTTCCAACTAGAAAATACAAGTTAGGTTTTACAAAAATAACCTAAAATATCTGAAATCTTTCTATTATTGTAAGTGTGAGTTAATTTTTGGCACCTCATTCCATGGAGAAGATAAAAATAGCTAAACTAAAGACAAAGAGGATGTTTCAAGAAGATTCAACTAGATTTCTCTATTATTCCAAGATTTTTTTTGAAATACTTAGTAGTTGCATGTTCTTTTCTCTAGTTATTTACCTTGTTAAAGATGCCATTCCAACTAAAGATCAATCCCCTTGCATGAGGTTTTATGATTTTTTATTTCTCTTCAATTGGGTGTATAGTTTTGATAAATACCTCTCTTTCAAGAGAGTATTTTTATAAATATGGGTACCTTAGCATATCCCATTTATCTTTTTGATGGTGGAGAAATTATTCTAAATTTTGAACAATTGATCTACATGTTTTAGCCTAGAGAATGATAATATATTGAAGATTTACCTTCCTTTCTATGTTGTCTTTGTGTATGCAAGGCTCTTTATCAAAATTTTGAATGATTTAATTCTTATTTTAGTCACAAACTTTCATCTATGGTATTATTTTTCCCTTTAGAGAGATTGTTCGATTAAAAATAAAGAATCTTGTTCCTTATATGATAAATGCCCAATATTACCTTTGGTTTCATATTTTCATGAGTTTGTGCTCCAATAAATTTTAGTATATCTATTATTATGTTGTGTTAATAAAAATTAAGCATTAATATCCACTATAATTATTTGGTGCAATCACCATTTCTAGTTTTTCAAAATCATTTCTAAAACTATTTTCCTCACAAGTCAAACCCTAGTTTAGGAGCAAGACCACTTAGAAGAATTTTTTTAAATGAATTGGTAATTTATCAGTTATAATTAATTTAGTGAAAGGAATCCATTCTTATTCAAATGTTCACCTAAATTTACCAAGTCCCATAGCTTGGAAGTGACCCCATTTTATCATTATATTTACCATAGTTTTCAACATATATTGCACAACATGCTAAAACACAAAGATGGGTGCAAAATGTATGTGATAATAGTTATCACAACCTTAGAAAAGTAAAATATATTTTTAATTATTGAGATTTGAAGGGCCAACACCCTTCACTAGGACTTTCTTGAGACTTATTCTATAGAACAAGAATCCCCTAGGAGTATAAGCCTTTCTGCCACCTAGGTCTTCTACACAACCTTTATGTAATTGAGACAAAGTAAGTGGGATTTTCCTCCCACTAAAAATAACAAGGTGGATTACTATATAATCCAATTTTATAAGACAATAATGTTTTTGGATTCCTATAGCCACCCCATATCAAACCAACTAAAACTAAAGAGGGATCTTTACAACTTTGATCTTCAGCATATTTTTTGCCCTTCTTTTGCATTCCTTGCATGCATTAGGAGTGAAAACATATCTAAATGAAACCAAAACCCTTGAGGAGTATTCATCTATGTTATAATTTATTCCATAAAATTTTATGACGAATACGAGGAATCCTAAAATGTATATCCAAGTATGAGTAATATCCTTGAAATCTTGGGCAAACCTCGTAACCCAAAAAAAGTGAGGGTAGAATCCTCTATCATTCACTCGGGTAAGACAAGTTTTGATTTAGTTTCCTCTATCCACTTTGTATAAATCTTAAAATTATTTTCTCAAAACATTTTTTTACACTTCTAAAATACAAATTTATGTTTAAAAATTACCAATCTTTTGATGAACTTTGTCACATGATTCAAAAAATTGAGATTAAATTTTTAGAGGCCAATATGATTAAGTGTACATCTATTGCCTATACATAAAAATATAAGGGAAATTAAAAATTAAAGTATAAAATTATTTAGGGACCTACATTAAAAGCTAAAAATTAATAAAATGATAACTTTAGTTTCATAACTAACTTACAAGTTGGTCTTTCCACCTTCTAGGAACACATGATAATTCACAAGGTTACCCGACCCACCTCATAAAGTGATTAACTACTTGATTGAATGCAACTTGATTAATTTAATGGAGAAATTCCAATTTTATAATAATAATTTCTTGTCAAAGTGATATGTTTCCAATAAATACTATGATTAGCATAGAGTTTTAGTATATTATACTAATTGAGGCTAATAACTACAACAAAAGATTCAACATCTCATCATTTGTAAATCCATTAAAATTGGACATAATTGCATGTTAAATTTATATATCATAACATCTAATCAATTATTTAATTTTTTTACTAATCTATTTCCAAATCATGATACTAATAATCAAGATAACATTCATATGAAAACATTTATACATTATTTGACTATTTAACTTGAAAATGAGATTTATGACATTATTGGCATGGTTTTAATATCCCAAAATAATAAACTTTTATTATATTTTATTATTACCACATAATGATTCAAAATATGGTCTTCTTTACATGGTTTGTTTATTATCATCCTTATATCACACATGGTATTATGATTGATAATGGTCCTTAAGAATATCTAATTATAATTTCATTCTTAGCTATTTAAATCTACATTGCATATGATATACTTGTTTTAGATTATGGTAAAAGCAGGTTTTGAAGGGGCCCCGAAACCCTATACAAGGAAAAAAGATAGAGCAACCAAAACACAGACCAAGTCTAAAAACTACTACAAGGAAGTAGCAAAAATAGGTTTTAAATGGACCTAAAACCACCAGAAAGACAACCAGTCACAACCCAAATAAACAGAGATCTGGCAACACCTTAGACATAGGAAGACAACAAGAAAACAAAGAACTAGACTAGATTCTTTACCAGCAAGAGGAACTAGATTATTCATCCAGTTCTAATATCATTTCATTGTTTCTTTTTCTTTTAGTAGCCTGGGTAGTGGTTTCCACCAGCATTGCTCCTTTTTGTGTTACCTTCTTTCTAGTACTTTGTCTCATTCTTTTGCTGGGTCCCTCCAATGCTTTAGTCTCCTCACTGGCTCTTTTACCAATATTAACAGCAACAGCACAAAAATTGGACGTAACTTCCTCCATTTTCTTTCTATTGTTTAATTGGTTCCCAGAGGTTTTTCTCATAGGCTTTGAGCTTGACTGGGATCTCTCCTGATTATCCATATTGTTGATTTTGTTCCATACCTCTTTCAGGGTATCTTTCATTGTTTCCACTTTCCTTTTGAGGTTCATAACCTCCCTCATCCAAGAATCAAATTGAGAAGATGCCTCTGCTTTGCAATTAACCCAGTTCATTAGTGTATGTGTTTCATCATTCAGTTTTTTCCCCCTCCATTCCTCATGTTCCTGTCTTCTTCAGTGATATCTTCTCGACCCTTATGTTCCTGCTCTTTAATTCCATTTTGAATTTCCATTTCCATCTCTTGATTATCATCCTGCCCTGTAGTTTCCTTTTCGTTCTTTGATGCTGGGTCCTCAATAGGGTCACCCTGGACAAAATCAGACTCTGCCTCTTTCTGGTTTTCCTCAGTGTCTTCAGTTCTATTTGCAGAATCCTCCTCTATATTGACATCATCTTTTTCATTCTTCTCAGGACATTCTTCATCCTCATTAGAGTTTGTAGCCCTACTTTCAGTTCTTTCTTCTTCCTCCAAGTTTTCCTCACTGGGTTTATCAAAACTCTCCCGCTCCATATCTTCTTCTACAATCTACTTTTTAGTACTAGGGAGATTGATTTTGCCTTTCTCAGTAACACATTCACTCTTTCTGTTCCCTGACTCCTTATTTTCCCCCTGTTTAGGGTGCTTAACCATAGCATTATTCTTACAGTAGCCTTCGATTAACAGAATAAGGCCTTCATGATGGATAGGGCGCGTTTCCTTTTTCCTATGAGCATATAAACTTTGGACCAAGGAGAAACGTAGATAAAATGGAAAAGACAAACTGACCTTGTGTCTAAAATGGTTTAGGAAGACAAAGTGGAATTTGTGCACACGCTTACTTCTTCCATCTAGAATGAAGTACTCCCTTATGTAGCTTAAGACATCCCTCCATATCCCTTTAATCTAATCCAATTCAAAGAAATCCCCATTCTTGACTAGTTTCTGCTCTTCCACTTCTGTTTTGGGGAACCTACAGAAGGCCTCATTCGAAATGCTTGTCTATTTGGAGAATTTGAGTCCATCGGTAGGCAGCCCAGTAACCTCAGCTATAAAATCCTTTGTCAAGTTCACTGTGACACCATGTAGGGTGACCCTTTCATCCTTCCAATTTTTGAAAAAAGCCATAGTGATATGCAGTTTTGATCCATGAAGCCTTTCCAAGTAGCTCGCAACTTTTCCTTTCTGCAAAATTCTCTAGACTTCATGTTTTTCTTTCCATTCATCACAGCTCTTGGGTTCCTATTTTTGAGGTTCTCCCTTCCTTTCGCTTGCCATATTCATTTTCTTAGAACCCTAATTGCTAAGGTCGTTGCAATAATCCCATCTGTTGCCGAGTTGATAGGAAAATCGGCTTTGATTGTGCTTATTCAGGATCCTCTTCTCTCTCTTGAGGGCCTTACTCTTTAATGATTGTTTTCCTTTCCCCACACTACATATGATATACTTGTTAATACTATGATATATGATATATATGATGAGATTACACACACCCTTTGGTGGTGTTACTTTACTAGTTGCACTTAATCTTAAGACCCTATTAGTTTGGTCCTACATAGTGTCAGATATTGATTCATATAATATATTACTTAGATACACATGGCTTAATCAGATGAAAGACATAAATTCCAAAATACATCATTCTCCAAAGTTTTTTCATGATAATTAAGTACATACCATTTGTGGCATAAATTATGAGTTCTTTATCTAACCATAAATACCACATGTATAATCATATAGAGCATTTTTTCAAGAGTGAATCATTCAACTTGAGGTAATATTTATTTTAGTTTCACCACCTATTTTTATTATTCCTACTATATATGTATCTATAGAATCATATCCTATAGTGGATACTCCTATAGTTGTACATTTGATTCCCATAGTATCCACTCGCTCATGTGTGACCTATGTCCAAAGAATAATTTTCAACCTATTATAATGGATCGTATCTAAACATCTAAGTTGATTATAATTTCACCATGACATATTACTATGAGTGATTTTTGAGAAGGTTCCATATTTTTCCTTGGGATGATGATTTTAATTATTACACATCTTGTAAGTATTTATTTGACACTTCAAGTGTTTCATCTGACTCATCTTCTCTATGATTTCAATTTATAGATGAGATAATAGGTTATCTATGCTACCTTATCTCTTGTAATTAATTGATATTTCATTATTATATTATAGTTATTTATTATATATATCTCATGTAAAAAATTATTATACCAAGCTCCATTAATTGTTTAGCTTCATTATTGTAAGATTTTAGCTTCATTTGCTTGGCTAAATTGCTCTATTTTTATTTTAGAAAGGTATATTTATTAAAGAAGTGATCCCACCCACTTATTTAAATAGAGGATTAAATTTTTTTAAAGATATCATGTATTTTAAAGGAGGATAATTTATGGAAAAAAATTTGTAGTAAAAGGAAAAATATACATACAAGATACATAATATAAAACTCTCTCCTTTTTAGATGATATGGAATATCTATAGTCAAAACTTAGTAGGATGGATAGGTAAGAGAGCATGGGCATCATGATTTTTTTGAGCCATTCAAAAGAATAAATAAATTTAATAAATCAAAGATATTTTTCAAAAATGGATAGGGGGAGAGAAAATCCAAGAATTTCATTCAATTCTCCCCACTTGGGCATTGAGTAGTTTAATATTAATTATTTATCTCTCTTTTATCCTCAAATGTATTTTATATGTGAAAATGAGATTTTTTTTCAAGGTTATTAATTTATTGGGATTTTAAAGCATGTTGAATTCTATAATTCATATCTAATCCCTTAATATTATGATTTGTAATGAAATACCAATCCCTCTTGTTAAGTGTAATGACATTGTGCAGAGTTTTAACAAATGAAAAAGATTTGTGGCTATTGTTTGTATACCCTTAGTTTTTATATTACTATTGTAATTTAATGTTTTTTTTTAAGTCTAAGATCTTA
>JARHVA010000572.1:215000-335000 GCA_037957365.1 Torreya grandis
CCTTTATTAAAATAGGTAATTTCTTGATTCACTTGCTTAGTTATAAATCAATGACTCCTAATCTTTTTAGTGTCTCAATAGAATTCCTTTTGCTTATCACATTATTAAATAATGGGGGCTCACCTTCTACCTTTTAATTCTAGGATTATGTTTTTAGTGCCTTGTTAATTTTGAAGTGATAATACTCTAGATCATGGGGACCAATAATTATATTGGACTCTGTCTTATCATAACTTACTTATTTTCTTATCAATTTAAATAATGGAAAAAATGTACAAACAATAAAAGGTTAGTAAAGGTGAAAAAGAGGAAAACCAGAGGAATCCCCAAAATAAATAAAAACATGCCAAAACAATAAAAAGTAGGAATAAAAAATTAAAATAATGATAAAATAGAAATAAACACACAACTAAAGTAAACTAGCTAACTTTAATCTAATATTTACATCACCAAACTTTACCCTAAGCTCTTTTTAAATTGCATTAGAAGGGACAACCAGGAAGTAATGCTTTAATAACTATCCATTAATAAGAAGTGGGAGGTCATTCCCTTAAAGATATTTCAATTGAAATGTGTTTTTTCCTAACAACTCAAATATCTGGTATGGCCCAATCTAGAGTAGGTCAAGTTTAGAGTGATTCCCTTTCTTCTTGTGTGATTTATCTGATAACAAAAATAAGTATGATAGCCAAAATGATTTAACCTTTTCCCTTTTATTGAACCATATCTTAACTTTCAATTAATATTAATGAAATTTCATAGATTCTCTTCTCATGCATACTCCAATTAGACAATGTCCAATAGCCTTGATATTGCCTTCTTAATATCCTCTATGTACTCCTGTATAAAAATATAAGTTGTAAAATTAAGGGTCATTAGGAAGATGGGATATAACCCATATACTAGAATATAATGGGATATTTTTCAAGATTTTGTATATTTGGTATAGTTAGCCTAAAGAACATAGTTCAATAGTGAATGTTAGGCTATAAGATTAATTTATGTAGAATTATTGATGGTGTCAATCAGGTTATTGATTATTCACTTAGACAAATCCTTCTATTATAGGTAGTAGTTTAATGAGAGACTCAAAGTAATCCAATTTTAATAAGTTTATTCAATGAGATTAACTAATTGAAACACATGTCCATTGTCATAGACTAGTAAAGTTGGGGTGCCAAATCAAGTTGTTACATTTTCCTCAAGGAACTTGATGACTTCCTGGGCTATGCTATTCTAGGTTTATGTTGTCTATATCCACCTTGTGTAATAGTTAGTGGATCTAATTATGAATCTATGGATAGATTATGCATTTGTGTTGATGACTCAAATGAAGTCAAGTACCCAATGAGCCAAAGGATCCTCTTATATCATAGGTTGTAAATGCATTATAGAGTAAACTTCCTTCTTAACAATGGTCTGACATTGATGGTATGAACACACATGGGTGTGCACATCTATAAATATAGTAGTAAAATATTACCTAATTTGTCTAATTTTGTGTGTATTTGTAGTCCCTAAAGGATGACCAATACCCAATTTATAATAAATTGTAGTCATGACTTCCTTAGCTTTTTCTTCAGATAGACATCTAAGATATATGCTTTCATAGTAATTTCTATATATCACTCCCTTATTTATAATGTATTGGGTTGCCTTAAGATTGAGAGATATTTTTTGTGTCTGATTGAGTTTTGTAGGAGGATTTACATAAATAAACTAGTGGAAAATTGGATCATACCATTCTTGATGGAATATTTATTGCTGGTCCAATTACATGACTATGATCCTTGGGTCAATTTCAGCAATCAATTGAGTAAGAACTTGGCCTCATACCAACTTGATAGGTTTTATCTAAAGGTAATACTCTTGTATCTTTTATATCCATCAACATATGAATTATCTTAATTTATCTTACCCCAACATTAACTTTATGATTGGTTTTAGGATGATGGTGTGCACCTTATTTCTAAGAATGTATTACCTAAATTTATTCAAATCCTTGACTAGGGCATATGATTAATTTCACAAGGAAGAATAATTTAGTTATATGTCCTTAAATTTTATACTCATTAAAGTAATTGGGTACTCATATTCATCCAACTTTTATGTCAGAATTGTAGATATGATGTGCTCTAACACAAAGGAATAGAAGTATAAGTCATGTGCATATTATAGGTTGCTTTAGGCTATTGTCTAGATAATGGATTCCTTGATTTCTTAAAAGGATTTCCTTTAATTTATGAGTCTAATGCACATTTGATTCATTTTTTAAATTATATTTATAGGTTTAATAGTTTCAATAAAACTTGATATGAATTTATGTACAAATTTAATCTTACCAAAAAATGATTTTTACTAATTTTTATTGATTGGCAAAGGTATATTAGAAATCACATTGGCATGCTCAGGGTCAATAGAAATATCTTCCTTCATGATGATGTGATTGATAAGCTTACCTTAATTAACACTAAATATGATTTTCTTTAGGTTAAGTGAAATAAGATATCTTCTACACCTTTCAAATATCTTTTGACAATGGTAAATATGATCAGATGTACATTTAAAAAAAAATAGTTAAATCATACATGTAAATAACTATGCATTTACCTATCAAACCTTCTAAATCAAAGTCCACAACTATTTTAAAGGTAGATACTAAGTTGATAGGGAAAATGTCATTTATTTGTAATTGAAGGTGCCATTTTATTGTAAATGCAATATTGTCTTGGTATTCTTATTTTACCAAAACATGATTATATCCTAAGAATTCATCCATGACAGAAATAATCTAGGATACACTTACTATTTGTATTACATAATTTAATTAATGAAAAGGATAGTTATATTTATTATAATCTCAATTCATATTTATAAAATCTACACATAATTATATTTATCTATTCTTTTTACAAATTGTCACCTACCCAGGTTGAGTGACGAATTAGGAAGATGATCCCATATGAGAAGAGTTTGTGGACCTCTTTTGGAATAAGTGGTTTTAAGACTAGGTTCATATGTATCTACCTCAATATCAAGGGATTATAGTTATAATTGAGTGGGATAGTGTGGGTTATTAATTTAGGTTGAAGACTTTAAGGTCTACATAGGCCCAAACAATAATGTCTGAGTACTCCATCAATAATTTTTTAAGTTGTTCAACTTTAGTAGGAGTGTAACTCTGTCCAACATGAATATGTTAGGGATACTATATTGATCCTAGATTAATTATTATATAATTTTGGTCTAGGTGTATTGGTCTCTTAAGTTTGTGTGTGTGCTTGTCAAAGTCAAATACTTTCTCAAGGTATATCATCCCTTTTGGAACTTGTTTTTCTTTCAAGTTCATAATGTCATCCTTGTCACATTATTAATTTCCAAAGTCATATATTTCCACATCATCTATAACTTGGGTCTCAAATAACCCATGGGTTATTAATAAATTATAAAATGTGATGTCCATGTTTAAATACTTAAAATTTATTCACATGATCTGGTACTGAGGGACATGGGATGAGTTATACTAAAAAATTTTGTAGCCTTGAGTCATCTAGGGCTGTCAATTTGTTGCAATAGTTGATAATTAATCAACCACATGATTTTATTATCTAAGAATGGGGTTGACATTGAAATAATATAACATTTATATCAAATCCCATACCTTATATTTGTACTTCCTCAAATAAGACAACTTACATTGGACCTTGCTCATGACTTAGTTCACTACTAGTTAAAAAACACTCTCAACTCTTTGACCCTATGTTTCAACATAGACTACAATCATAAGATCAATTTCTTATATTCTTACAAGTTGGTGTAATGGAATTAGATCCTATAGGTATATAGGTGTCATTTATATAATGGGTCAATGAGAATAATTGATGTTTGAGAATCTTATTTAGAATATGATCCATCAAAGTAAAAAGGCCATAAACCTAGTAATTCAGGATCTTTATTAGTTTGGTTTTTATTAAATTTTATAGACAAATTATAAAAACCTATTTCAGAGGATAGTAAGTTCACTCTTTCATTGAATGCATTATATTATGTGATTATGTGTTTCATTTTTGGTTCTCTATCAACATGGATATGATTGGCTACACCTATCCAAGGTGGTTACATATGAGAGAAGTATGTATCCATGTTTCCATTCAAGCTTTTAGACTAGTCTCTAATAAAAAACATCCCATAAGCCTCTAGGATTTCCACTACTTGAATATCCATAAATTGTTGGATCTTAGGCTCAAATTCCAACTACATATGGACATTCAAGAGCTCACCCACTACCTTAACTTTAGGATGATCCAAATAGAACAATATTTTATCTAAATTGATAAGTTTTAGTCCCTCTTTTTGAGAAATTCATTAAGGCATGAAATTATTATATTATCTTGAGTCAAATATTCTTCCCAAATATCCTAACCATAAGGAGGAAAAGTGGGAGCTCAACCTTATTGTTGATCTTTTTTGCCCAACAGGCCAAAATTGGTCCTCTTCTTCCCTTGCTATTCGAAGCTAGTCAATTTTAAGTTGCATAAGTTCATTGACCTTGGTTCATGAACTGGTTTAACACTTCAGCTTAGTTCAACCACTAAGTTCAATGTTTCACTGGTTCAATTGGCACTTGGTTCAATGACTTTAATTCATTTAGTGGGTTCAACATTTTAATTTCAATGCCTTGGTTCAATCAGTGGGTTCAATCATTCAGTTCACTTAGTTAGTTCAATAGCATTAGTTTGTCAGTGTGTAGTGTTGAACCATTGAACTAGTTCAACAGATTAGTTCAATGTGTTGGTTCAATGTGTCAGTTTAAAGGGGTTAGTTTAATGAAGGGCTCAGTGCACAGCTTTAAACCATTAAACTAGTTAAATGAATTGGTTTAATCATTTGGTTTAGCACTTTTGATTTATTGGCAAGTTTAAAAGCTTGGTTCAATCCACTCGGTGCGCAGTGTTAAACCATTGAACTGGTTGAACTGTTGAACCAATTTTGGTTTAATGGGTTGGTTTAATATCTTGGTTCAAGGGTGTGTCCCAAAGCCAAAGGGAAGTGCTAGGTTTAAATGCCCTTGTAGAGGGTAGGGAGCATTTCAAAGGGAGCTGAAGGATTTTCAAAGCACATCAAAGACTTAAGACTCTGAATTTCTTCAGACTTTTTGTCTGAAGGAATTCCTTCAGACAAAAACCCTGAAGGATTTTATGGGAAGGCCATCGGTTCAAAGCAAAGGCCTGAGAAAGTCAAAGTAGATGATTCCCATGGACTTTTTGTGCAAGAGAAAAAGCTCAAAGTAGAAAACCTACAAAAAAGACCTGACGGATTTTGCTCGGGATAGTGACATCCTGAAAGCTGTCAAATTTAACACAGTCAAGTAGCCATTTATTTTTGAACTGTCTAAGTGCCAACCATGGAAGGAGCTTGAGGAATGAAGCAACCTGCCAAAAGATCACCCTTGAGGGCTGAAAGAGCAATAAGAAGACAAGGAGTAGAAAAGACAAAGCATCTAAGTGGCAAAGGGAAGGTGAGTTATTGCCAGATGAGTAGCATAGCCTATTTTCTCTAATTGGCATTGATGAGGGGACAAACTGTAGTTTGTTTGCAAAAAAGAGGTGTAGCCATGTTCTTACATTAATGCTTGAATGCCAAAGTCAATTTTGGCAATTGTATAGCATGGTTCTAGTAGGCCTCTTCTAGAAGAATGACATCAGTAACAATGGCTTCCTCTTCCCAAGGTTCAGAATGCACATGGGCCACTGGCAGAAAAAGAGCGCCAAAAAAATCTTTCCCAGGAAGTGCCAAGTTCTCTTCCTCTTTCTATATATTGTAAAAATTCTCATTTGAGAAGGATCCACTCTCAGCCTTAAGGCAAAATCTGCCCAAAAATATCTTGGGCTTGTAAGGTAGAGCTACCAAAATTTTACCTTGAATCGAAACATAGCATTTTTACCTCCATTCTAAGTTTTGCATCTTTAGTATGTGTTTATGCCTTGATTCTATATTAAGTCATTTTATTAATGCTTTTGAAAAATGATTTCAGCATGTCTGGTGTATTTTTGAGTTTCCTTTTACAGGTCTGTTAGGAGTGTCCCTAGAGGAGTATAGGTGAAGTGGATATGCTATTGCAGTGTGTCTCAGAATGCCTCTAGTAGTTATTTCCTCCCTGTATCTCCATGGAGCCCTAACCCAGTGATGCAAAAGGTTTTCTCATGTCAAATGAAGTGTATGGGAGCTGGTTCTTAGTGGAAAGTGTATGTTTAGGTAGAGTAGATCAACCTTTTTTGGTGTATCACCTTTTCTTTTCTAGGCTTAGGTTCAATTTTCAGCATCTCTCTCTCCCTTTTCATCCCCCCCTTTTTTCATTTTGTTTTTTAGTAGTAGGAGAAACTAGGGCCTAAAAAATACATAAGAGGGAGCTAGCCCTTATTTAGAGACTCTCCCCTCCAGCTTTGCTGGTCCCATAGGTGAGAGGGGAGTTTCCATTATTGCATGTGGAAAGGTAGGAGCTCAACCTCCTTACCCCGGGTGTAAATCCACTGCATCAATAGTTTCAGGCATGCTTAGTGGGACCAACTAGGATAGTTGTGTCCACAGAGTTGACAAATTTTTGGTGTGTTCTTCAATTGATCAACCTTTGGAGGCTTTTACATCAACACCAATGGTGACTCCAAGTTGAATCAGCTAGTTAAGCAGCCTGGTGCCATCAAAAATCTTACTTTTGTATGTATAAATTCTTTGCATAAAATCATAGACCTTGTATTTTTTCATATGACTTTGATCAGACTTAGATTTTTTATGCAATCACCTCAAGCAACCCTCCTAGTTGCCCTTCAATGATAAGGGAAGTGGCTTTGGATTTTGAGAAGCAGACGATGGAGATTGACAGACTGGAGGAGTAGTACAGATATCAGTAGGAGCTAATGTATAAAGAGGAGTGTTTGTTTAGGCAAGCTCAGGCCTTGCAATCCATAAAGGAAGAGGTAGCAAAATGGAGGAATCCATTCATTCAAGGCACTCAACCTTGTGCACCCCCTCCCATCCTAAAGAAATCCCCCTCTTGTACACCAAATCCTTTCTATCAAATGGCACTTGCTCACTCTAGTTCATCTGATGCATCTACTCTCAATCCCATGTGCTTCGCTTTCCAACATCAAAGGGCATCAAAGCAAACCCCCATGGAGATCAATCTTCTCAATTCCTTATATTGTGAATTTTTCATTGGGGGGAATACCATGAGCCAGCACGTCCCTCTTCTATAGACTCTTCTAGTGCATTAACAGTCTCTTCCTAGCATTCCTCAACCTTCCCAAGTCTTTCAACATGATGTGTAGATTCTGAGTAGGAGGAAGGAATGCCAGGAACCAACCCCAAGCCTTGAAGAGGATGATGCTAGTGACCTCTAAGAAAGACTCTTTTAAGATAATCTAGCCAAACAAATTGAAGATTTAGAGGCTAGGATGAGACTGCTTCATGAAAGAGAGTTAAAACTTCCAAACCTTGTTGAGGAGCCCCAGGACATTGGAGAAAACAGAGTTGCTACCTATTCATAGGAGCAAAATTCCAATCCTGAGATCCTAAACTGGGGGAAAATAGTAGAATCATGGAGCAGGAAGGAGGAAAAGCAACATTTTTCTCAAAACCTTGAAGAAGATGAGACTACCCCTACTCATGATAATGTTGGTGACTTCTAGGAAAGGCTCTTCCAAGAGGATATAACCAGAAGAATTGCAGAGTTGGAATCTAGAGAGAGATTCCTCAACCAATGTGTGATGGATGGTTCAGACCCAATGGCACATTCTATGTCTGAACACACCCCATCTACACACTTCTAAGAAAGCTATCAGGAAACACTTTATATTTATGAAGTGCTAACCAAGTGGAAGGAGGAGAATCATTCAATTCTAGCTCAAGGACTGCCTCCTCTTCCACATGATTTTTCCACTTCACCCCTTCTCAAGGAGGAACTTGTTCTGTAGGAGGTGAGTGAGGAGTAGACGATCCAGGCTACAATTCTTTAGGAGGCTATCATGAGTGATAATGATGAAGAAATCATCATTGATGCTCCTTGTGAAGACCTCATCAACAATGGAGAAGACTCATGGCATGCATACATGTGAATGTTCCAGCAATATGAGGAGGAACATTAGCATGGTGAGCTCTCTTCCCCTCTATTTGATGAAATTACTTATTGCTTGGATGAGGAGGATGACTACGCTAAAGAGCCTGAGTTGGAGGAGGATCATGAGGATATCTTTGAAAATCTAGAAATCTTGATTTTTGAGGAGGAAACAGAGAGGCTGGTCTTCCTTCTGTGGGATGAGCAATCAGTTTGTGATTCCATTTTAGATATCACCATAGTCACCCTTCTTCAAGAAGGCTAAGAGGAAGTAGAGGATGAGTTTGACAGAGTCTTCAATGAGGTAGAAGGAAACAAGTCAGACCATGATGCATTGCAGAGGGACTGTACAGATCAAAGGGCTTATGGTGATGAGCCTGTAGCCATTGATTTCTTGGTGATATTCACCATCATGAAGGACCAATATTTAATAGGCTTCTAGGAACAAATAGAGTACATATATGTTTTAATCATGTTCAAATTTGATCCACTCAGATACCATCCATTCCAGGTGATAGGCAAGAGGAGCAGGTCACCAAATCTCCTTTTCATTCAGCCACTTGTCTGGCACCATAAGTCTTCTTGTTAGGAAGGGGACTTAATAATTTTTCCCTTTGATCCAAGAAGGAGGTGAATATTCTTGGTTAGCTATATATAGTATTTTTTTTTAGTTTCTTTTCCTATTTTCCCTAGGTGTAGTTTGCACAGGTAGTGTTTTTAGCCTTGTGTGTGTTTTCCTTTGCATGTGGGGTAAAAAGTTTCATGTTTGATTCTTGGATCTGTCAGGGCTTTTTCTAATATTTTAAAGTTATTTCTGACTCTGTGCCCAATTGAATACAAGGCAACTAGTCTTTAAGCATAGCAGGCATGCTTCCCCTGGGAGTCACCAATTTGTTGACCTTTTTTGCCCAACAGGCCAAAATCAGTCCCCTTCTTCCCTTGATATTCAAATCCAATCAATTTTAGGTTACATAAGTTCATCAGCCTTGGTTCATGAACTAATTCAATGATTTTTCTTGGTTCAACCACTAAGTTCAATGCTTCACTGGTTCAATTGGCACTTGGTTCAATGGCTTTAGTTCATTTGACAGGTTCAATGTTTTAAGTTCAATGCCTTGGTTCAATCGGTGGGTTTAATCATTCGGTTCACTCAGTCAATTTAGTGGCATCAATTTGTTGGTGTATAGTGTTAAACCATTGAACCAGTTAAATAGATTGGTTCAATGCATTGGTTTAATGTGTTGGTTCAACAAAGGGCTCGGTGTGCAACTTTGAACTGTTGAATTGATTTAACAAATCGGTTCAATCATTTGGTTTAGTGCTTTCAGTTCATCAGCAAGTTCAAAAGCTTGGTTCAATCAGCTCAGTGCGTAGTGTTGAACCATTGAATTGGTTAAACTGTTGAACCAATTTTGGTTCAATGGGTTGGTTCAATGGCTTGGTTTAAGGGTGTGTCCCAAAGTTGAAGGGTAGTGTTGGTTCAAATGACCTTGCAGAGGGTAGGGAGCATTTCAAAGGGCGCTGAAGGATTTTCAAAACATGCCGAAGACTTAAGACTCTGAATTTATTTAGACTTTTTGTTTGAAGGAATTTCTTTGGATAAAAAGCTCGAAGGATTTTGGGGGAAGGCTGCCGGTTCAAAGCAAAGGCCTGAGAAAGTCAAAGTGGACAATTCCTATGGAATTTTTGTCTATGGGAAAAATCCCAAAGCAAAAAACCCACAAAAAAGACTCGATGGATTTTGCTCAAGATAGTGACGTCTCGAAAGCCATCAAATTTAACACAGTGAAGTAGCCATTTATTTTTGAACTGTCTGAGTGCCAACCATGGAAGGAGCCTAAAGAATGTAGTGACCCACTATAATATCACCCTTAAGGGCTGAAAGAGTAGGAATAAGACAAGGAGTATAAAAGATAAAGCGTTTAAGTGGTAAAGGGAAGGTGAGTTATTGCTAGTCGAGCAGTGCAACCTATTTTCTCTAGTTGGCATTGATGAGGGGATAAATTGTAGTCTATTTATAGAAAAGAGGTGTGGCCATGTTCTTACATTAATGCTTTAATGCCAAATTCAATTTTATCAATTTTACATCATGGTTCTAGTAGGCCTCTTCTAGAAGAATGACATCAGTAATAGTGGCTTCCTCTTCCCAAGGTTCAGAATGCACATGGGCCACTGGCAGAAAAATAGTGCCAAAAAAATCTTTCCTAGGAAGCGCCAAGTTCTCTTCCTCTTTCTATTTATTTTAAAAATTCTCATTTGATAAGGATCCACTCTCAGCCTTAAGGCAAACTCTGCCCAAAAATCTCTCGGGCTTATAAGGTAGAGTTGCCAAAATTTTACCTTGAATCGAAACATAGCATTTTTACATCCATTCTGAGTTTTGCGTCTTTAGTATGTGTCTATGCCTTGATTCTATGTTAAGTCATTTTCTTAATGCTTTTGTAGAATTATTTCAGCATGTCTAGTGCATTTTGGAGTTTCCTTTTATAGGTCTATCAGAAGTGTCCCTAGAGGAGTATAGGTGAAGTGGATAGGCTGTTGCAGTGTGTTTGAGAATGCCTCTAGTATTTATTTCCTCCCAGTATTTCCACGGACCCCTGACCCACTCATGCAAAAGGTTTTATCATGTTAGATGAAGTGTATGGGAGTTGGTTCTCGATGGAAAGTGTATGTTTAGGTGGAGTAGATCAACCTTTTCTGGTGTATCACCTTTTCTTTTCTTTTCTAGGCTTAGGTTTTGTTTTCAACATCTCTCTCTCCCTTTTCAGCCCCCCTTTTTTCATTTTGTTTTTTAGTATTAGGAGAAACCAGGGCCTAAAAGATACATTAGAGGGAGCTAGCCCTTATCAAGAGACTCTCCCCTCCAACTTCATCAGTCCCATAGGGGAGAGGGGAGTTTCCATTGTTGCGTGTGGAAAGGCAGGAGCTCAACCTCCTTGCCCTGGGTGTAAATCCACTATGTCAACACTTATTATTATGTATCATCATGTTAGTGTGTGTAGGCTTGGGTCTAGGCTAAACTAGTTTGTTTATGAGGGAATTTAGGAAGATATATATTTTATCAGTGATCTAGTCAATCTCATGCAAAATGATGTTTTCCTTGATTTTCTTCATGTCCTATACTATGTTGTACCCAGTCTTACCAGTGTTAGGATTGTATCTTCAATTGGCTTAGTATTATTTTATTTTGGGACTAGAGGGTCATTCCTTGCTCTTATATAAGGAGGGGTTGTGCCATTTTTGGTATAGATGATATGGTATGGGTCCACTACTATGTCTAATTCCTAAGAGTGTAGCTACCCCTTTGGAATTGTTGGAAATTTTGCACCTCATTAGTGGCATCTTTTGGTTCATTCTCTTCATGATTGGGTAAGTCTAATGTATCTAGTACCCATATATGATATTTATGAATTATATATTACCTTAGGCATGTACACTTGGAAAACTTAGACCTTTATTTTTCCTCTTAGTTTTATATCTTTCATACTTTTAGAAGTCTTGAATATACTCTATCTTATGCCCATTGGCCTATCTCTTGGTCTGACTAGTCTTATATTGATGAACCAACATTTTATCTTGCCCAAAATTATTAAAATATGCTTATATTATGCCCCTACAAATTCTTATCCTATACCTATTTTCTAACTGCCAAGACATAAGCATCAGTCCTAAACTACTATGTTAACACTAGTGTCCTAACTTGATGCAAGTTTCTAGTTCCCTAAAATCATCTAATTTGAAAATCAAATGTATCCTAATGGTTATCCAAAGTAATTTATTTCTATATATTTCTTGATAGGAGTGGTATATATTCACAATCACTCCTCATTCATTCCTCACCTATCATTCATACCAAAGAGCATTCAATTAAACAAAGCTTCCCTATTTATTCCTATTTTTTATTAGTCATAGGGACTGTACATATACATGTATGAAGTACCAAAGGAGCAACCCAAGTCTATATTTACCAAGTTACAAGCTAGGTCACTATTGCACTTACTTTTCACATATTTCATCCTTGTGTACACACACAAGCCAACACATTAGGGGAAAACTACATCAGTCTAAGGCTTTACTCAGAGAAGTGGCTATGTAATAAGTACCCATTAATATAATTGTATTTGGGGTTGCTCAAATCATGAGGCCATTAACCCATTTTTTCCAAGGTCACTATGAAGATGAAGAACTAGTTTTTTTCAATTTTATAAGGAGAGATAGTCCATGACCTAGATTTTAATGCATAAGAATGAAGGTGAAAAAAATTCTAGAAACATCTAGGTGGTTGCATCCTTTTCTAATAGTTATTCCATACAAGACACCTACATCTGATTCAAATAATAATATTGATGTTAATGTCTAAGGCTAACACTAATGTCTATGTCACTAGAGGAACTCAATCCTTTTTTTGGTGACTATTCCAAAATCCTCTTCCAGTCTATTTCTTACTTTTTATAGATCCATAACTATGTTAACATCATGACCAACTAAGTAAATTATTTATTTGTAATTTCCATATTTGGCATAATTATGATTTCTATCTTTAGCCTATCTTATTTTAATAAATTCAACATATCTTTTATCTAATTTTAGAATTTAATTGGCATGTTATAGATTTAGTTATAACCCTTGTACATTATAATTTCTATATTATTAACCATATCTACCTAGGTAGGATCCTCATCCAAATTTAATATTAAATATTTGGTGAACCTAATCTTTGAACATCATTTTTACCCAAGTGTACCATTAAGAATTTTTATTACCTATTTTGTCATAACCTTTGGGTTCTTTATCTCTCTCATCATAGATGATATTGATTTCTTTGATGACTGATTATAAAAATATCCAACTTTCTATTATTTAAGGGGTGAAAATTGATTATTCTTGTATTATTCCAATTTTTAAAGTATATAATATCACATCTTTGAATGGTGGTAGCTATTATCCTTTGAATCAAGTCCATGCTCCTAGCATCTCATAAAATGAGCTAGACTTTAGACCCTCAAATTTGGAATTTCAATCTATTTTTATTAGAGGGATTTTTTCCCTATTAAAGGAAAGAGAATTGCATAAAAATATGAGTCATTTACCCATTTATATAATTATGTGCATAGATATGCTTCCTTTATAATAAATCATCTGAATGAACTTAACATACCTCCCTCCAAATACAAAAGTTTTATCCCTCACAAAAAAGAACGAGATAAATTACCTAAGGAGCATTATGAAAAAAAATGTGGTATTCCTAATCTTTATATGACCAGTTTGTAAATTTTTCTTAACATGGGGCCAATCCAAGGTCCATGTCCTATGCAATAATCCTAAGGGGAAAAACATAAATTGAGTTCATGTAACCTATATTTAAGAATCACTTTATTAATTGGTGGTTCTTATTTTTGGCATAATAATATTGATGTTACATAAACAAAAACTACTTGTAATGTAAGATGTTTACAATATCTTGGATTTGATCTAAAATATTTATAAAAAGAAGTCAATTACAAAGAATCCTTAGGAAACATAATAATACCAATTTATTGTGGTCCTAAATTAATTAAAACATGGGTTTAGTTTATTCATACCATATCTCCATATGCATTTACACTAGGAACTCTTTTATTATACCAAATAGAAGCAAAAATTGATGAAAATCACCTAGGTATTTCCTTTTCTCATGAAGGAAAATTAATGTATATTCTAAGTGATAACATTAGTTCTTATAATACACATGTAAAGAGTGAGGAGTAACATGATATTTACATTTTAATCTTATCCAATCACAATGAAAACAAAGTCAAATATCCAAATTAAGGTTGAAAAACTTCACATATTCCAAAAATATGAAAAAAATAAAAAACCATTCAAAAATCCAAAAATAGTTTTGGCACATACATATTATATTATATCCTTAGAATATATGTGTTAGTTACATGTTGATGGATGGAATATCAGTTGCTTATACATACACATGTGTGTCACGCTTCTACTTAAGTGTGATACAAACATACACATATACATGATATATTCTTATTTTAGATATTAGGCCTTCCCTCTACTCATGTCATATGGACATTGGGGGAATCAACTTATTTGATCTTGATACATAGGTTATATAATTATATGGTCTATTAATTATCATGTTTTAGCTCTTATATACTTACACATTCCTTTATCCATGATTATATCTTATATAGGGCACTTTATATGATATGCACTTGACTTTTTTTCTACCATATCTGATCCATAGGCTATTATGATATGATTACATTGGTTTCTTATGATTTTTTTACGCACTTACTTTAGTGTGTTGACTTTATATTATCTTACTTATTTGAGCATTAAAAATATGTTACTTTATTTATGGCCCCTGTTCCTTTGCTTGATTTTTTTGACATTGACATGTGTCATTATTTTTTGTATGGACATTTGAATATGTCATTCTAGATTTTGTGGATATTCAAAAAATTCATGTCCCTTTGATTATGAAACATTTGAGCATGCCCCTTGTTTGTGGTCTCCTAGAATAATTATATGTTGAATTGATTTTGAGTGTTATTTTGTGTGTGCTTGTTTTCTTGTTAAGCTTATCCTATTTATAAATATACATTTCCATGATATTTAGGCTTTCATGTGATCACATTGTTCTATCACTTTAATGATACATTTACCTAGACATGTAATTCTATATGATACATGGTTACAATCACATATTATCCAATTGTATTCTCCTTTTGATGTGAGGTAACTACCAATTCCTATCTTCCCTCACATCAAAGGGGTGGAATATTAGTGGGGGAATGTAAAGACATATTCTCCACACTTGGTACACATTTTAGATTTAGTGGAGGAATGATTTAAAATAATTGTATCCACACTTATGCAATATTTAACACACCCAAATTTAGTGGGGGCATGTTTTGGAAACATGTACTCAACATTGTAACTTATGTCAATTTTTAGATTTAGTGGGGGAATGCTTTGGAAGCATGTTAAATACACTTATTCAATATTCAACACACTCAAATTCAGTGGGGCATGTTTTGGAAACATGTCCTCCACAAAGATATGTATATCAGTTTTCATATTTCTCCAAATATGGTGGGGGCATGTTATGGTAACATGATACTCACACTTGTGTAAAATTAAAAATTGGCCAAAGCACATAGTCATATGATTCAAATTCATAGTTTCAAAATGATACATATATAAGGTTCATATTTTATGCAATGTGCATCTAATATTACAAAATTCCATTTTAGTTCTAAATTTTAAAACTCTTATGGATTGTCATCACCCACTAGGTCAGAATTTTATAGACTATATTGAGTCAATCTATTACAATAGTTGATTAAATTTTTGGTATAGTTAAGATGTTTAAATCACTTAATATTTCCAAATTTTTAGTTTGGACTTGATTTTATCATACAACCTCACCAATTTGATATTATGAGTTGACTTTTTTTCAGTCATACTCGCTAGGTTATAAGTATGATTAGGTTGCATGGTTTAGCTATTCTTAATTTTTAGGTGACAACTCACATTTTTATGCAAGGTTGGGGTAGTGTACCTTAAAATATATTTCTATATCCTTAGATATATTCAATTCCTAGATTTATATATTTTTCTTAATTGTAGTTTTAGTGATTCATAATGATACATCTTTCAAATCAAGTTGTCAGTATGCACAGTCATTTCATCAATACACATGTGTACTCCTAAACCTTGTTCTTTTGATTTTAATGTTTTCAATGCTTTTAATTTTAGATTATATACTATAATATGCTCTTGGTTTCAAATCAGTCACCAACAAAGATCTCAATTTGGGATCATGCAAAGGCAAGGTGTGTTATACACATATGGGTATGCATCTCTTATCCTTTAAATTGATAATTTCATTACTAGATTAAATTATGGGAAATTTAGATGATATTTATTAATTATATAACACCTCATTCTTTTATACTTAGAAAACTAAGACCTTGTTTTTTCCTTTTAGTTCTAGACCTTTTCCACTTTTATAAGTCTCACATATACTCTATCTTATTCCCCTTGGCATATATTTTCTCTAAATAGTGTTATTTTGATGAACTATACCTTTTATCTTTATAATAATGCTTACAATATGTTTATCTTATGCCCCTTCAAGTATTAAAACTATACCTATTTTATAACTACAAATACACAAGCATCAATCTTAGACACCTATGTTGATGCTAGTGTACTACCATGATGTAGCCATCCAATGCCATAAATTCATCTAATTTTCAAATTAAATGCATCATAATGTTCATCCTAAGTTATTTAATGTGAAATATTTCCTGATAGGAGTGGTATATATTCACAATCTCTTCTCATTCATTCCTCACCTAGCATTCATACCAAAGAGCATTCAAAGAGAATTAAATTGAGAAAATCTTCCTTATTTATTCCTATTTACATATTATTCTTAGGGAATGTACATATACATGTATTAATTACTAAATGAACAACCTCTAAGTTATATTTTCTAAGTTACAAGATAGGTCACTATTATAATCTCTTTACACATATTTCACCCTTGTGAACACACATAATCCAACACATTAGGAGAGAACTACATTAGTCAGAGGCCCTCTTTGAAGTATTATAAATGTAGGCATCACCCATTGATAGAGGGGTCTTTAGGGTTATCTCAACACTATGAGCCCACTACACCATTTTTCCTAAGGTCACTATAAAGATGAAGAATTAAGAATTTAAATTTTCATAAGGAGTAACATTCCATGATCCAAATATAAATGAACCAAAATGAAGGTGATAAAAAACCCATAAGAGTCTAGGTATTTTCATCCTTTTCCATTAGGTATTCTATACAAGACACCTGCATATGATTTAGACAATAGATTCAATGCTAACTTCCAAAGCTAATGCTAGTGTCTGAGGCTCTACAGGAACTCAATCCAAAATTTGGTGACTATTCTATAATCCTCTTCTATTCTACTTCTTACCTATTCAAGATCCAAAATTTTGTTAGCATCATGACCAACTAAATACATTTTTCTCTATCATTTCCATATTTGGCATAGTTTTACCTTCTATCTTTATCCTATATTAGTTTAATAAATTCAAAATATGTTGTATCTAATTTAAGAATTTAATTGGGATAATATAGATCTAATTATCACCCTTGTTCATTATTATTTATACATTCTTAATCCTATCTACCCAAGTAAGATACTCATCCAAATTTAGGGTTAAACAATAACATGATAGTGATAAGGGATTCTAGAGCATTAGAGGTCTCAGTCTAATTTTTAGCCTTAGGGTGGTTTGAGACTACCTCATACTTTTGAATCTCTTTTTGGAAGTTTTCAAAATAAATTTAGAATATAATGTAATTGAATTAGCCATATTGGGTTGTATTATTCACATGGCACCAATTAGGCAAGGCCAATTTGTAGATGTTGATTTTAGAGAGCTTATTAGGTAAGGGATTTGGTTGGTTGGTAGATTAGTTATGGGGATGAATGTACCTCTAGTAGGTGAAGTTCTTATTTTAAATCTTACCACCATTATTTACAACCTATAACTAGGGTCCCAAGAAGTCATTGTTGAGCTTTTATATCATGTGTTGTATAATGTCCAACTCATTCTTGGTAAATTCTTGGGGCACACTTTAGATGTTATTCATAATGGGTAACAATTTTTAGTTATGAGATTGAGGTTATAATTAATTATTGATGGGGTTAAGAAAGAATAGGGATTTATTGGGAGTAGTGTGTATGCAATGGAAAATACAATAGATATATAAACCAATCCTATCTCAGAGAAGATAAATCCTACTTACACTTCTGATTGGGGATACATTAGATGATTAGGGTCATAACCAAGATAAATCTTCTAGACCTAACCAAGGGATATATTATCATAATAATATCACTAGGGAGGGTTTAAATCCTCTAGTAAGTCAAAACTTTTCAATAACCCTAACTAGGTCTTATGTTTTCATATTCACTAAACTAATAATAAGTAAAGCAAAAGTTTAATCTACTGCTCACCAAAGATTTTGGTACAAAGTGGGGTTAGTAAACATTAAATTAAACATTCATAATAGAATACTAACTAATATATGTATAGGTAAGATCCTAATTCATGGAGAGAACAATATATTTGAAAGCCATTACTTATGATGCTTCTATCTACTAAAGAGAGGAGCAAAGTTAGAGATACTTACCTTAAAAATGAACCCACTGAGACTCAATATATACCTTAGTCAAAGGTGATTTCTGAGAGGTTTTTATGGTTCTTAATGATCACTAAGAAAGGCCAAATCATCTAAGACTTCTCCATATGAAAATATTATTCTCCAAGTATAAACCCTAAGCTAAGACTCCTCAAGTAGAATGGTGAAAGAGTAGATTGTAAACAAGTGCAAATAAATAATTAACTCTTGTTGTCTCTATAATAATGGAAAAATGAATGTGTTTATATAGGTGGATCTAACCCTAAACCCTTTCAAAAATTTAGGCCAAAAAGGTCAACCCAGTCGACCTAGTATCATAATTGATAAAATAAACTAGGTCATGGACTAGGTTGGCTAGGGACTGACCTAGGCCCTAATAATTTTTATCAATAAGAGTACAAGGTCAATGGGGTTCCTTATGTAATATAAATTTTCAAAAAGGGGTTTAGGTTAGAGAAGGGATAATGAATGTGGTAAAAGTCTAGAGGAGGGTGAAGAATAGGAGGTAAAGCTTAGGGGAATGTTTTTAAGATCTTGTCTGATTGATAACAAGTGGTAATAAGGGATAGTAATCTTGCAACACACTAATGGTCTACCCACCCCTTTCCTATTACACCCATTATGGCATGCACTCAAAGATATTGAGACTCAATGGGTTCCTACAAGATAAAAAAACACTAGTAATTGATAAAGTTTTAAAATTTTATGTGTATATATATGCCCCACTCGATTACCACTATGTGTCATGCATATGAAACAGGGGATGGTACTTCAATAAAGAACACAGCAACACACAATGCTAAAGTTAAAAAAGAGTTATAATAGTTTAAAGCATAAAATAACTAAAAGTAAATGATGGAAAGGGAAATAACTAAAAAAGTAAATGTATTTATACCTTGACTTACCTTTATCATTGGATGGTTGTCTACTTTCAACAAATCCAAAGATACAAAACTAAAGAGCAAAAACAAAAAAAATGTAGAAAATGCAAGATAACTAGTGCTAGGTGGATGGGATGTACTTGGAAATTTGGCAAGTTGGGATGACAATTTCTGTGTTAGACCAAATGACCAAGTCAAAATTTAGAGTATATTAGGTAACCAAAAATCTAAGGATACTAAAGACTGAAAAACTCAAATAAGTAAACCTTAAGTAATAAAGGAAAACTCACCAAGTCAAACCAAAGATACAGGTTAAACATGATAATCAAACATCAATATAAAAGTAGTAGCAATCCTTAATTAAACAAAGATAAGTAGGGAAAATTTGTAAAACAACATTGATGAGTGAGAAGTAACAAGACAACCTCACTCAATAATGTAAAAAGTAAATGAAAGTAGAAATGGACTTAGGTGTCTAAAAAAAGGGTGGTATAATAATAATAAATGGTAAAATAAATCAAGGCATATCTATAAATGTGGAGCCATGGTGTAAATAAAGTAATCCATAGTTGCTTAAACATATTGTTTTGGTCTAAAGAGAGATAAAATTAAAACAAAGTAGTGCTAGCATGTTTGTAAGATGTGAATAAGAGGGAATATAGAGTAAGAGAAATTAGATTTATAATCACACTTGCATATTAAGGGGGGAAATGAAATGGGTAGAGGGGAAAATAGAGGAAAAACCAAGGTAGAGGAAATCTTTATCAAAGTCAATGTTAAGGTGTGGAGCTAAAAGCTTCACCAAATGAGTGAGTGCAGAAGTTGCAGGAATCACACAGTCACCAATGATGGTTAGGAATGGACCAGAGGCTGCTGGCATCGGTCATGGATTGGCCGACGTTGGTCAAAGGCAGACAGGCAGGGACCGACGTCGGTCACCTGTGCATCTAGAATCTATTTTCGTGGAGAGAACATAATGTTTGCATTATAGGATTAAGTGTTAGTCTTAAGTCCGCATCTCTATCTTTAGTAGGACTATTTTGAGCCCTTGATTAGGAGGTGCATCTAATGGCTGTAATTGTATGCTCATGTTTCCTAATATTATATATAGGATTAGATCTTCATAGCTTATTGGAACAGTATTGTAAAATATATGTGTATCAATCCAGGTTGTTGGAACTGATTGTAATTGAGAGAGAGAACTCTTGAGGGAAAGAGATTTAGAAAGAGATCTGTACATCTGAGAGAGGTGTGGAAGAAAGAGATATTTCTTCAATTGTATTTCCAAGAGTTTAATACAAGTTTTCAGGGTGGTTTCTTGTATCTCTTATTCTTTGTTGATTCTGATTTCTAGTTGTTTTCAATTTTGGTTTAATTCTGCATGTTTAGTTGCTTGTAAAAGTAATCAATTGTTATTGTCTAGATCCTGACAAGTGGTATCAGAGCTCAGGTTCACTAACAGGTGTTTTAGATCTAGTTAGTGTGTGTTGATTACAGGACACTCATAGGGGTTTCTGTAGGGATTTCTATTTGAGTGGGAGTTAGCAATGGCAGAAGAAAGCAAACTGAGAATGGAGAAGTTTAATGAAAGAATGACCAATTGTGGAGAATGCAGATAGAAGATTATATGTATCAGAAAGATCTATACTTACCATTAGGTGGGGTTGTAAAGAAGCCCATAGACATGGAAGATGAAGAATGAGAAGTTCTTGATAGAAAGGCTCTTGGATCCATAAGATTGAGTCTGGCATCTACTGTGATATCTAATTTATCATAGGAAAAGTCAATGGTAGAGTTAACGACTACTTTAGCAAATTTATATGAAAAACCCTCAACTTCAAATAAGGTATATCTTATGAAGCAGTTATTTAATTTGCAAATGTAGGAACGTGGATCTGTATCTAATCATCTAAATGATTTCCATGGAATTGTAAATCAATTAAATTCAGTCAAAATAGTGTTTGATGATGAAATTAAGGCTCTTTTAATATTATGTTCTTTGCCTAAAAGCTGGCATAGCTTGGTAATGGCAGTTAGTAATACTGCATTTACTTCAAATATTTTAAAAGTAGATGATGTTGTTAGTGTAATCTTGAATGAAGAAATTTGCAGGAAAAGCACAAAGGAAACATCAGGGAACGCTTTAAGTTTTGAGAGTAGGGGAAGGAAACAAGAGAAGGGAAAGCATAGGAGATCAAGGTCTAAGTCAAAAATGAGAGGTAGATCCAAATCTAGAAATGGCAGGAGGATAGCCTGCTAGAATTGTGGAAAGATAGGCCATCTAAGCAAAGATTACTGGTCAAAACCTAAAGAAGACAATCAACATGAAGGTAAAGAAGAAGAAAAATTTGCAGGTATAGTTGCACAAGATGCTCTTATATTATATTTGCATAATAATATAGAATCTTGGGTTTTAGATTCTGGTGCCTCTTTTCATGTTACCCCTAATAGAGAATATTTCAATGACTATATCCATGGAGATTTTAGAATAGTTTATTTAGGGGATGATGAGCCTTGTAAAATTGTTGGCAAAGGAAAAGTGTATCTAAAAATGCAGAATGGCAACACATGGGTGTTGAGAGATGTCATGCATGTTCCTATCCTGAAGAGGAATTTGATTTCTATAGAAAATTTAGGGGATGAGGGTTGCACAGTAAATTTCACAGCTAAATCTTGGAAGGTTACCAAGGGTGCACTTGTATTGGCCAGAGGTAAGAGAGTAGGTACTCTCTATTTATGTAATTTTATTAATGATAATTCTCCTTCTATATTATCTACTTTAGATGTAGATGCAAAGTTATGGCACCACAGGCTTGGCCACATGAATGAGAAGGGAATGTCTATTCTTAAGTCAAAAGGTAAGGTTTCAGATTTGAAAAGCATAGATCTAGATTTTTGTGAGCATTGTGTGTCTGGAAAGTAGAAGAGAGTGAGTTTTCTCAAGATTGGGTCAACAAAGAAGAAGCACAAGTTGGAGCTTGTTCACACAGACGTGTGGGGACCAACTTAGGTTGCTTCTATTGGAGGATCACAGTACTATGTTTCTTTCATTGATGATGCTACAAGAAAGGTATGGGTCTATTATATAAAGAAGAAATCTGATGTTTTTGAGACTTTTAAGATTTGAAAAGCTATTGTTGAGAATGAAATAGGTAGGAGATTGAAGTGCCTTAGATCTAACAATGGTGGTGAGTTCTATAGCTACAAGTTCAATTGGTATTGTTATATGCATGGAATATGTAGGCAAAGGATGGTTCCAAGGACACCTCAGCAAAATGGAGTTTCTGAAAGGATGAACAAAACAATAATGGAGTGTGCATGATGTATGAGATTGCATGCTAGTTTGCCCTTAGAGTTTTGGGCAGAAGTTGTGGATACTATAGTTTACCTAATTAACAGAGGACCCTCTACAGCTCTGGATGGTGGAATTCCAAAAGAGGCGTAGATAGGTAAAAAGGTAGATCTTTTATTTCTCAAAGTTTTTGGTTGTGAAGCTTTTGTGCATGTTGATAAGGAAAATAGAAAGAAGCTGGATGCTAAGTCTATGAGGTGCACTTTTATTGGCTATGGCTCTAGAGATTTTGGATTTAGATTTTGGAATCTAGGAACTAACAAGATAATTAGGAGTTGTGATGTTGTTTTCAATGAAAAAGTGATGTATAGTGATCAGCTCAAGAAGCTAAATCAATCTGAGCAGAGCAATAGAGAATTAGACGAGGTGACGGTCCAAAATGAGCTCGTGGGAAAGAATAATCACATATAGGAAAACACAGAGATTGATGTCATTCAAGAACGAACTAACATCGGCAATACAGGAACCAATGTCGGTCAGACAGAAACCAATGTCGGTCATGTGGAACCAACGTCGGTCAGTTATAGGCCTGGAGGTGACCGAGGTCGGTCACTATCAGAGAATTTAGGTGGATAGCGTGTTGTGAATGAGTCTCAGATGCCCATCAAGAGGTCAAAAAGGGTAAGTAAACCTCCACTTTGATATTCCCCTTCATTATTCTATTTATTACTTACTAATGGTGGAGAACTAGAGAGTTTTAATGAAGCAATACAGGTAGAATCCAAGAATCAGTGGGAGCTAGTCATGAATGAGGAAATTGATTCCTTGAGAGAGAACCAAACATGAGATTTGGTTGAGTTGCCAGTAGGAAAGAAGACACTAAAGAATAGATGGATTTACATATTGAAGGAAGGTGAGAATGGACAGATGAGATATAAGGCTAGGTTGGTAGTGAAAGGATTTGCACAGAAACCAGGTATTGATTTTGGTGAGATTTTTTCTCCTGTAGTTAAAATGACTTCTATACAGACTGTATTGTCTTTAGTTGCTATTGAGGATTTGCATCTTGAGCAGCTTGATGTTAAGACATCATTTCTTCATGGAGATTTGGATGAAGAAATATATATGAATCAGCTGAAAGGATTTGAGGTCAAAGGTAAGGAGAAACTTGTGTGCAGATTGAAGAAAAGCTTGTATGGTCTCAAGCAAGCTCTTAGATAGTGGTATTTGAGGTTTGACAGGTTTATGACTAAGCATGGCTATAGTAGGTGTCAATCTGACCATTGTGTGTATTTTGAGAGATTGGATAATGGTAGATATATTATTCTATTGTTGTATGTGGATGATATGCTAGTTGCAGGATCACACATGCAGGATATCTCTGAGCTTAAGGTGAAATTAGCTCACACATTTGCCATGAAGGATTTGGGAGCAGTAAATAAAATCCTTAGCATGAGTATTAAGAGAGATAGGAAAAATCACAGGTTGATTTTGTCTCAAGAGGATTATGTGAACAAGGTGTTCAAAAGGTTCAATATGTAGGGTGCAAAACTGGTAAGCACACCTATGGCTGGACACTTCAAGTTGAGTAAAGAATAGTGTCCTAATTCACATGATGAGGTAGAGTACATGAGTAGAGTTCCATATGCTTCCATAGTTGGGAGCTTAATGTATGTAATGGTATGTACTAGACCAGATATTGCCCAAGCAGTGGGAGTTGTAAGTAAGTATATGGCCAATCCAGGGAAGGAGCACTGGAAAGCAATCCAGTGGATTCTTAGATATTTGAGAGAGACCAATAGTAGGTATTTGTGCTATGGTGGGTAAAACACTTCTCTACATGGATATGTAGATTTAGATATGGTAGGTGATTTGGATGGTAGAAGGAGCACCACAGTATATGTTTTCACTATTGGTGGAATGGCGGTTAGCTGGATTTCAAAGTTGTAGAAGGTTGTTGCCTTGTCTACTACAGAGGTAGAATACATTTTAGTCACAGAGGCCAACAAGGAGATGATATGGATGACACGGTTCATGGAAGAGCTAGGAAAGGAGTAAGAGAGTTGTAGATTATATAGTGATAGTCAAAGTGCAATTCATTTGGCTAATAATTCAGCCTTTCATTTAAGAACCAAACATATACAGATAAGGTACCACTTCATTAGACAGGTATTGGAGGATGGTGAGTTAAAGTTGGAGAAGATCCATATAGATAAGAACCCTGTTGATATGTTAACCAAGCCAGTAACAAAGGAGAAGTTGAATCTTCATTCAACTTTTGTTGGTCTTCATGATTGAGTTTGAAGATGGAGAATCTAGAAGATGTTGTTGTACAAGTACTGGTGCAACTTTTTATCTCCAAGTGGGAGATTGTTAAGGTGTGGAGCTAAAAGCTTCAACAAATGAGTGAGTGCAAAAGTTTCAAGAATCACACAGTCACCGATGATGGTCAAGAATGGACCAGAGGCTGTCGGTGTTGGTCATGGATCGGCTGATGTCAGTCATAGGCAGACAGGCAGGGACCAACGTCGCTCACTTGTGCATCCAGAATCTATTTTCATCGACAGAACAAAATGTTTGCATGATAGGATTAAGTGTTAGTCTTAAGTCTGCATCTCTATCTTTAGTAGGACTATTTTGAGCCCTTGATTAGGAGGTGCATCTAATGGTTGTAATTGTATGCTCATGTTTCTTAATATTATATATAGGATTAGATCTTCATAGCTTATTGTAATAGTATTGTAAAATATATGTGTATCAATCCAAGTTGTTGGAACTGATTGTAATTGTGAGAGAGAACTCTTGAGGGAAAGAGATCTGGAAAGAGATCTGTACATCTAAGAGAGGTGTGGAAGAAAGAGAGATTTCTTCAATTGTATTTCCAAGAGTTTAATACAAGTTTTTAGGGTGGTTTCTTGTATCTCTTATTCTTTGTTGATTCTGATTTCTAGTTGTTTTCAATTCTAGTTTAATTCCGTGTTTAGTTGCTTGCAAAAGTAATCAATTGTTATTGTCTAGATCCTGATAGTCAAGACACTGAAATTAGGTTTATCAAAACAAGAGGAATTTTGACCTTAAGGACTCTAAAGAACTTTTCCTAGCCACATAAGTCTCAAGTCAAAAAATTAAGTATATAGATCATCCCATGAAGTCTATATGCTTGAAAACTAAAATGTACCTACCTTTGCATAATGTGTTCCCTATTCCTCAGGACCCTTTATAGAGCCATAGGTCTACTGTGAAGATTGGGTACTTGCATGAGCAAGTAGCTAGCACCATAAAGTTTATTGAATTTTCTTGTTCCAATATACTAGCTTACCACACCCTAATGAACCTTGAATCTATCATGAATCCATCTATGGAGTTTAAGCTTCGATTAGAGGTAGGATATGTGATTGCAATCACATCTTTTGGTGTGATTTGAATTTTGAAAATTTTATGTTAAATTTTGTATATCATTTCCTTTTTTTTTAAATGATTTGGCTTTTAAATTTATTGATGACTTTGTATATTCCTCCTCCATATAGATCTGAAAATTGAACATGGGTGGTAAAGATGACTTTCATTTGAATACATTGGACTTGGTTGCTAATAGAGAGATCATAGAGAGTATGGTGTCTAGGAGTCTCATAAATTTAGGTAAAATAGAAAGTGTTATCTTGAATTCAACATTTTTTTATCCAATTTAGAGTGAAAGGAAAGGGAATCAAGAGGAATGAGACATGAAACAATTTGAATTACTTCAAATTGAAAAAAATATCACAAAGGGAAAAAATGGATACAATGAAAGTAAAGTGTGATTCCTTACCATAATAATTAAGGAAATTGAAGAAAACATGTTAACATAAATTGCTGTGAAAATTTAATCTAAAAAAAGAAGCAAAAGTGAAAGTTGATAATAAAGATCAAAAACTTGTAGCTATTTCCAAACATATTCTAGATAAGGCCATGTCATATCAATGATTTTACACTACAAATCATAAAATATAAACCCAAGGGGTGATAAAATAATGTTAAAAATAAATAAATAATAAAAAGATGGTATTTATGAGGAAGGCTAGATCCTATCCATAGTCTTACACTACAACTCATAAAATAGAAACCCAAGGGGTGCCAAAAAGTATAAGTTTGGAAAGTGATAAAATAAAGAGGACAAGAAGTGGGAAATCATGAGGAATACTAAGTTCTATCTATGTTTTTAAAATGGATCTCATGAGAAAAAGGGGAAAATAAAAGACCGACAGGAAGGACTAAGGTTTGTGAAAAGAGAAAACTATTGTAGAGGGTGAGACCCATTTAATTATCCTATAAAAAGTGTTAGATAGATATAATATATAAATAATTAAAATAAGGTATGGATCTATGTTAATTTCTCTATTAAGGATGAGCATGTGAGAGACAAGCCTATGTGTCTTTTAAGGTTTATTGAAGTTGAATTAGTTTGGTATCATGTAATGTAGAATAAGAGTGGGAATTTTAAGATGCCCCAATGGGTAATTGGATGTAGGGATGGGCATCATAATATGACTAAAAGTCTAAAATGATATACGAGTGGGTATCTCAAGATTCCACAAAGGATAGAGCAATGTGTGGATGGTCATCGTAAGCTACCCCAAAGGATAAAAATAGGAAGAAAAAATAAGAAGAAAAGAACACCCCATATAGTGTCTAAATAGATTTAGGTTGTCTAAGAAGATTTTGATAGGGTATTTCATGATGTTTGATGAAAGAAAAAGGATTTAAAGTAAGAAGAAAGAGAAATCAAAGATAGATAACCAATTTATCCAGATAAAGTAGGAAATCAACTAGATAAAGAACCATATCGACCAGATAGAAGATCAATGTTAGTAATTAGATACACTGTTGACTTGGTTGATAGAGTAATACTAAAAAGGGGATAAAAAGAGTAAAAAGTTGACAGGTCAATTGTGTACTACTAGATAGAGGTTGAGAAAAGCATAGAGTCAAATGGGTTGACTGTGTATTTATAGACAAGAGGTAAAATAGATAGATAAGATACATAGTCATGTTGGTTGATTAGGTACTATCGATAGGAAGAAAGAAATATCTTGTAAGACACTATATTGATCTAAATGATAATGTTCCAAAATAAGGTAATATTTTGAAATATAAATGATGTAAGAAGTGAAAGGAAACACACAAATAATTGGATCAATGTGAGTGATCTAATTGGGGCACACAACACAAAACCTTACACAAACACTATCCAATGTAAGTTTTTGCAATACAACACATAATGATTAGAGAAAAAACAATCAATTAAAAAGTAAATGCTAACTAAGTGATCATCTTGAGTGTTTTATTATATTATTATAAATTATTCAATTAAGTGTGATAAGAAAGTTGGCTAAAAATAGGGAACTAGAAAACAATCTATGGATGGTTTTAGGATGTTTATGATGAAAGGGATATGTGTTGGCAATGGTATTGGCTTGGTATTGGGGACTATCCCCTCACTTCACAGTCTTGTAGTGATAAGAGTGTTATTTGATTTGATAATATATACCATTAACCATGTATCTATACTTGGCCAAAAAACCAAGTCAACTTCCCCCTTGGTGATGAAATCCAAGTAGGTAGGCCTTGGGAAGACAAGTGTTAAATGAATTTTGAATATCATGTGATTTGGTAGCATGTGAAAAAAAAAATAGTGTAACTAAATGGTGATTTGAAAAACAATCTATTTAGACTATGTGAGTTACTCTAAGCATGTAAGCATGTAAATAAATGAAAATAGAAGTGTGAATTAATTACCAACAAATAATTTTTAATTTACAAATTTAGAATATTACAGAGGTGGTTTAGATGACACTATATGCAAATAATATAGAACAAAGTAGACTAGGTCACTAATATTATACAGAAGTAAAAGTATTTAAGAAAAAAATCTAATAAGTTAACTTAGTACTTTAGATAAAATATGGGCTACAAAACTAATTTGACCAGGTTGACTTACTTTATTTTAGGGTTGTAGTGTTAAAGATTACTAACTTGCATAAAATAGAGTTGAAGTGAAGGACTGAAATAACTGACATAAAAATAAAGGAACCTTGGTGGGTTGGAATATGATTAGGATTGAAAATTTTATGATGAATTTCCTTGAATTCTAAATTTAAATTCTACAAACTAAGTTAACTGGTTCAACCTAGTTTTGCAAAACCTTATGTGCTGAAGATAGATAAGATGACTAGGTAAACTTGTTCAACCTAGTTTGTTGATATAAATGCTAGAAGATATAAGAAGATGATAGTGTTGACCTATTCAACCTTGTATTATTATCTAGGACTAAATAATAATACTATGTCAACTTGTTTTATCCAATAACCTATATCTAATGAAGACCTACATAGACAAAACAAAGTCATTTTGATGTGACTATGTGTTAAACTTGCACATAAAATGTTATAACTATACCCCCTAATTTGATAAAGTATCAAAAATATATAAAAATAATAAAAATTAAAGAAATTAAAACATGAAATAAAAATTTCAAGGGTTAGATTCATGTCGGGTTCACTAGAATGTATGCAATTAGAAATGTAGCAAATCTATAAATCAATCCTAGCTCAAAGAAGATAAATCCTACTTAAACTTTAGATTGGGAATACATTAGATAATTAGGGTTATGAAAAATATGGATTATATAGACTTAACCAAGGGATATCTTACCACAATAATATCATTATGGAGGGTTCTAAATCCTCCAGTCAAGTAAAAATACACAATAAGCCTAACTAAGTTCAATGTTTTCATATTCACTAAACTAATAACAAGTAAATCAAAAGTATAATATATTGCTCACCAAAGCTTGTGGCACAAAGTGGGTTTATTAAACATAAAATTAAACATTCATAAGAGAATCCTAATTAAACTATGTATAGGTAAGACCCTAATGCATGAAGATAACATAATATTCAAAAGCCATTACTTATGCTACTTTTATCTACTAAAAAGAGGAACAAAGTTAGAGATACTTACCTTGAAGATGAACCCACTAAGACTCAATCTCTCCCTTGGCCAAAGGTGATTTTAAAGAGGCTATTTTGGTTTGTAAGGATCACTAAGAAAGGCCAAATCATCCAAGAATTCTCCATAAGACAAGATTCTTCTCCAAGTAGAAACCTTAAGTTAAGACTCCTCAAGTAGAATAGTGAAAGAATAGATTGTAAATAAGTGAAAAATGAATAATTAACTCTTGTAGTCTCTCTAAAATTTTTGAAAGTAATGTTTTTATATAGGTGGATATAACCCTACACCCTTTCAAAATTTTAGGCCAATAAGGTTGACCTAGTAGATCTAGTATCATAATTGACAAAAACAAATTAGGTCATGGACTAGGTTAGCCAAGGGCTGACTTAGACCCTAATAAGTTTTGTCAATAAGAGTACAAGGTCAATGGGGCTGACTATGTAACATAAACTATCAAAAAGGGTCTAGTTTATGGAAGGGCTAATGAAGGTGGTAAAAGGCTAGAGGAGGGTGAAAAATAGGAAGCAAATCCTAGGGGAATTTTTTTAGGAGATGGTTGGATTGATAATAAATGGTAATAAGGGATAAAAATCCTATAAAAGACCAATGGTCTACCCAACCCTTTCTTGGTATACACTCAAAGATATTGAGACTCAATGGGTTCCTGCAAGATAGAAAGAATTAGTAATTGATAAAGTTTGAAATTATTATGTGTATACATAATGTGTCTCAAAGGAAGTTGGTTAGTCACTGATGGAGGCTATGGCATGAGTATATTTTAACTAGTGGAAAAGAGGGGGTTAAAAGTAGGCATACTTGGAAATAGACTCAAGATGGATGATACCAATATAACTTGAGGATTCAACTATCTTTATACTTTGTTGTCATCAATATAAGCTAGAGGTAAGTCTACCTTGAAAGGATATTTGTGTTAAAACATAGAAGTCCAAGGATATCGTGCATTCTTGTGCATTTTAAGGGATAGTTTGGTATCTATTTTATAGATAAAAGTGATTTAGTAATAGATATTATGAAACCTGTCATTAAAATTTTGTATGGGTTCATTGGGTTCCCTTTTGATGTAGGTTAATTACTAGTAAACACACTTGGATTGATGACTTGCCTAAACTAGGTAAAGAATGTGTTACTAAGTTGGACCTAAATTTTGATAGAGCCTTTAGTAAAGTTAAATAACCAATCATATGCCACATCTATCAGAGTGAATGGGAAAATTATATAGGTAATGTCTTCATATTTGGCATTCAAAAGCCAAAGAAAAGTTTTAAATGAGGTTACATGTTTCTAAGTAGTATGCCCCACACATGGGAGGTATCATTTTGGGTTCTTAGGTAAATGATGGACAAATCCAAGAATGCCAATAGTAAACCCAATCAACCACACCAGATGTGCATCCATAGGTGGAGGTTTTTTAGGGACAAACTAAGAGGATGAGCTAATAGGTGTAACCACATGTCTTGGTCTCCCTATATCAGTTATAGTTCTCATATGGAATTATAATGGGGATATTATTAGTCATCCAAACCAATTTAGGATCTATTGATCTGCATAATAGGATCCAAGTTGTTTGAGGTAGGATATTATCTTAAATCCTTTTTAGATAGTGGGAAGGGGTTCCTTCCTTCTAAAACCAAATATTATACTATGTTTAAGCATGAAATAGACTAGGAAAGTGTAAATGATGGGCAAAACTATTCTATTCAGGGCCCTCTTTCTAGCACCAACTATTGTTCTATGTTTAAACATGCAACAAGATGGGAAATTATAAAGTATGGGAAGAAATACTATGCTTAGGGCCCTTCATATAGCACCAAATTTTGTTTGGGTCAATGCACCTATTAGATTAGATGTAATGAGGGAGCATAGGAAAAAATGGGGGAATTGTATCCTCTTATTTTAATATTATTGTTGGATAACCTAGGGAATGAGATATAGGTATATGGATCCATTAAATAACCTATTTGGAATAGATCTCCAAGATATGTAGTGTTACCACTAGAGGTCTAATACCAAACTTATCACTCGCTGACAAAACTTATACACTTATAGTTAGACCAATTGTAACATATTGAATTTTAGAGATTTACTTTGCTTCACTTCACTATTTATAAATAAAGGGAAAAGATCACTTGTTCATAAAAAAACATAAAAAGAGAGGGAGGGTAAGGTAGAAAGAAATCATTTTGATTGAAATGGAAATATAAATGATTTCAAAACCAAAATGTAATTAGCTTCAGTTATACTAATGTATGCTAAGTTTCATGATGGCTCAGGCTTTAGTCACACAAGGAAAGAGTATGAGGAATAAGGGCAAATTTTTAATCTTGATTATCCTTTAATGAATGAACTAAAAATAGGTTTGTAGTTAATTACATATATATCTTTACAAACTTTAAATAAAGATAAAGGAATTGAATAACCTAACTAAACTTTAAAAATTACATCCTAGTTAATACATAAATTCCATACAAAAGCAAAAATTATAGTCCTATATGACTAGTGTTAATATATTAAATAAAAATAAGTGGAATACCTTCAAGGCAACTAGATTCATTCACACAAAAAATCAAATTTTCATTATTCTAACAATGTTTGTTTAAAAATAGATTCAACCCTTATAACTTACTAGGTAGTAGTATATATAGAATGGAGAGATGGGTCTTGCATCTAAGAGGAATGAGATAAAACTCTTGGCCATCTTGGCCTTAAATATTAAAACATGATTATGTTAAAATATTTCTCATTCTATAACATATAAGATAGAAGAGAATTACATCACCAACTAGAGATCATCGAAAAGAGGTATGATGTGGTTTTCATATTAATAGTTTTTTAGGCTCTATTGAGCTACCGATTATCATTTGATGAGGTCAAACCTTTTCAAGATAATAAAAAACTCATGGATTAGAATATTTTCAAGATTTATTATGTTTAGGAAGTGTGGAGAGCACACACCTCTTTTTCCACTATGAATGATTGAGTGATTGGCCACTTGGCACTTTTCCAATATCTTTGATTGCTCAGTCATTTTAAAAAATGACAAATATCTTACTATAAATGATTTTGGGGGCCATTTTCATGTCTTAGATATAATTTATCCTAAGGAAAACATGTGGCATAATATCATTAATTTTGGATTCTTCATGTATATTCTTCTTGCACCTCAACCATGCTTTATTTATCCAAGATACTTTTCTCATAGCATGACACTTTGCCTGATCTCACTTATTCACTAAATTCAATGTTTTTTACTATGTCATTGGCCTTTATATCATAATTTACTGAGATAAAAACACTTTTGTAAATCTTGTTCTTATACTTAGTCACTAAGCCTTGAAGCATGTACCTTGAGACTTTATCTATAGATAAGTAGGATATCGACATATGGCATAATATTATTATTTTAAAGGCTCATAGGCTTTGTATTGTCTTTTATTATGTTTAAAATATAAGGATGAGTGAGATTATTCCATGTGGATGGCCCATACTTTTCCATATGTGACCTCAAGGCTTAGGCCTACTCCTATTAGCCACATATAAGTGATATTATGTTTCATGGCATGATCTCACTTATTTAAATGCTTGTGACTTGGCTGATTCAATGTTTTATTTTAGAGGAATAAAATTGAGACACATGGAATGATACTATTAACCTAGATGATCATAGAGTCAATATATTATCCATTTGAGTCTATAAAAGTGAGTAACTAGGATGAAGATAAGTGGCATAATCTCAATTGCTCAAGAGCTTGGGTGAAAAGGACTTATAACCCTTTAACTCATAAACCATGAATAAGTGAGATAAATACATTCATCTCAATCATGTGAACTTGGATAATTTTTGAATAAAAAGACTTGGTCATTTCAAAAATCATTCACAAGGAATCTAGGTGCTAACAAGTGGAATGATATCAGATCTTGGGGTCTAGCCATTATATTCTGACCTACAATGACTTGGCTACTCTTAAATTTTATAGTTACTTTAGGTGAAAATATATAGGTTTAGAAAATGTATGTATAAGTAAGATCAAGTAAAATTACTAAGTATGAAAATTAATTTATACTAAAATGGATCTTTATAAGTTGGATCAAGAAGGCTTTAACAAGGTTGACCTATAAATCCAAAAAAATACTGAGAAGAAAAAACAACCTTGGGAAAAATTCAAACTAGCTTAGTTAGTCCATAAAGGTAAAATATAAATTTTATTAATGTCATATCACTAAATCCAAACAAATACATAAAATAACTTCAATAAACATTTCCATTTAACCTTTAGACTCGGGTATCAATCAAATTACTAGAGTAACTTTAGGAACACTTAGTTTAGAATCAAATTAAGACTTCATTCTAAATAAAAAACAAAGACTTTAGACAATGAATTATAGCATAAAATTGGATGCATTCATTTCACAATAGGACCTAAACATGGAATTTAAGCTCAAAGAGGGGTCACATCATGTTGTCTCTTTCCATTTACAATCATTTTAAGTTAATCTCATTTCCATTCTTACACACTACTAAAATTGAGTTCATATATATATGGGATCCTCCCACTTATTATTATGGTTCATCACCATTTATTTTTATGCATTTTTATAATCATTTCCCTCTCAATATTTCCATTTACTCAAGTATTATAGGTAGAATCACACTATTTTAAGAAACAAAATGAGTTGGATCTAGAGGTTTCAATTTAAGACTAGCCCCATACTAGTAGATATTCCCACACTTTACATTATTTTTAGGTTACAATAAATCATAAAAATCATATTATTAACATTTTTAGCATTTAAAATGGGATGGTATTTGATTTCAATTTGAAAATTTCATGTAAATGCCTATGATTTCATACATTTGTCTAATATTTTTGTGAGAATTTAATACTCATTTAATTTTTGGAAGTAAACATAATCACTTGGTGGATTCAATGGTCACAAGAACACATATTCAAAAGGGAAAAAATATTTCCTTCCTATTCAAAAGGAAAAATTATGCATTATTCAAATAACTTTTCTTCTTAAAATATTTCTTTTGTCATTCTAATGAAACTATACTGTTATGGCCAACCCAAGAGCCCTTCCCTTGTGTTATGAAATTATTAGAGAATAGTAAATTTTTAACAATGGAATCCCATCCCTATTATAGCTTTAAAATCACTCCCAACATGAACTATAAATAGTTTAAAAAATCCCATAGATGACATTCAAGATGTGGAAAACCTTTACACTATTAATAATATCACAAATCCAGATGTAGCTTTAAGACTACTTGATTCTTTCCTTAGAGGAAATTATTTAGATGGTTAAAAATTTTAACTACTTAGTCTATATCTAATTGGTATGGGCTTGGTGAAAATTTTTACAATTAATTAAAATATAATTTTTATGTGTTTTCTCTCATTTAGTAATTGGATATAATCAAGAGGGATATGGATAACATGGCAAATTTTAAACTCAAATTTGAGAAGGGTTGGAAAAAAATCCATGATAAATTCAAGCCCCTACTATATATATCATTTTTATATTATCTAAGATCCTTTCATCTTGATATTACTATTATGTTATAAGATACATAAATCTTAAGCCCACCTCAACCATATCAATATCATTCCATGACTGAAATTAGAATCTTACTCACATAACTTTCAAATGAAGTCCTAGATTTCAAGCATCGATTAGCCATCCAAAAAAAGGCAAGAATAACTAGGTATCTTAAGTCCCCAAATTTTTAATTCCCAAACTAGAAAGTGTAGTAACCCCATAATTTTTTTATTGAAACAAGAAAGAGTAGATTCATATAGTTTTAAAATATTTCAAAAAATATTTGAGGATAAGGCTAAAGAAACAATGGGATATGACTATATTTTTGGCCATTATAATAAAGAAGAACATAGTGAGCAAAACAATTTGTCAAAGGGTACTAAGAGGTTGTACTATGAACATATAAATATGGAGCTGATTTAATAATAGGAATGTTTAGAGTAGTTATTTATTGAAATAGAGAGAGAGGTTATGAAGACAAAGAGTTGTCACCTCTTGAAGAACTCAAATGGATGAAAATATTTTAGGAATCAATGGAGCTTAAAATTAATGATTCAGTCAAAGATCCACATTATGATTTTATTACAGAGGATGATTTAATTTAAGAAGATTTATTTTTTCTATAGATTGCATCTATTTTTTAGGAATCCATTTAAAATACATGATATTTTTCAACAACATATGAAAGGTAAGATTTGGAGGATTTATCCTCAATCAATATTTATGAATCTTCTATTGATGATTCTAAATTTTCTAACTATGCCATATATATTTGTTTTCTTTTTAAAAAGGATGATATTTTAGGTAATTTTCTTCTCACAATGGAAGGGTTACCACTCTTTTAAAATCATTTCATGTGAAATATGGGAGTATTATAAGGTTTCATGCTCTCTTGGAATATAGATAAAAAATGAGCTAGAGTTTGCTACTCCTAAGATCACATGATGTACAAAAAATAGAGGGATTAAGCCTTTAGTGATCAAGAGAAAATAAAACCATTCATCCTATAAAAGGAAGAACAACCATTTTTTGTAGAAGAACATGACTGTAGGTACAGTATTTTCTTGCTCTTATTATTTACAAATGTAAAACTCTTAATTTTATGTCAACATATAATTAAATAAATGAAGTTATTTCTCCATTCCTATGAATAGTTTTGTTTGAGCTAGATTTTACTAACTATATAGAGTAGTGTTGATGTGGGTTTTATGAACACCCTAGTAACCCTACAAGGTATCCTCTAATGTTTTAGGATAAATTAATAATTTCTCTCCAAGTCATGAGTTGTTGGGTATTCATATTTATAACAACCTACTTATGGAATAGAGGTGAATGATACAAATTGTTTACTAGGGTGAATTAACTATGTATAAACATATATCTACTTGAAGTGAGTAAAGATGATGGTTTTAACTATAGTGGGCAAGATTTAAAAAATAAAATCAAAAGGGAAGGAAGGGTAAGGCAAAAAAGAGGCCTATGGAATACATAAGATGAAAACCCTTCAAGACCAATACTTGAACTAAGGTAGGAAAATAAATCAAAGGACCAATATTCACTATAACATACTATAACACACCAATAATAAAACATAGTATAGAGTCAAATGGAACTATAACATAGTATAATTAAACATGCATGAATTAAAGGTTGTTGCATTTTATAGATTACTATTGCACATCTGCAATATGGGATTATAATTCACATGTAAAATACATCTAAATCAATTGTAGATTAAAATAAATAATTTTATTAAATAAAATAACTCATGCACAATCAAAGAAATAAAATACTAGATTGATAGATCATCCCATATAATCCATAAAATTGGAGAAGAATCAATATTTTCACACAAAAACAAAGTCAATCATAGCTTCTCATAATTTCTTATTAATCTTAGTAGCTAAAAAATCTCCTCCTTTTGAAATTTGGAAGATAATGAGATATATAATTTTGTATGGGAATGCCTCATCTCTTCAATATTTATCTAAAGTTACAAGTTAAAAATTAAAAATATGTTCTTAGTATTATGCAAAAGATGCATGCCTCATAACCACATTTAGAACATCTTTAGATAAAAATAAAATATGCATGCATAGTAAAAGGATTGGGAACTAAATATCCACTTTAGTAATAACATGTAAATACATAACTATTTTTATATCACTATGTTGATGTGGCAGTGCTATTTGAAGAGGTTAGTGGATTAAAGGTTTTGTAGCCAATGTAACTTTTGGAGGTCCCTATGGGATCAAAACTAGGCATGATGAAGTTTGCATGACATTAAATCTAGTAAATTGAAAGATTTGTGATGCTGGGGTGCCTGTATGACTTGGATATGTTATAACCTTTTAAAGGAATCTTATTTAATTTAAAACATTTATTTCATTATTTCCCCATAGAATTCATAGAATCCCTAAAATTATCAATATCTTGATGGGGTCATTTGTATTTCTCTTGGGTCTCTTTGATAAAAGGAAAAATATTATCCCTTTGTTTAACTCCACCTATTATTTGGTTCTCATGTTAATGACCTTCCTTTTCCTTACCATTTGAATAGTCCCACTTTACTTATCAAATCAAGTGGAGACTATGGGAAGTTTAGTCATAACCAAATTATACCTTTCATCCCTAGCACTTTGCATTTCCCTTACCCATTGGGGAACAATGAGTTCTCCCATTTAAATTTATTGGTTTGGACCTAAGGACTAAGAAGATGGATAAGTCATATGAGGTGTGTAATTGAGGAGGTGCCAAGGATACACTAATTTGAATAGGAAACTAGATATTTATTTGAGCAAAATCCTCCCATGGAGATGTTTCCTTCATATATGTAACTTCAATCAAGAGTTTCGTCAAGCCTAGGGTAATTTTTATAATCATTATAGTTTTTGTCATGGTCAATGGTTATGGCATGATGAGTTATAATTTGGCTTACTTTTACTTTAGGATTGGTAGAATCATGGGGATTAAAAATAGGAAAATCGATCAAAATTTAAAAATAGACTAATTTGGGAGCCATTATTAACTTTAGAAAATAATAATAAATAATTGAATCAATAGTACTAGTATAACTAGAAAAAAAAACCCCAGGAATGGTTAGGGGTAAACTTTTAGCTGATATTTCAATACTATAAATTAAAGAAATAATAGAAGAGACTACCTTGTCGAAGACCTATCTCTATTTTTGTATGAATACTTATTTTTTTGAAATGTCAACTGAGGACTTTTGTATTCCCTATTCTCCCAAACTCAATACTTTGGCCTTTTCTAGCTTGACCTCTTCATCATCTAGCTTTTCATCTATGGGATAATCAACCATATATATTATATGTTTGATTTCCTCTTATTTAATTTATTCCAATGCATCCATTACTTCCTCTAATTCCTCCTTTTCCTCATTTTCTATGATTGGAAGACTAAGTGATCATCTTTCTTCTAGTTGTTTATCCTTGGAGGGGAAGGGAGAGTCTTTATGCTTCCTCTACTAAGTGAAGATGGGTAGAGTGGAAGGTGGATGAGATAGGGGAAATGTTATAAGGATAATGGTGGTAAGAGGTATGATTGGAGATGGTGGTGGAGTATTAGATATGATGAATGGTGATGGAATGGTTGTGGAGGAGACCAAGTTTACCCAAGGAGACTTAGGGGATTGGGGAGACCTAGAGTAGTAGGAATAGAGAGGAAAGTAGTCTATAAAAACTCCAAAAGACTTACTTGAGTAACTGTAGTGAGGGGTGGAAAAGGTGTCATCACCAAAGATATCTTTGTTCCCTAGAAGAATTTGTTGACCTATGCCTTGTAGTGGCTATCTCTAAAGTCTAAACATTAGTTTCCACTGATGTATAATAAACTTGGGGATATAGGAGACCCCTTAAAATTTCCCTCCTAATTTGAGGGTCTTATTCTCTTTGAGTGTTAAAATAATCTAGTCGTTCATATGTATGTACTCATAAAGGGAATGGAGGTCTATCTTATTATTGAGTGTCGATCAGTTGACTTAGAGGCCATTGATGGCTTCATGTATTTTTTGCCTTATCCTTAGTTAATTTATGATCATATTGAAGGGGTTGATATTGAGACATAGATATTGATTTATTCCTCATTTTCATCTACACTTCAATATCATTAGTTTCATTTAGAAATACTATGTCATGGTCATACTCATGGTCATAAGAAACATATACATTCTTATTTTTCTTGAGTTCTAAGAGATACCCCTCACCTTTTTATTAGGGTCCCAATCCCCTAAAAGGTGAAACATGTAGATTATATTAAGTCTTAGTCTTACTAGCATGAATAAAATGTGATCTAAAAACATATTATTGTTTTCTAATGCTTAAAGGGGTTTTGAAATAATAGGCCAAATGCCTTTGACATAGTTCTTCATCAATGTTTTTATAAATTTGGTATGTAATTTATTTTTCCACTATGCCTTTTGGAACATGGTGTGGTAGTAGTAGGGGATTGGTCCTTGTTAATTCTACCTTGATAAAAATGTCATCTAGGTAATACCAATAGTCTCCCATTTTGTTTAGGATTTTTATTATATTCTAATCTAAGAATTAAAATTCCCTATATGGCCTAGAGTATTTGAGGATAGACATATTCACATATCATATTGATTTCATTATTATATATATGCATAAACATAAAATAGTAGTCTTAACCTACCCTATTTACTAAATACTCACTTGAAGGCTAGCATTCTTGACCATAGGGCTTGTATACTATACCCATGACTGTGTCCATTAGGTAGGACATCATGCAAAAGTCTCTTTGATCAAGGTTAACTAGTTGTGACTTTAGCTTGTCACTAATAATTTCTCCTAGTGCCACTAACTTGTATGATGTAAATAGTATATCCAACAGATGAACCCAATCAACCTAGATATATGAAATACTAGGAAAGCCATATGACCTATTCAATAGGGCCTTAACTATCGAAATTCGAAGCCTAAATTTAATGATGCAATTGGATGAGATATCCCCTTTGGGATTCACCCTTTGGTCTTTAGCAATCCATTATTTCAATTTACCATATACTATATTATGATCAAGCCAAACATTGGATAAGACCTTATTGTAAGTGGTTTTGGGGTAGGGGAGTCTAAGGTATCTCAAAAATGCTTTACTTGAGATTTATGCAGTAAAATTTTTAACCTTCCCAAATTTTAATATTTCCACATAAATAGTTGAATTAATAAAATAAAAATATGAGTAGGTCAATGCATGACATAATCTTAAGTTTGGCTTATATTTGATGGAAGCCTTGTTATTTGATTGGTAGGAGGCTATCTAAATATTTATTCTTCTTAGGATAAAGTTGTTCCTTAATAGAATACAAATTAATGGAGTCCACCTCTTCCTAGAGTGTTGAGTAGTGTAATAACTTGAAATCTAACACGTTCCTTTATAATACAATATCCATGTATTTAGGTTCTCTTATGAATGAGTATGGAGCAGGAACTAGAGATTTACCCTAGTTTGAAGAAGAATCCATTGCTATTTTATATCTACTGTAATTATCTTGGTGAACTTACTCATTCATTATGTGGTTGTTTGTTGAAGAAACTAGGGAGTTTGGGAAAATGGAGAGCTTAAAGATGAAATTGTTGGATTTAAAGAGTAATGGTAAAGTGAGTCTCCCTTTTGCATAGATTTTTCATATAATGTTCCCAAGATTAAGCATTGAATACATCTAGGTTCCATTAATGCAGATAATGAAATTTTATTCTAATTCATATTTATATTTGAGCTTGTTACTTAGCTTTGTTAGTTTGGTTATCTAGCCACATGGTGACACTTCATTGAGTATTTATGTCTAGTTATCACTTTTAAGACAATTGTCAATTCTCATTGATTAGTTATTTTTCCATGATATCAATATTTTCCATCTATACCTTAATTTCATCCTCTTTTATAAAATAGAACTTGTTTAGTTCTCATCTTGTCAAATTTTTAGCCTCCAGTCATGTTTTTGTATGCTCTACAGTCACATTTAAACATGATCAAGCCATGTGGAATAATCTCGGTGGCATGAAGACTCAAGATGTTTGAAGGCTTGGAGCCTATTTAGTTGAACTATGTATATTCTAAAAGGTCTCAGATAGTATAAGGTAGACACATGGAGTGGTATTGATGGCCCAGGAGGTTTCAGAGCTCAGATCCATTAGACTATAAATTTTGACTATGCTTTGACTCTCTTAAAGTCTAATTGAGGCAAAAATGTGCCAAGTGTCAGACTCTAAAAGTGTAGAAGCTAAAAGTAATTAGAATATAGACCAAAGGTCTTTTTAATCCTTTTTGGGTTCCATTTGATATAAATCTTTCTAAGTGTGGAGTTATTTAAATTCATGAAATCTTGAAAGTATTACATTATGGAGGCTATTAAACTTTATATATAAAAAGTGAAGTCTCCTCATTGACAAATTATTGAAAGTGTACTATGTGGAATTTTAATAAATCTTAATAACTTGAAAGACTTAAAATTTTATAACAAATCAAGGTTATAGATGATATGGGAGCAAGGAATGTGGTAATTTCATGTAACTGAAGTGGGCCCTACTCGTGGATGATTAATGAATCTCGATGAATGATCTTGTGATCACATAAAGTAGATGTAAAACTAGGATGAGAAAATATCAATATCATTAGCTTGTAAACCATATCATAAAAAATGAACTCACGAAAACATAAGTCATAAAAAAACTTAAGATACTAGTTCAAGCTTTGATTTTCATGGTTTGATTTCTTTTAAAACTCATCTTCAGGAGAATAATCGTAGACTATGAATGAATAATAATTAAAACATAGACTTATAAGGTTCATAACTTCACAAATTAAATATTTTACCATAATGGGTCCCTATTTAAAATTGATAAAATGTGTTGTGTGTTATAGGCACAAAAAATGGTGACTTATAGGAGAAAATACACATGAGTATTTTGAAAACCCAAAATTTTAGTAATATGCTATAAGAAAACTTAATTTTGACTAAGAAAGAATAAGGAAACCAAGATGCTAAAACAAAATCTTACTTCTTCATGTAACATACTAACCTTTCCATTCCTTAGATTCATAAATGGTATAGTCATATCATTTTTCTTGGTTGTGAAAATTTTAACAGAGAGATGAATAAACATTATATGTTTTATATTTACTTCTAATTGTGAAATAAAAAAAAACATGGGTATTAATATACTACCATCCAAACATCCATATCCATGACAAAGATAGCTCTAGTCCCACTTAAAGCCTTACTCTACTACCAGCTAGGAATCTATATCCCCAAAAGAGGTTACTCAAATCATCTATATTTATTAGTTTGCAGGATCTTTTCTGTAACACAAATTGAAGAAGGATTGGGGATCACTATTGTCTAATTTTACAAATAAGAAAACTCATTTTTCAATATGTCCCTATCAGTTTATATAGATTCCTATGTATATTATTTTATATCCAAGTTTTAGCATGTAATAGTGTAATAAATCCTCAAAAATAATTTTTTTATATATAAAATTTGCACGAATATATAAGATTAAGTCCTTGAAACTTAGAAATCTTATTGGATATAATAAAAATTTAGTTTAGTCACAATACATACATCAATACTAGATAATCTTGAACTTCTAGAATAGATCTCCCTAAATACAAGTGGTGCCTTTCACATGTCATCCCTTTGTTTTGGCATATCTTCATAATTTTAATTCAATAATTTGGTGAGGCAATTATGCATTTTAATAATTTAACCTATAAATCATAATGACTAATATAATAAAAGCAAAACACTAAAAATAGGAAATCCAACATAGAAAACATAATGACTAATCTAGAAAAAAATGATATCCAGCCTATTCTTAATCTAAACTTTTGCTTACAATTTAATCTGATGCATCTCTAGTTAGACTAACCATGAAGTAATGCTTCAAAAAATATTTGTTAACTATAATGGTGAGGTCATTACCTTGAATATATTTTAATCAAAATGAATTTTTACTAAGGATTTCTAATAGCTAATATGGTCCAATCCATAGGGGAGTGTGCTTGTCATGTTGTTCCTTATTTTCATGGGATTATCCCTTAAGAGCACTAAGTTTGAAATCTTAAAATACTTGATTTTAGATCTTTTATCAAACCATTACTTAAAAATATCCTCATATTTATTAAAGCTTTGTAGGGATAAAATTATTATGTCTTCAAGTTAGACTATATCTAATAGCTTAAACTATATTATTTCATCTTCACCCATATACTCTTGCATAAATTGATACCTTCATATATTGAGAGTTATAGGGAAAACTAATTTCTATCCATATACTAATAAAAAAGGTGAATCTTTAAGATCCTATTTGTGTCTAGTTTTGTCAACCCATAATGCATATTTCAACAAGAGATGCCATTCTCATGGTTTCTCTTATGTTAATTTCCTAATTATATCTAACATATTTTTATTGGTGGATTCAACTATTCCATTCCCTTGTGAATAAAAAATTGAAGATAATTTTATCATAATCCCATTCTGTGAATTGAAACAATTGATAAGTTAGACCAATGTCACAAACTATGGAAAAGGGGGAGCCAAACCTGGACACTATATTTTCCTCCAAAATTTTGATGTCATCAACTACTCTATAATTTTTTGTTGATACTGCTTTTGTCCACCTAGTTTAGTAATTTTTAGCTATAAGGACAAACATGTGTCCTATTGAATATTTGAGGTTTGTTACCCTAATAAAATCAAGACCCCACGAGGTAAAGGTGTGTCCCTTAATAACCAAATACAAAGGCATGGCCATATTCACTTCTCTTTTAGTAATTATTTGGAATTTATGATAGGTTTTGATGTGGTTATTATTAATGTATATCTATGTTAAGGATATAATATGAATAATAGAATAATATTTCTCAGTTTGTAATGTAGGTACTAGAAGACCTTAGGGCTAATTCATTTTTGATGGTTGATTATGTGGCCACCACATTTAGTCTATAAGCAGACCCTACTATAGGGACAACAAGAGCTTTGTAGTGATCAAATCTATCTAAAATTTCTTTGTATTGTTATGATGTAGAATTTCCTCTATATTTTTCCAACATATGCCCATACTTTAAATGAATGAGGGGATATTTATAGTTAACATTATTCTAAAGCGATCCATGTTAAAAAAATATTCAAAATGGAAGCAAGGTAGAGTAGAAAAGAAATTTTTCTTTGCAACAACATAGACCAACAAATCTCCTCCAGTTCCTTCTGAAAATAATGTAATTAAACTAACATATATGAGATTCTAGTGTAAAACTTAGAATATCATAATTACAATGAGGATTCTAGGGTAAATATAATGCATATGTCAGAAAAGTAAGCTTTAAAAAATGTCTACCTATAATGAATTGCATTTAGCACATTCATTTATAAAATAGAGAGAAAAAAGAGCATACTCAACAAATTTTGATAGCATAGATAAAAGAACATACTAACAAGATGCACTTGAAACACTACTATAAAGTTTAACCATTGAAGAAATGAAATCATGTATTATTAGCAAAGCTTTGAGAAATAAGAACATATGGAAATAATGAAAACAATGAGAAGATTGTAAGAATTCTAGTTTCTCTTTGTATTAATCTCACAAAATTCTATTTTGAAGTATAATAAAGGGGGAAAACCCCTATATATAGACCACTAAATTCCTAAGATGGTTACAAGAGAATCAGATATATGACACTTGTTAGTAGACAAGGTCCCTAATGTCCTAAAGCTATAAAATATTCCCTATTAAAATAAGTAATATTTTACAATGTAATTAAAGGGAATTAGGACATGATTCTTATCAATAAAAATCCCAATAGATGGTTATATCATTATTGAAGTGTTGGGATAAGATCCCACTAGTGTAGTCGATGATGAATCTCTTGGTGTAGAAGTAGATGGATATGAACTAACAATAGCTAAAGAAAGAGTGTTGGTGTTATCTAAAGAATAATATATCCCAAGAGGGGATAAGGAGGTAGAGGCTCCTATGATGATAGTTCACTTTTTGGCTTTAATTTTTCCTCTCCATGTTTTAGAGCATCTATTATAGTCATTGTTGATAAAATTTAGATCGATAATAGGCTCCTGTAATAGCTTTATTATGAGCCCTACCATTGCATCATATTTTCTCAAGAGAGGTTCTACTCCTTCATTAGTTGCTACAAAATTATATATCCTCTGATTGGTAGAGGATACCAAATCTGCCATCTCTTATCTAAAGGTTATTCCTTTGGCCATGGATTACTTCCTAAAGTTCAAAATAAAGTTCTGTAGCTAGACCTTGAAGGCATCTTTACTAATAATGGAACCATCTTTGTTATCAAGGTGCATGATCTTGGCATCCTTTAGAAAAGTTATGACCCTACCACCTTGTTGGGTGAGATATTGGCCTAGGGACCTCATTTCATCAATCCATTAGTTTATAGCTTTCCTTCTATCAATTACATATGATTAAGCAATGTTCAAGTTTTCTAAGGGGATTAGATTTAAGTCCTCAAACTTCTTCATCCTAAAACTTCACCAAGTTGATTATATTACTATTATATGCCCCATATATAAATTTTGCATTGAATATCTTATTTTTTATATCATCCCCCTTTACCTTGTATTTGGATAAGGTGTTCAACATGTCAAGCATTTCTCCCACATCACATTCCACCTTAGTTATGTTTTGCTCTGGTAAGGTGGCCTTGGGTTGTTGCTCTAGGTAAATTGATTTATATTATAATCCTTTTATCAATTCAACAACCACATCACCATATGCCTATAGAGCCAAGAGGGGGTCCTCTTCATACTATTTTTGTTTCCATGGCCTAGATTTCTTTGTCTTAGTTAGCTCAGACAAGGTCTCTTCTGACTCATACATAATTGTTTGGTCTGTATGGGTGACCTTCCTATTGGTCACCCTCTTCCTTGCCCCAAATTTATTGTAAAATTTGAGTGTGACCTAAGGAGGGTCCATTATGACCAAATTTAGGTTCTCCATTATTGTTAATTGCATCTACTTAATCCATGATTTATCTAAAGAACCATTAGGGGGCTGAGATGTTAGAGGTAATGGCTAAGCTGGTATCAACCCTTGGAAAGTAGATGTGTGGGAGGAAATTATGGATGTGACAAATACAAATACAGATCTAGGGTAGGAAGAAGGAATTTACATTCCTAAAGGTGAAGGATAACTAGTGATAGCTAAAGTATTAGTTGTGAATAGGGGAACTTGGGGGATGAAAAAAGTAGGTCTCTTTTTAAGCAGTCATGGACTTGGTTTAGGCATAGGCCTAGGTATAAATAGAGGAAAATTGACCATTATTGAGACACTAGAGGTGTATGATATGACAAATGGGTTGATGGTAGGTAATGACATGATCATAAGCCTAATGACAGGTCTAGTGAGGGGAAAATATGGTATGGGGTTCACATGGCCTAGAGCTGGGGGCTCACAAAGTATGCTCAAAGGTTGCTTATAGGATAAAGGAGATAAATAGACACTCTCTTGACCTATTATACTCAGTTCCTCCTTGATAGGAAGTAAGGGAGGTAACCTTGATGCTAAAGTTATTGGTCTTAGAGTAGATATAACTACTTCCCCTATTGAAGGTCTTACTTGTATTGAAGTATCAATTTGTACATAGGATGGGTTACCAAAAGGGGATCTTAAATTAGAATCCTACCCATTATGATTTCCTATATTAGCTCCTCCCTTCTCCAAAGTGTGATACAATGCCTATAATATTCTATGATTGAGTTGTGGGTCAATAAGACTCTCCTCTTCATCACTAATAGTATTGACTATAGATGTTGATGCTCTTACTTGAGTATCTTGATGTTTAAAAACATAAAAAAAACTTGCATTAACTAACCTCCTTTCACCTATGGGATATTAATATCCTTCAATATATACTTCACCTAAATGTCATTGGTTGCATTGATGTAGAATTTGTCTCCATATTTAAGGTCATGATGGTATGTAATGATCAAGGCATCTTTGTGTTTAATGAAGTGATTGAATGTTAAATGAATAGGGTCCTATTCCTTATTATTATCTTTATCCAAAATAAAGGTGGACCTTTGATTAGAAACAACCATAACTAAATTCTTGATCTTAAATCAACAATTATTGGATATTTGAGGATGAACCAATCATCTTTTATTATTCTTGAATAATCCATCTACCCCTATGAGTAGTTGGAAGGTGATATCTTATTTGACCAACTTGTTTAACACTATGGTTGGCAGCCTAAAGTGGATTATCCTAATTCCTACCACCTTTATTACCATGTCGTTAGGATGATACCAATAGTCTCCTAATATGTTGTGTTTCCCTAATTTATTCATATAGCTTGGGCATAGTCCTCTCATGGATGATCCTATATAGAAATGGGTATAAATGCTTAGAAATAGATCACATATCTTGCTTGTACTTATAAATTATTACTTTTGATAAGACATGGGGCACAATCCACTTTAGGTTTGGATCCCAATTGGTGAATTAAGGGAATTTTTGAGTATCACATATGGCATCAACCAAGTAAGACATTATATAGAAATGATATCCTTGGCTATCCTTGGTATTCCTAATCTAGATTAACAAGTTGTAGAAAATGATCTCTCCTAGAGGGGGAGTCTTGGTGTCATCTATGATCATGGACAAAATTGGAACCCATTTTTCATCTATGTGTCTAGTGTCCTTGGCTCCATGCAGCTTGCTCATCATATCTATTCCCATCCTTATCCTCTTCCTAAATTGGATGATGGGGAAATAATTGATATGGGAATTGTAAACAAACCTCCCCTTGTTTTCTACTTGGTCTCTCAAAACTTTTTTGATGTTGTGTTTTAAGCCATTGGGTGATAATTTCTTAATTATAAACAATATCTGGCTTGGGCATATCATAATAAGCCTTAAAGGCTATCCCAACTATGAAATAAATGTCATTACCTAAATTGAAGGACTTAATAATATTGTCTACACACTTGGATTGAATAAACATTTGGTAGACTAAGTGCAAGGGAGCACCTCTAGATTAGACATAGCCTTGTGCAATCCCATAGACTTAAGTGCCAAGATATCTAACCTTTCTTCTACAACATTGGGATCTTCCTCCTCATCATTGTACCTATTTTTAGTCTTTTATACATGGTATAATAAATCATTTTAATGCTTATCTTTAGTGGATAATGTAATGGAATTGAAATTAGTGTCCTAGAAGAAGATGTTCATTCCATACAAATAAAGGAATGGAACTTGCTCTGGCTTGGCAACTCTAGATGTTCCTACTTCAACCATGATTTCCAAATTTTTGATTAATGAGCTCATGGATTTTCTTGATTTGAATACACACATAGAAGTATTTATCAAATAACACATAGTACTTTAGAGTTTTCTAGAAAATAACAAAGTGAATGTAAAGCCTCAAGATAACAAGATTTAAACTCTATATTTTTAAAATTTTGAACTGAAAGATACAAGTCATAAATGGAAAGTATATTTAACTCACTTTGATTTAAAGTATAGGTGGATCTTATATTTTTCTTTAATGGATTCAAGAATCCACTTTTATAAATCAGCCAATCACTACTCTTGATTTGTCCATGCATCCTTTCATCACAGGCTTGACTTTTCTCTTAAGGTGACTTGGCTTTATAACCACCAAAATAAACCCCAACAACATTGAATTTATTCCAAATATTGACACTTTTTAGAGATCTATGTACCATATAGGTGTCATAATTGATGAATTTTTGACACTTGGTGTTTTTTCATGCAATCATCCTTGGATTTTGAATATTGGACCACTCAAGTGAGTTATGTGATATTCTACCAAATGACATCTTTTATTGGATCACTCTTCCTTTTGATCTTGAATGGATTGACCCATTTTGTTTTGGGATGATGGGACCTTATTAACTCAACTATATTTACAAGTGGCACACTCTCATTGGCTCATATTTTTGTGCAACTTTGTTATACAAAACTTTTAATGGACTTGACTATTGTAACACTTGGTCATGTGTCATATTTTGGTTGGATCACTCCTTAATAGGTTTTGAAGTTTCTTTTTATGGTAATGTTACCATGGGGAAAGAGGTACACATGTCACCAAACCATTAATTATAGCTAACATGTGGCCTCCACATAACATCCTGCTAATAAAGATTAAGTGACTAAGTGACAAGTGTCATCTTATCATGCACTCGTAATGTCGTTAGAATTGAACCTTGCATCTTAGCCTAGGGGTGTGAAAGGAAAAACTAAATGACAAGTGGAATATATGGTTAGGTCACTTTATAATAGGAATATTTAAATGAATTAAGAGCTCTAAAGGTTGTGACTAATCACCATGTGGTGTGCCCTAATGGGGTTGATCTTCTTTGTAGGATAAAATGTAGTGATTGAATGACAAGTGGGACATTCCCATTGGGTTTTTTGGATATGAGACTTGATAACATAGTAATATCATTAGAATACCATGAATAAATTCCAAGTGGTATGTTATTATTGGATCTCTAGGTTATATATCCTTTATAACTTTTCTTTAAACTCAGAACACTATGATTGAGTGCCAAGTGCCATGTTTTAGTTGGGTTGCTAGGTTGAGACTATTTTTGAAGGATAAATTATACATGACTAAGTCCCAAAATTTATATGATTGAGATATCAATGCATGTGATGTTTCCACATTTCAATCGAGATCAATTTGGCATCATGTTTTTGCATAAAGGAGAGAATAAGGAAGTTAGTGAACTGTGTGATAAAGAAAAAGGGGCAAGTCAGAAAATTTAAACCTTAAATCTAGAATCTCACTTGGAACCTTTTATACAGCTTAAAATTAAGGTATTTCATAGTGTTGAATATGATTTTTGACATAGCTAAAGTAATACCATGATTTGACAACCTTAATTAAGTCACACAAAGGGTTTTCATCATGTGAAATAAATGGCAAGGTATGTTTTAGGGTAAATGAACAAAATTTCATAGGGTACCCATTTTTAGGAAAATGGGGCATGTTGAACTCAAAAAATGGTGACCTCTGTGGGAAACATATCAATATGTTAGAATTTAGATATCTTGGTTTAGAATGTAATCATTAAGTAATCGCCCCTTGACAGATGTAATAAATATTATAATTGGTTCTATAGAACTAATATCTTTCTACTTGAAGGATTAAAGATTGAAAACCTAAAAACCATTCATTCTACATGTGTGTTTTGTATTGATTGAACTTCATGCCTTTAGGTTTTAGAATCAATAGCTTCAAACTTTATGACTTTGAACATAGGTTCTAAGCAAGCATTTTTAAATATATATATAAGTATGTTTAGCTATAAATGGGATGGCTTAGGTATTGATCTGATGTTAATAAGGCATCCATCACCTTGATAAAGATACCTTTGGCTCTATTCTAGATATTTTTCCATTGCCAGCTAGGTGTCCATAGCCTTGGTGGAGTTTACCCAAATCAACTTCAAGAGAATGCAACCTATAGTGTCAAGTCTATTTCAAATTGATACACATGTTTCTACTCCCTTTTTTACAAACTCTTAGATGTTGGGAACTAGTTTGTTAGCCAAGTTTTGAGTAATTCTATAACTTTTGTTCAAAAACCATTCACTTTTAGTGACTAATTTTTGTCCAGGCAATCTTATGATGTGAAATTAAGTGAAATTATGTATGGGTTTTTAGAAATTTAAGATCTTCATCTAGTAAAATTTATGTTCATTAGCATTGGATTATAATCAGAATAAAATCACATATTTTATGAAATGATAAATTTATCATTATACTCTCCTAAATTTTTTAAATTAACATATGGCACAATCTCTTACTTTGGATGACCATCTATTTAGATGTACACAAGATTCAACACCTCAATTATTTAGAGTTTAAAACTTTGGACAAATAAAAGAGAAACTTGAGACCTTGCCGAGAGGGCTTACTATTAATCTAAAACACACAACAACTACTATAAGGAAAGAAAAGGACATGAAGAAGACACACGACAAGAAAGTAAAGTAGAAATGAAACTAAACTACTCCTACCTATTGATACACTAAACCAAATCATAGTCCTATGGTGGGGGTGTAACAGGCAATCAAGAAGTAGTACTACAAGTACTATCCATTCACCAGTAGAGCTAAGGCATTTCTTTGTAAGTCCTTTAGTTTGAATGCATTATACTAACATCTATGCAATTTGATATGTCATGATTTAAAGGGGTGTGAATTTGTCATGTTGGCCTTTTTTCTTGTGGGATTTGTCCCATAATAAGACCAAGTCTGATATTCAAAACATTTTCATTTTAGCCCTTTTGTCAAACCATATTTTGACTATGTCTTAGTGTTTGTTGAAATATTGAGGGCTTCATCTTTGGCATCCTCCATCTGAATGATATTCAATATTCTAGACTTAACTCTTTCATCATCATCCATGTATTCAACCATGAAATCATTAGTTAGCTACAATGTAATGGCAAATATTGGTTATTGCCCATATACTAGCAATAATAGAGATGACTTCAAGGATTGTTTGTATCTAGTTTGATCTTCCTAGAGAGCATATTTTAATAATTATTACCTCTCCCTTAGTTTCTTATCTACTAACTTCTTTATTTAATTCATCAAGTTTTTATCTATTGATTCTACAACACCCTTCCCTTATGGATAATGATTTAAGGAGAACTTGGCAATAATATTATTGTCATAAGCCTATTCTATGAATTATATAGATTGGAAAATCAGACCATTATCACACACTAGAAACAAAAGAGTCCTAAATTTGGTTGTGATTTTCTCCTCTAGGAATTTGATGACATCAATTACCCTGTAATTCTTATTGGAAATTGATTTTGTCTACCTGGTACAATAGTTGATATTTGTTAGCACCAATTTTTGGCCCTCTAAAGAGTTAGGATTGATGAATCCAATGAAGTCCAATCCCCATTATGTAAATGGCCTAATTTCAATCATTGGTTGTAAGGACATAGTTTCCCTTACTTCTCTATTGTTGAACACTTGACATTGATGACATGCTTGAACATGAGTGTGTGAATCTTTGAATATGGTATGCTAATAATAGCCATCTCTAAGTATTTGTTGGGTAGCGGTTCTTCCCAAAGGATGTCCATCTCCTAATTTCTCATGGAAATAATTTAGTATGTTCATAGCTTCCTTATTTGAGACACATCTCAAATAGATGCCTTCATAGTTTTCATGGAGCACTCATCTTTTGATTATGAAATGTAAACTTTTGAGCCTAAGTGCTCTTATTTTTTCTCTTTTCAATTATTGTGGGAAATTTCCATTTAACAAGTAGTAGGTGACATCATTTTTCCATTTCTCACTTTAAATTTGGTCTAATTATACCTACAAAACATCAATCCAAGGATCAATCATGGTGATTAACTGAATTATGATAAAATCAATAAAATATAAAATATATATGTGATATAGACTGGATCTAGATGAATAAATGATGGCAAAGATCACATAAAATTAACACTATATAAAAGAATTTAAAGTGATAAAATCTCAAAAAGTTAAAAAACCCATGAAGATGATATTCAATAATTGAGAAACTATGCACCCCAATACAAAGCCTTCCCTTTTCACTTCTTCACAAAAACCTTTACAGAACCTTTGTAAATAGTTTCCATATAAAAATATTAAATTCATTGAGTGTATTTTTTGTTAATAATATAATAGGGGTAAGACCCTATTTATAATAAAATGATAGGGGAGGTGACCATTGTAACCAATAGGTCCATCCTTCCCAAGAATCATTTAAATTAATTAGTTAATAATAAATCATAATATTTTATTATTTATTTACATGAGGTTTTAACCTTGTGTTTAATAAATAATAAATTACTATTATTTAATATTAAATTATTATTATTATTATTTAATAATAAATGAAAGTATGTTTGAGATTAAGGTAAAACTAGGTTTTGAAGGGACCCTGAAACCCTGAAACAAAGATAGAAAGATGAAGCATTTACGACCACAGGCAAGACCTAAAACCTACTACAAAGAAGTAGCATAAAAAGGTTTTATATGGACCTAAAACCACCAAAAAGACCACAAGTCATAACCCAGGTTTTACATAGACCTGGCTACACCATAGTCAAAAGATTACAAAAAGCTAGGAAACAGGACCAGATAACACAACCAACTAGAGGAACCAAGCTATTCTTCCAGTTCCAAAATCATTTTCACTACATGATTTTGGAACTGGAAGAATAAATGAAAGTATGTTAAGGGTTTAAATTATCCCACTTAGACATTAAATGTTATAACACCTCCCCTTAATTCTAAGTGGGGATAAATGTCAGTCACCTTAATACATGAATTATACTATGTACACAATTGAATGATTTAAAAACCTTCATCATGCGAAACATCACCTTTTGAAATGAAAATAATTATAATACATACAACTATAAGTTAATTTTAGGTTATCTTGATCATGAGACTACATTTCGTGGTTTCTCACGAATAATCATCTAAGCATATTTAGAGCCTTTTATAACATAAGGACCTCCATTAAAAAGTATTATTCTATGTATTGGGGTATAAAATTAAAAATTTCACACAAATTTTACTTAAATAACATAAATTCCACATGAATTTTATAATGAGAACAAGTATAGTGAGTAATAAGGAACACATGGACATTAGGAAGTGGCATTATCATGCACACTACCCCTCAATGGCAACTTTGAGAGGCCCAATATTGCATGAAACTAATAAAACCTTTTAGCACAATGTGGTTTTATGAAGATATCTACCACTTGTTCATTTGTAAGACATAATTGTAGATCAATATCACCATTTATGACTCTCTTAGATAAAATGCACATGAACTTCAATATGTTTAGTTCTTTGGTGTTGCACTAGATTTTTTACCATATTTATACAACTTTGGTTATCACATCATGATTATTATGAAATGAGTTAGTATGATACTCACCATGTAATCAACCCTCACAAGTTTCATGATGAGAGGGGATAGAAAGAAGTCCAACAACAACATTATTTTAAGGCATATCATGTAAACTTATACAATTAATAGGTCCTAATCTTTAATGTCATAATTAATATTCATTCTTACTATGTGATGAAAGAAAACATGTAGAAGGAGAAAAGATATATAAACCTTCTTTTGAACACCTTCAACAATCAAGGAACTAGATTGATTTTTAATGGGCCATCTATCTTTAAGTAATATTACAATAAAATTATCATTTATAAGTTGAGAATAGGATATAAAATTCTTTTTAAGCTTAGGCACATAGTAAAAATCATTTTCCCTATTTAATTACTTCTAGAAAAGAATTATCTCCTAAGTAAATTATTTTAGATATATATCTAGAATCACACAGAATATTAGATAATAAATTCATATGGTGTGATACACCACTATCTAAAATTCACTCATTGTCATTTGAAGTAAATAAAGTAGCATACAAAGCAATAACATTTGAATCATGATTATTATTTTGATTAGGGTTTTGATTCTTTTGCTTGTTTTGATTAGATTTCTTTCCTTTGTTATTTTTAGAATATTTATTATTAATTATATCCTTATTTTTATAACATGTTTCCATTATATGACCAAATTTACCACACAAATTATAATTTAAATTAAACTTAGGTGTATGAATCTTATTACCAGATTTCTTGTTCCCATATTTGCCTTTAGCAAAATTAGGGTTAGATTTCTAGTTTTTAGTGTTATCAATAATATTATTTAAAGTGAGAAGTGCTTGAGTGGCATTCTCTTTAGAATAAAAATTGGTCTTAACTTGATCTTCTTGAACTAAGAGAGCAAACAAAGTGGTAATATCAAGGATATCTTGATCAGTTTGATACTTAGAATTTAAAATTGAAATAAAATTTCTAAACTTTTCATGAATATTTATCTAAATGATAAAATAAATTAATTTATCTTGAATCAAATTACAATTACATCCATCTAATTAATCTTTAATGTTTTTAATTTTAGCATGAAAATTCATAACTTTCTCATCAAATTTCATAGGTGTATTTAACAATTTAAATATTAATTTAATAATATTTGAGAGATGAGTGCCCTCATGCATGGATTCAAGGAGTTTCCAATAATTATTAAGAGACTCTTGATTATCAATGTGGAGAATGAATTCATCCTTAACACTCTGCAAGATAATGGACATAGCTTCTTGAGATTTTTATTGAAATGCATTGGTAAGATCAAAGGTCACATGTCATCCAAAAGAAGATTTTTCGATCCTAATGACAAAATTCCATAATTTTTGGTCCATAGATTTGGCTTTAACATGAATTTTCCATATATTATAGTTATTTCCATTAAGTATTTGAGATTTATCTAATGAAAAATGAAGTGAAGCCATAGCTTCCCTTTAAACATGATAGTAAATAAATAATTGAAAAGAAACTATTTTAAATGAATTTTTTGAACTATTTTCAAAATAAAGTGAATTACACATTCAACTATACTTATTTACACAATTTAGATCTCAAATAGTAGAAAAAAATGATTTATAATTACACAAAACTAGGTATCAAAAGAGTCACACTCAGAATGACCACCTAAACACTATTATTATAAAAGTTATAAAATTAATAGTAGGAAGTTTCAAAACACAAAATAAACCATGCAAATCTATCTGAAAGGTGCTAAAACCTAGAGATCGACTAGTTACACAACAATATTTGTCAAAATATTCTATAGGTTGAAAGTCAAAACAAGTTTGATATATAAACTAAGGTTTTATACATGTGAAATGTGGGCACAAAAACCAAAAAATGGAATTCAATTTAATTTAAATTGCAATTAATTTTATCAAGACAACCAAAAAGATCAAAAAAGAAAGTTTTTAAGGGGTTTTGAACTTGAGATCTTCTTAGTTATAAGTTTTGGTAAAATTTGGATGATCAACTCATCTATGAGTTTAATTAAATATTTACATGCACTAATTGATATTTATTATTATTTTATTTTCTTTTTAATAATAAAAAATATTAAAAATATATTTATTGTGCATGTAAAATTACAAATAAATAATAATTTCTTTCTTTTAACTTTTATAGTAAAAGACAAAGAAAGTGGGGACCACAAGTCTACATAAATAATTTGATGTTTAAATAAAAATTTATTTAATAAACAATTTATAAAAATACATAACATAAGCTACATACTTATAGCTTCATAATGGCTCCCCTATAGAATTTCAAGAGCTTAGATCTCCTTGTACAGGTCTCAAAATTTCTTGCAAATTTAGCAACCCTCTTATTTTTATTTTATAAACACAATTAGACCCTCAAACTGGATTTTTTGATAAATAATTAAATAGTTTTAATTTCCCAAGGTGAAGTATGTTTCCCTTGTGAATGCTTGGGAGAGCTTAAAAACTTGTACAGGCACCCAACAATCTTGAAATTTGTTTCAATCTTCTAGAATTTTTTTAAATGAAGAAGGAATATACAAAATTGAATTTTGAATAAAAAATTATTTTCTTGAGTTTCCAAGATGGTTATGGCACCTTGATCTCACATAAATAAAAAATTTGTTTGACAAAGCTTTGAATTTTCCAACAAAAAACTCTTGCCAATCATCCAATCATTTCATAGCTTTGATTCCATGATAAAAACAATAGAATATAAAATATATATGCAATATAAATTAGATATATATGAATAAATGATGGACAAAAAACACAAAATTGACATAGTACACAAGAATTTAAAGTGGGAAAACTTCCAAGAGGTAAAAAATCCATGAAGATGATATTCAATAATTGAGAAACTTTTCACCCATGTTATGAACCCATGATATCTCTTCTCTTTACTTTGTTAGTTTAGTAGTTATTATGGATGCATATTCTTTGTAATTCATCTTGTGATAATTTATTTTATCCCACATTCATGGGAAGTAATAGTTACTTAGATTAGAATTCATATATAAATAAGTGTTGAGGTCAATGAAGGCATCTATGAGTTTATTGTGTTAAATTTGCTTAAAGGAGGCTTCCCCCTCGAAGTGGTCTATGATCAATATGATGATTTTAGTGCTTTAAATAATTTTGTAAATATATTATTTCATGAATTTATATCAATTTGTTGCAGGAGGATGCTCTCATGTGGTATCAGAGTACTTTTTAGGGCTAATTTTTTCTTCAAAAAGTCTTACCTCTATTTTATTACATAATTCCTTTCAATAAGTTTTTATAAAATCTTAACTCTATTTTATGACATAATTCATTTAAATAATTTTCTATATCACAATAATCTATTTTAGATCAGGGTAAAACTTGACTACATAATTATAAGAAGTGTTTACGTGAAATCCCTAAAACTCATTATGAGGAGTACCACAAGAACCCCAAAGTAGTTGAACCATTGAGAGGACCTACCAGTGAAATGGGAAATGACCCCTTTTCAAGTGAGTAGTTCCCATTTGTGAAGAAAACCAAGAGCTGTTGTTGAGAGATAAATCTATGGCCAAAACATTTTTGGAGAGTGGTAATTGATTATACAACATTGGTGGCTAGAGTGATATGTTCAAAACCCTTAAGCAACCATTAAAAATTGGGGCCCATTTCTATTAGTTTAAAAATATTTCCAGTAGACTCAAAAAAATCAATCAATAGAGTATTGGTAGACAAACAAAAGACTTTCAAATAGATATTTTATAGAAACTAAAATCTATAAACCATCTATAGAGTATCAATAGACTCTTAGAGGATTTACCACTAGATAAAAAATATAAAAAAATAGAATTCATTAGAGCACTCAATAAACTTTGCCAAATAGGAATAGTGAGAGAATATCAATTTTTTTTTGAAAAACTAGCCAATCACATAGAGGGATTAACTGATGAATTCTTCAAGAGTTGCTTTATCAGTGAACTAAAGGATGCAATTCAATCTAAGGTCAAAATGTTTTGGCCCAACATGATGATGGAAGCCTTAGGGTTGTCTAAGTTGGTAGAGGACAATATCACAACACAATAATCATTCAAATCTATAATTACTCCATTTAAAAGGATAGCTCCAAAATGATCTCACATAATGCTAGCCCCCAAAACCACTCCTATCAATCATTTGACTGAAGCAGAGATGCAAGCCCATAGAAAAAATGACTATGTTATAACTATGATGATAAATTCACTTGAGGACATTGATGTGTTAAAAAAAAATCTCTACTTATTCGATGTGTAATCTCCACCCAAAACTAAAGACTGGGAAGATGTTTAGGATATAACAAATGATCTAAAAGAATATTAGTCAATTGTGAAACTTGCTTCTCAAGAAGACCTACCATATATCTCTCTCTATGCCTTAGTAGGAGACACTACATAAACCTTCCCTTCTCACTTATTCACATAAGCCTTCATAGAACCTTTGTAAATATTTTCCACACAAATATTAAATTCACTAAGTGTATTTTCCATGAATAATACAATTGAGGAAATACCCTATTTATAATAAAATGTGAGGCAAGGTGATGATTTTACCCAATGGTTCCATCCTTCTCAAGAATCATTTAAATTTATTGGTTACTAATAAATAATAACATTATTTACATGAGGTTTTCACCTAGTGTTTAATAAATAATAAATAATCATTATTTAATAATAAACCAAAGTATGTTAAGGGTATAAATTATACCACTTAGAAATTAAATGTTCTAATAAATTAAACCTTGGCCTTGTACCATCTTGGTTGACTTGATCTCTATGCCATACTCCTCAAACTTAGTCATCCATTTTCCTCATCTTTCTCCTAACTCATTCTGGTTAAGTATAAGCTTAATAATAGGATGAGGTACAATGACATGAGTTTTTTTTTTGAAAGAAATAATGTTTAAAATTATTCATGGTGTTTATCAAGGTGTATGCTTTCTTTTTCAAGAGTGGGTATCTTAGTTATGTATCCTTCAAGTTCGTACTCATGAAGGTGATTAGATGTTCTTTCTCATCTACCTTTTGCATTAAGACAACAATGATTGTGTGGGTAGAAGTGAAAGAATAAAGGTAGAAATATTTACCAAAATTTGGGATAATTAGCATAAGTGCATGTGTTATGGCTTATTTGATGTCTTGGAAATATTTCCTAGCCTCAAATGTTTAATCAATATTTGCCTTATTTTCAACATGGCATTTAGAGGTCTAAATTTTTTGGAAAAACATGAAATGAATTTATTCACAAAGTTAATTTTTTTTTTAAATGTTTTTTTTTACTATTAGGAAAATCAAACTTGAAAATAGAATTAATCCAGTCAAGGTCAAGAGCCATACCATCCTTTATGATTACATGCCATAAGAGCTTACCTTCAGTTATGAAAAATATACTCTTCTTAGGGTTCAAAGAGATACCAAAGGTTATGCATTTATCTAGAACTTATTAGAGATGCATCATGTGGTCTTTCCTATTTTAAGAGAAAATGGTTAAGTCATCTATGTACATAATGATGCACTTACTGATCAATACTTAGAGTACATGGTCTATGGTACATTAGAATATAGACTTGATGTTGATGAGCTTGAAAGATATCCTTATATATGTGAATGTTCCCCACTTGATCGTGAATGCAATCTTAATTATATATTCTTTATTGACCATCACTTAGTTATAACCCAACAAGCCATCCAAAAAGGACATCATTTGAGAGATGCTAACCATTTAAATTACCTCATCTAAAGATGGAAATCGGTAATTATCCTTTTTTGAGGATCTACTAAGATTATAAAAGTCTACAAAGAGTCTAATATCATCTTTTTTCTTCCTGATGGGGACCAAGTTACCCACCCATGTAGAGTGTCTGATCGAGAAAATTATCCTTACATCTAATAACTTCTTTACTTCTTTATAGATGAGAGGCTATAAAACAAGGTTCATGGATCTTTACATTTGCCAAAAAGGTTTGCATGTTTCCTTCAAAGGGATCATATGAGTGATTAATTGGGTGTTGAAGACTATGAGATCATCATAAAACCATGTGAGGACATATTTGAATAAAGATAGTTTTATAGTGGCCTCAGCGACTTCATCTTTGGTGAAAACTAGCCCAATGTTGATATTTTGTGTATTACTCAATAAACTAAGATTAATTTATTTATAATAGTTGTTGTTTACCTTAGGCACTTTAGCATCATTTTTTATCTTGTCTCAAATGAATATAATCTATAGAGAAATCATGCCTTTAGGGACCTATTTTTATTTAGTTGGACCATGCCATCATTGTTAACCTCAATCTCCTTTATAGACTCTTTATCTTGTTCATCAATTATGTGTGATTAAAAGAATCTAAAAATAGTAATGAAGTTGATGATTCGCTTATCATAATCAAACACTTGAATGTCATTGATTTTGTCTAGGATATAAGGGCAAGATATCATCTTTACTATAAACTTTTGAAGTCTGAGGGCCTTAGGTGGGACTAGATTCATGACTACCAAAGCCTACACATCTGCTAGCTAGTTTTGATCCCTAGGTATAGAGGCCATGTTAAATTATTCAAATATTTTGATTAGATCCCATGCTCTAAATTTATATTTTGTAGGGTAGGAAATCTTGCATTTGTATTGACTATGTACCTACTTAACAACTAGTTATGAATCACTGTGTACTAAAAATTTACTTATGGTGTGTTTGATGGTAAATTAAAGTCCTAAAATTAGGGCCTCATATTTTTTAATATTATTAGTGCATGTAAATTTAAGTCTATAAGATTCTAAATATTAATTACCAACTAAATTTTTTATCATGATACCTACCCCTAAGCCTTTCTTGGATTTTGCATTGTCAAAGTACATCATCCATAACCCTTCATCCTTGGTCATCTGGCTGGTTTCACTCAAATTAGTAGTATCAAGAGCATACATGCCTTAGCTCTCAATCAATTTAGATCTGATTATGCACACCCCTCTAAGGTAACCACATATGTAAGTAGTTCGTAGACATATAACCATTCAAAGATTTTATCTAGTATCTACTCAATAACATCCCATATGTTTCTAGGATTTTAATGACTTGAATGTTGATGAACTTTTGAATCTAGGGTTAATGAGATAACTAAATATAGACATACAATAGTTATCCTACTACTTTGGCATTTGATTTGTCTAACCAGACAATGACCTTGTCATATTTGATTGGAATCAATCCCAACTTTTCAAAAATACCTATAGGAATTATGTTAGTAGATGTCCCATAATCGAGCATATAATGATGCACATTCTTCCCAAATATTTTAATAGTTAATAGAAATGGATGAACCTAAACTTTAATTTTATACATTACCATATTCACATTCACAAATTTAACTTTACCTTTATCTAACTTCTCAGTTAATGATTCAACAATAAATCATGTTACCTAGTGATTTGAACAAGATCAAGTAGAGTAATGTTTGATATGATTTTATTCATATATTCTACAATGTTATATCTACTACAAATTATATAGTCAACTAGGTATATTTACCCTTTAGAGGAGGAGGATCATTGTTGGTCCTATTATATGGTGTGTCAACTTTGTTGGGTAATGTGGAAGTTGTTTTAGGTTCCTTTTGAGTTTTTTTCCTTAAGGCATAATTGCTTTTCTAGTATTATTGGAAAGCATGGATCTCAACCATGTTATTTTTAATCTCATTTTATTCTTGGCCATGAAAATCATAAGTTTTGACCATGAAGGCCATTTTAATAGTGTTGGACCCACTATAAGGCATTTTTGTGTTTCCTGAATTTCTAGTATTGTCTTGATTGTCTTGGACAACATCATAACTTTCCAAAGACAATCAAAATATTTTGAAAGAATTACAAAATTTTATGTAGTCTAATTCTCCATGTTGGGTTGTGTTATGGACCCTACACTAATTAGGTAATGCCAATTCATAAATATTTATTTCAATCATCTTATTGGTTGGGGGTTCATTATTGTTATTATTATTAGACCTATTGTACTTTTGAAACATATAATTTTTATTGTAACCTTCTTCCATATTTCCCATTTTCCTTTGCAAATTCAAAAAATCACTACCTAGTTTTTTAGCCATCCTTTGAATTACTTCCAAGTTTCCTTTTAAGGAGTCAAGATTAGTGTTTTGAACTAGGTTTTGGACAACACTTTGGGTTTTAGAGTTGTTAATAGGGATTCAGATATTGATTATTTTTGGGGGGATGACCCCCATCATTAGACTAGTTAAATAATTCTAGTTGTTGGCTAGGAGTTACATGGCTCAATGGTAATTGATTAGAGATAGGTATTTAATTTAATACATGCATATTCTAGTTTGAATTTGGGACTAAATTTAGAGTGTATGTAATCATAAATGCATCATGTCTATAAATAAATCTTATATCAGAAAAGATAGAGCATACCTACACTTTTTATTGAGAATACATTCACTAAGTGGGAGCATGACCAGTATAGGGATCCGCTAGACCCAATTATGGAATAACTTGTCATAATACACCATGCTAGGAAGGCTTCCAAAGCCTACAATCTAACACAATCATGAAATAACCCTAAAAGAGTCCTAGGTTTTGATATTCACTTTATTCTAATAAACAAGAAAGTAAATGTAATCTAGTGCACACCAAAGCTTATGACACAAAGTGTGGGTTGGAAACAAAAAAAAAACTAAACTAAACATTCATAGATGACATATATTGATTTCAATGTATATGTAATCCTAATGCATAGGAGAGAAGCACAATTGCATTATCTATCTACTCTTACAAAGGAGAAATAAAGTTAGGAATAATTACCTTGAAGATGAACCCACTAAGCCTCAATATCTCCCTTGGCCAAGGTGATTTGTAAGAGATTTTTATGGTATGTAAGGATAACAAATATAAATCAACTCTAGGCTACACAACCTATATATACATCCAAAAGACTTCTCCACAAGATAAGATTCACATCTCTAAATAATGTATGGAACCCTAAGATTTATTCCTCAAGTAGAATGATCAATAAGTAGATGCTCATTAAAACTTATTATTATTTGCTTATCTATCTTCAAATGGTTAGAAATGAACTTTTATATATAGGCAGATCTTTTCCTAAATCCTTCTAAATACGTCAATGATATGGGGTTGACCTAGTTAACCCTATATGTTTTTGCGAGATAATCACTAGGTCTTGAGCTAGGTTAGCTAAATGGATAAAAAAAATCTCAAGTGAAAATACATAAAAATAATATAGGGTCAACTCAATCAACCCTATATAGTAATTAGAGGCTAAAAAATATATAGGTTCGAACTAGTTGACCTAGTATAATCAACTAGGAAAAGGGGGTCAAGGCAATAAAAATGAGGATAATGATATGAAAAATGTTTGAAATGGGTAATATTGAGAATAATAATCTTAGGTTAAATAGTTTTAAGAGACAAGTGTGTATATGGAAAGGGAAAAAGGGACAACAATCTTACGAAGTACCAATTGTCTACCCACTCCTTTCCCAGTGAACCCATTAAGAAATGTACTTAAAGATATTGAGACTTTATGGGTTCCTATAAGATATAAAGTGTTAGTTAGTGATAAAAGTTTGAAAATATTATCTGTATACATATGCCCAACTCAAAGCTCATCACATGTCATGTAAGTGCAACATGGGATGATGTTTCATGATAGAACATGATAACACATGATGTTGATGTTAAGTAAAGTGTAGTAAGTAGAAAATAAGATAAAGAAAAGGATAAAATTGAAAAACACATAAATTTACTTACCTTAGTGTCATAGATAAAGAATTAGACTGTAAGATAAAGATAAGGCATCCAATGTGAAGAACACTAGGCAAACCTATAAAAGTTAGTGCAAAAAAAAGCCAAAAGTAGAAATTTTTGGAATATAGACATATGATAGTGGAAAATATTCTCTGTGTCATCATGATTTAAATTCATTTTTTTTTTCAAAAAATAGATGAATAAAAATAAAGATATATATAAAATAAGAAATCAACTAGAAAATAATTGAAAGATTTGAATTTTGCAAAGGCATTTTTAAATAGGGAAAATACATGTCATTTGGCTCTTTTTACTTTTGAAGGAGAGAGAAATATCTCTAGAGACCAAAAAAGCAAGGATGGTAAGGAGATGATAAGATAGACAAGGGAGAACTCTATGAGAAGTAACAGGTGTACTAAAGGTATGCAACTATGAATCTTAAGCTAAGTGGTACAGGTACCGTGTTATATGGGATTACCTCATTTAGAAGCATTTATATTGATGATCAATAAGTGGGATCAACATGTGAGAGAGACATAGGAGAGGAGGGAACTAGGGCCATTGGTGATGAGGCTAATGCTTAGACCATGTCATGAGTGACCATGGACTAGTCGAGCATGACAAGGAGTTGAGTAGGAGGAGAGGGGTATGGGGGAAGTGGCACAAAAGATTCAACCACAAACTCTATAGAAAGAGCATCTATGACCACTAAGGACATGGATAGTGATGGAGGCAATAAGATCAAGAGAAATTTGAGATTATCACAATCCCTAATGACTTAGTAAGTGAGCTAGAGGAGAGTTGGGTGAAGAGAGGCCACTCAAACATAGGCTAAGGTAGGCATGGACCCTGATAGATAGATTTTTATTGAGGAGGTGACCTATAGAGGAGGTTTTAGTAGGCCACACAAATGGAGAGACTATGTTAGGTAATCATGTAGATGGTGAGACCATAGTGGCCAAGATAGAGATAGGTAATAAAGATGAATAAATTATTGCTAATGTTTTTATTTTGAAGTAAAGACTGTAGATAGATACATATTGTGAGATATAATAGTGATATAATATATATCTAGGTGTGATTTTATAGGTGTATCTAAGGATGAGGAGGAGATATGGGGGTCCATTTTGAGGGGAGTAATCCATGACTTCCTAGATGATACTTTGTAGTTGTATGTCCCTACTACATTAGAGGACCCTAGTGTACCATTTTCCCTAACTCAGGTGAGCTAGTTTAGATTAGCTAGAGAGGTAGTGAGGTAGATAAGCACATAAAGATAGAGGATGCAACCACCAAAAAAGATAGGTATAGGTGATATATAATCATAGCAAGACCTGGTAGAGGAGAGAGTTATACATCCATCCATAGTGATGTAGATGACATAGGCACATACATCAACCCTAACCTCAGTTGGTGTAAGCACAAGCACAAGTAGCACACCTAAAAGGATATGTGGAGGGACTGAGATATTGAATGACTTCTTTATAATGTACTATTTGGAGGAGTGAAACTGAAGGCTTTGGTAGGTAGAGTGGTTAGGCCATGAGATAGATAGGATGGAGCCTAGCCATAGAGCTAGAGCATTATATATGGTTGTACTTGTATAAAAAACTCATGATATATATATATATATATATATATATATATATATATATATAATATATATATATATATATATATATATATATATATATATACATACATTTTGACATGTTGATGTTGATTGTGTATGTTGTTAGTATGGTTGTGGATGTGGATGCTTTGGATATATTTCTTTATAGAACATGTATTTAGTTTTTGTTGTATATGTTATAGTAAATATATGAGATGTGGTGTCTTTTCTATAATTATGTAGAACACATGCATGGGAAAAAAGAAATAGACAAAAAGGACTTGGTAAAATATAATCAATCAAAAATGTACCACACACTATTTCAAGTTGGGAAATGTGTAATAACAAGAAAATGACTAAGTATAAATAACCAAGGGATGGTAAGACAAGGTGGTAAAAAAAGGAATTTGTTTTTAAACTAAAATGAAAGAGTTTTACACCAAATTAAAACAAGTAAAATCATACTAAATCACATTGGGAAGTATGAAAAAAATTAAATAAAATGTAAGGTTTTTAAAATAGCATAAATGGTATAAAAAAAATTTCCTTAAGTTAATCAACTATACTAAATAATGTTGAAAAGTATAAGAGAAAAAAAAATGGTAAAAGATTTGGTCTAGAATTTTCAATACTGATTCAGGCTGGGAAGTATGAAAAATTCAAGAAATGGTTAGATGCTTACATGAACTCACAAAATATGAAGATAAAAGCAAAAGAAAAATGAAGTAAGCATAAAACATATTAAATCAGGTTGGGAAACATGTCAATGATGTTCAACTTCATAATCAATCACATCTTATCTCATATGTGACACATGTAATTTTGTTTGTGACTTATATTATTGGAAAATTTTGTGAGGAATGTCAGGTCCTGTCCATAGTCTTATGATGTAGATCACAAAGATAAGACCTCTAGGTTAGAATAAATAGGAAAAATTAGGTGACAAAAGATGTGAGTAATAGGAAGGAAAAAGGTGGTAATTTTTTAGGAACATCGGGTAATATCCATGATCTTACAAAGCAACTCAAAAATGAAATCCCAAGGGGAGTGATCAGTAGACAAAACAATATTTCTCAAGAAAAAATATGAGGGATATAGGGATTGAAAAAGGGAGTGTAAAAATCATAACATATGCATCTTATGAGAAGATGTTAGGAGATAAGAGGCATACTAAGGATATGTGAAGACACTAAGTGAATAATGACCATAAATATGTAAAGGAAAATTGTTCACTATAGAAAAAAATAATTTTAGGCATATAATCATGCTAATAAGATCAACTCATGAAGGTAGATTAGTACAAGAAAAGGTAAAATGGACCTACCTTCCGATGATGTGTTCCCCATTCCTCAGGACCCCTTACATAGTCATTGGTATACTATGAAGATTGGGTACTATGAATAAGAATAAAGTTAGGTTAAATGGTTTTTATGAGATGAGTATGTAGATGTCAAGTGGAACAAGGGACATCAATCTTACGAAGCACCCATGGTCTACCCACCCTTTTCTTGGTGTACCCCTTAAGGCATGCACTCAAAGAGATTGAGACTTGATAGGTTCTTGTAAGATACAAAGTTTTAATAATAAATAAAATTTTGAAAATATTTTGTATACATATGCCCCACTTGAAGCTCATCATGTGTCATGTGAGTGCAACATGGGATGGTGCTTTGGGAAATAGAACATGGTAACACACAATGTTGATGTTAAGTGAAGCATAATAAATAACAAATAAGATAAATGAAAGGACAAAATTGAAAAACACATACCTTACTTACCTTAATGTTGTAGATAAAGAAGTAGACTACAAGAGATGTGAAGGCATCCAATGTGAAGAACATTAGGTGAACCTGTAGAAGTTAGTGCAAAAAGTAGCCAAAAATCATTTTTTTTAGAAAGTAGGCATATAATAGTGGAAATTATTTTCTACGTCATCATAAATCCAACACATTTTATAGTTTGCAAAAATGGATGAGCGGAAACAAAGATATAGGCAAAAAAAGGAATCTATAGGAAAATAATTGAAGAATTTGAGTTTTGAAAAGTTTTTTTTAAATAGGGGAAAATAAAAGTCATTTTGTTATTTTGATTTTTAAAAGAGAAAAAAAGAGCTTTGGATACCAAATGAGCTAGGATGGTGAGGAGATGATAGGTTAGATGAAGAGGGGCTCCAGGAGTCGCAACGGGTGCACTATAGGGATGCAACTATGAATCTTAAGCAAAATTTTGATTATTTTGTTGAATTTAGTGATTTTTTAGAAAAAAGTAATTTTTAGCATTTCTAGATATCAAAATGAAGAAAAATTAGATTCTAGAAGTAGGAAAAAACAATTAGGCAAATGGGTTTGAAGGAATTATGAAGAAAACTACAATACGCCACTTTTTTAGGAAAATGTAAGGGGTAAGCAGCTAAAAATAAATGGGTCAACCCAGTCAACCTAGTAGACTAAAAATAGGAAAAATCCACATTGTCAACCTAGTAGGTGTGTGCTGACCCTATACATTTTATAGACTACTAACCTAGTTTAGTTTTCCAACTAATCTAAAAAGTCTAAAATGACAATGTAGTACTAGGGAGGGGAAAATAAGAGGGTTGACTTAGATTTTTAAGTCAACCAAGATAAAAATAGGGAAATTATGGTCTAACTAGGTTTACCAAAGAACTAGAACTGTATGAGAATGCATGCAAAATGCTGAACGAGGGCTAGAATTACCCAAAATGACCAAGGGAAAAAAGGACTGATTAGGCTAAACATAGGTAAAAATGAATGAATTAAATCAATTTAGGATTATTATTTTTATTAAAATTGTAAAAATAATGTATTTTGACTATAGATGACATGGAGGATCTATTACATCTTTTGTTATTTCTTGGTTGTAAGGATGACCTAGGTTCTAGAGATTGGTAGATGTGTCTTGGCTACTAGATCTATTGGAGCATCTAACCATAGATGATAGAGTTAGGCTAGTAGTTGTAGGCTTAGGAGGGATAGTTGACATGTGTAGGATTCCCTTGAGTATGGATCTATTAATCATGTTTTTTGGATGTTGGGAATGATTAACTAATATATTTAAATAGGAGGTGGATGGGGATGTGGTGGAGGTGGATGTGAATGTCATCTTAGGGCTACTAATAGTAGGAGCACTAGTGATTATAGGCATACTAGATAGCCTAGAGTAGAGGAGAGCCTTGGCCATGTGGGCTGTAGGCTTAGATATGATATTAGGAGGTAGATGAGCTAGTATGTTTGATGTATATGCATCATAGATTTTGGATATCTATAAGGATATAATAGGAATTATGACACAATGAGTGTTATTTCACAAGTTAGACAACAAGGTACCACTATTTGTATTAGCCTTGAATAGGAGAATCTTAGAAGAGGGCATACTATATGATCTCAGCTCTATCATCTACATCTAGATCATACATGATATATATGAGGTGCTAGTTAAATGGTAAAAACTAATCATATTATTAATGGCTTGGATCTATGATAGGTTTCTCATGTATTAGCCAGCTAGGTTTTGTCATGCAGTTGATGATAGGTCACCTCGAGTATAGAGATCAAGAGAGGACCAGGTAGTGTAGGCTATGCCCCACATGTCAGCATTATAGATAGTGAGATGTTTAGACATAGTGTGATATCCATATTAGCACATAATAACAACATAGCTGAGTTGGTACATAGTTACATGAGCTATAATGAGGATAGAGGTGATTGGACACTATACTTGGTGAAGAGAGCCACATCTAATAGCATGGGTACTGCTATAGATGGTCTTACCTTATCTAGTGGCATTGATATTAATGCATGATCATTAGGATTGGTATGTGAGAGAGATATGGGGAGGAGGGGACTAAGGCCACTTGTGATGAGGTTGATGCTTAGACCATGTCATGAGTGGCCATATATTAGGAATGCATGATAGGAAGTAGAGTAGGATGAGAGGGGTATAGATAGTGGCACTAGAGATACCACCACTATCTCTATAGTGAGATTATTTATGACCATCAAGGACATGATATTGATAGAGGTAGGAAGAGTAGGAGAGAGAGGATACTATCACCATCCCTAATGACCTAGCAGGTGAGCAAAATGAGAGATGGATGATAGAGAGGGCACTCAAGCATAGGTTGAGTTGGATGTGAGCCATGACAGTTAGATTTGAGGTAAGGAGGTAACTTATAGAGGAGGTGCTAGGAGGCCATGTAGATGGATAGACTATGCTAGGTGATTATGTAGATGACAAGACCATAATGGCTAAGACATAGATAGGTTATAAATGTGATTAAATTATTTGATTAAGTTTTTATTTTGAAATAGAGAATAGAGGTAGATAGATATTGAAAGATATGATAGTGATCTAATATCTATCTGCATATGATTTTGAAAGCATAGCTAAGGATGAGAAGGAGAGATAGTGGTCCCTTATGAGAGGATCACTCCATGACATCCTAGATGAGAATTTTCAGTCATATGAACCTACTATATTATAGAACTTTAGTGTACCATCTACCCCAACTCAGATAAGTTGGTTTATATTAGTAGGGGAGGTAGTGAGGTAGATATGAGCACATAAGGAGAGGATGTAACCACTAGTAGAGATGGGTGCAGTTGAGATATGGGCATGGTAGTCATTGGAAAATGAGAGAGTTGTGTATCTATCTATAGTTATGCAGATGACCTAGGCACATATAATGATGTAGACCTAGTTAATGTAGGCACATACAGTAACTCAAATCAAGTTGGTGTAGGCATATGTGCAAATAACTCATCTATAGGGATAGGTAGAGGGACTAAGATCTTAGATGGCCTCCTTATAATTTAATATTCATAAGAGTTATATTAAGGCCTTAGTAGGTAGCATGGCTAGGCCACAAGATAGATAGGATGGATCCCAACCATAGAGCTAGAGAATTGTATATAGTTGTATTTGTTGTATCAAAACTCATGAGATGTATATATATGATGTATAATTTTGGAATATCAATGTTGATTGTGTATGTTAATGTTATTATGGTTGTGGCTATGGATACTTTGGATATATTTATTTCTAGCACGTGTATTTAGCTTTTGTTGTATAATCTATAAGAAATATATGAGATGTGGTTTCTTTTCTAGCATTATGTAGAACTGCATGGTTAAAAAGAAATAAGAAAAAAGACTTGGAAAAATATAATCAATCAAGAATTTAATACACACTATTTAAAGTTGGTAAATGTGTAATAATAAGAAAATGACTAAGTATAAAGAACCAAGTGATATTAAAATAAGATGGTACAAAGGAATTTGTTTTTAAACTAAAGTGAGATTTTTGTACCAAATTAAAATAAATAAAATCATACTAATTTGCATTGGAAAGCATGAAAATAATGTAATAAAATATAAGGTATGTAAAAGTGCATAAATGGTGTAATTTTTTTTTAATTAAGTCAATCAATAATACTAAATCATGATGGGATGTATAAGAGAGAAAAAAATTGATAAAAGATTAGTCATAAATTTATCACACTAATTCAAGTTGGGAAGTATGAAAATTTCAAGAAATGGTTGTATTCTTACATGTACTCAAAAAATAAGAATATAAAAGAAAAATATAAATGAAGTAAGCACAAAACACACTAAATCAAGCTAGGAAGTATGTTAATGACATGTAACATCATAATCGATCACATCTTATCTGATATTTGACACATGTAATTTTGTTTATGACTTTCATTGGAATTTTTTGTGAGGAATGTCATGTCCTATCCATGGTCTTACACTAAAACTCAAAAAAATAACACCATTGGGGTTGAAAATTAGGAAAAATCATGTAACAAAGGATGTGGGTAATAGGAAGGAAAAAGGTGGTAATTTATGAGGATGACCAAGTCCTATCCATAGTCTTACAATGTAACTCACAATTGAAATCCCAAGGGGAGTGATTAGTAGACAAAATAATATTTATAAAGATGAAATATAATGGATATAGGGAATGAAAAATTGAGTGTAAAAATTAATACTTAGGAGTCTTATGAGAAGACCTTAGGAGACAAGAGACATTCTAAGGACATGAGAAGACATTAAGTGACTAGTGACCATCAATGTACAAAGGAAACCTATTTGCTATAGACATAAATATTTGTAGGTAGATAATCATGATACTAAGATCAGCTCATCAAGGTATATTAGTAAAAGAAAAGGAAAATGGACCTACCTTTCCATGAAGTGTTCCCCATTCTTCAGAACTCCTTATAGAGTCATTGGTATACTACAAAGATTGGGTACTTGTGTGAGAAAGTAGGTAACACTAAAAGATTTTTTTATTATCCTTTTATAATATACTAGCCTACCATACCAAAAAGGACCTTAGCTCTACCATGAGGCTGACTGTGGATTTTGAGATTTGACTAGAATAAGGAGATGTGCTTTGAATCATGTCTTTTAGTGTGATTTGACTTTTTAAATTTTTTTTCCCTTTTATATCATTACCATTTGTAAAATGATTTGGATTTTAATGTTTTATGGATTTTTGAGATTCCTCCTCCATATGAATTTGTAATGACCAATCATGAGAGATGTAGTGATACACATGAATGAGCTTTAGGATAAAAATAAAAGAAGTTAAGTAACCAAAGACAAAGATTGACTAGGACATTTAGGATTAATAATGAACTAGCATGTGATCCCAACCATGTATATGATTAGTTTGTGAAAAAGGATGAAGGGAAAAAGGAGATCCAAGGGTGGATTGGTGAAATGATATTATAATGAGATGGATTATTGGCTAATTGATCACATGGTAAAAGGAGACAAGGACTAAAGGGAATAAAGTTTGTATAACCAAGTCACAATGATAGTTAATTGTGAAAAATAGAGATAAAAAATCAAACAATCATAAAGAAATAATAAGAGAGTTTTGAGAAAAAAAAGAGAAAATAAGGATAAAAAAATAATATCATATGCAAATATAAATGAAAACATAATCAAGATATAGTACAAAATTTAAAATCACTATATAATAAAAATATGAATTTGACACAACATTAAATGATATAACAAATGGATAAAAATAAAATTGGAGCATACAATAAAAATGTAAATGTAAAATCACCATACATGTTCTCATAAATACTGATAAATCCACCCACAAACATTAACCAAGACATCAAATAAATCTCTATGAAGATGGATACAAACTACAACTAATGTCTCATCAATCTTCAATAAAAACTAGGAAAATACTTCTCTTCTAATCTCCTCAACTACAAAAATAGGAATACTAAATGGATTTTTTTGAGGAAGGAAGTTATGCAAGGGATGTTCAAAAGAATGCACGGGAGTAGGCTCTATAGGAGATGCAAAAATCAATAGTAGAGAAGGATCCACAAGTGAGGGAAGGTCCATAGGTGAAGGAATCATGAGTGAAGGCATATAAGATGATGAAAGGACCATAACAGGGGATGAAACAATAGGAAGTGGAGACATGGGAGAAGAATCAGAAGACTTCTGATGGGGATGACTTGTGGGAGGAATGAAATAAGGTCTGGGAATAGTTATAAGGTGATATTTAAGGTGTTATTGAAGGATGCATAATGATCAAGGTGATAGGTGCCATAGAAAATAAACCTCACCATACTTAGGTATATATTTAGGGAGAACATTTGGGTGAGGCATGACTTTATCTAAGGAATGAGAGGAAGGATGAAAAGTATCAATATATTGTTGCAACTTATGATAATGGGTAAAAGAATGATTATTTGTCCCATGGAATAAATATATACACTTGTGAGTGGTCCTAGGAGAAGCACTCACAAAAATAGGTGTAACAAGAGTGGAAGAAGCTGAAGAAGAATCTTCAACCCATTTGGTGGGAAATAAAGCCATCCAAGGCAAGGGAAGCAAAACATCACTAAGGGAAGGTGGTGGTGGAGAATTAATGAAAATAGGCTCAATGGAAGGAGTAATGGGATGAGAAGTAGGGGTAGGCTCAATGAGATCATGAGTAGGAATAAGATCAACTATAGAAAGAGTAAAAAGAGGCTCAAATATAGTGGGAGAAAGAATGGGATCTGATAAGGGATCTATTGAGGGAGGAAAAAGATATACATAAGGTCTAAAGAGGGTTTTACTAATCTCAGGAGTAAACCAACCATAGTGATCAGCGTACCTAGTAAAACAATGGACCCTGATCATAGCATGATCCATGAGCATACTCCTATGAGGATCCTTATAAACTAGAGGTGTTGGTACCATCTCTATCCTATGATAAAGAGGAAAAATACTAAAATTAGGAATTTTAAATGAAGGAAAATAGGAAGATAAATGAAAATAATCAAGTATATAAGAACGATAATGGACAATCTTGACATCACGAGCCTATACAAAACCACCTAAAAATAGATCATATAGGTAATAACCATCATCATAAAATAGGGTGTGAAGATCAATGACACAAGTAAGGATGACCTTGTCATCTAAGGAAGTGTGTTGAATAGAATGTTGAGTCTTGGTTAAGATTATAAGAATATAATCATAAGGAGGCTTATGAGAATAAGGGTATAAGGAAGTAGGAAGTTATCAGATGAGGTGAGGTGAGATATCAAATTTTTTAATCTTTAGGCTTATCTCATCAGGCTTATCATCATCAAAATCTAAGAGGTTAGGAGTAATGTTCCCAATGAGTTTGAGATGTCCATTGTAATCTCAGGTTGAATTAATGATAAAGTTAAGACATTGAGACTCATAAAATGGAACATTGGGAAAAGGTTTAAGAGTAAAAATCTTGAAGACACCATGCTCTTAGAATTATTCTAAATTTTAAGGGTCAGTGTCACCTTAAATCCTATAAATGGCTCTATTATGATGTAATTTAATGTAATTTCTCTCATACGGTGAATTTGTGGCCTACCAAGTAAGATGTTATAATAAATGGTAAATTTAAAAATCATCACCTCCACACAGATAGTGATAGGTGGGATAGTAATGGGAAGCCACATATAACCTAGAGGAGGCATTTGCCTTTTATCATATCCTTAGTAAGTGATGTGTGTAGACTTGAGATTGCATCGTGAATATCCAAGGGTCTTAATAAAGTTGAGAGAGTTAATGTAAGCAATGAAACCTTCATTAATCAATTCATACTTAACTTGTATATCACCTATTTGGACACTAATAAAAAATGGAGGATTATCTACATGAAGAAAAATCTTGTCAGAAATCAAGAATCTATATGAAATTTTAAGAAAAGAGAAGTGTCCATAATTTCATCAAAATTTATAGACATCTCTTCACATTTTTGTAATATAATATCCTTAGATCTAGATAAGGTTTCCTTTGTCCTACTAGGGGAGGGCGAGTGACAGTAATTTTAAATAATAGTTGCATAAGATGATTTCTATGACGTGGAAAAATCCTCATAAGTTTAAGGAATGGAATTTGGGATGGAAAATTAGTGAGTTCTATGATGGGATCCCACTCATCATAACCCATACTAAGGTTGTTAGATATAGGTGCATAATGTTTAAGGAGGTCCTTAGAAGGAGGATTCAAAGTGCATTGGAATTTATGTTGATAAGAAGAAGGTGTAGAACAAGGTTGTAAATCATGTTGTGATGATGAAATAGTTAGTTCAAGGTGATTTTGAGAATTAGTAGAAGTGTTAGTATAAATTTGAGTATCATTAGTGTTATAATATGATGGAAGAGTTGTAGAAATAGAATAAGAAGTGTTATCCAATGGAGAATCAGAAATTGGATCATCAAAAGTTATAAGATCATCTTGCCCAAACTCATTTAAATGAGTTGGAGAAGAATCCTAGGTAATATGATATGTTTGAGATGGAGGAGTGTAGATAGGTTAATAACCTATAAAATAAACCACCCTTTGCATATTAGTGATGTTAATCACATTATCCTTAGGAGTGGGATCAACAAGACTTTATACATTGTTGGTGGAAGGGGTGGCTTGATTTTGGTTATCTTGAATAGTTTGATGATTAGGTAGAGGGTCTTTGTATATATCCAAATGATCATTTGATTGATTTAACTCTATATTTATCATGTGATTTATAGTCCTTGAAAAAAATTCATAAACTTGTTGTTGGTTTCAAATGATAGAATCATGATTAAAATTAGGACCAAGAATAAAGTCCATAACTAAATTATGAAATTGTCTATAGGTATAATGAGAATGATCATAATTATCATGAAACTAAAAAAAAAATTTAAAATCATTCCAAGAATTCATAGGATGGGTAGGTTCAAGTTCTCATGAAAGAGGCCTAGGTAGATATTTAAGCAACTCAGCTGAGGATAGAGATTTCAGAACATTAATATTGTTTGGTGAAGATTAGTGAGGATTGGTATATTGTTGAGAAGGGGGAGTTGGTTATAATGAAGGGGTAGGAATGACAACTTGAACATTGTGATTGGTGTCATAAGAATATATAACACCATCACTGGTAACATTGTAGTTTTTTCTTAAGTAAGAGATGAGGACCCACAAAAGGTTGGGTTGGCTCAAATTGATGCATAAGGAAATCTTGTCATTTATCTTGTTCAATATCCTCCTTCAATATACATAGAGAGAGAGTGTGGACCTGATATTTAAGTTTAGGAAAAAGTGAATTAGTAAAGAAATGGAAAATATTATCATTAGCCATGTTATGTTCGCATTTGTTTGACAAAGTTTTCCACCTTTTAATAAAGGCTTGAGTAGTTTCATTTTCAAGTTGTTTGTAATTTATGAAGTGGGCCAATGTGTTTTTAGGAAGATCACTAGTTTGGAATTCTTAAACTAAAGCATTCACTAAATCCTCCAAAATAATGATGGAATGAGTTCTAAATTGGATTTACCAATCCAAGGCATCACTTTTGAGAGTTTTGGCTAAGATTTTGGTAGCAAAAAGGTGTTCAATTTGACCCAATCCTTATAAAGATTTCCAAATGTTATAAGATTAAGGGTGGGATCTATTGATCAATTATAAGAATTTGTAGGTGTGATACCTCCTATATCAATGTTTGAAATTTGAGTAGTGAGAGGTTCATTTTGGAGATACTTAATGGGTTTGTTGAACAAAGGAGGTTAAGGAATGAGATTGCCTTAAGAATATCAAAGAGGAGGGGACCATTATAGTTATGTGTACCCTAAGCCATTGGTTGAGGATGAGTTTGAAGATGGAGAAGGTGGTTTTTCATTCTCATCATTTTATTTGTGTTATGAGCTTGAAAGTTATTCATTTGATTGAGTGTTTGTAATAATAGTTTATGTGTTTAATTATAATTATTAGAAGCTTTAGAAGTGGTATTAGTGGCTTGGGTACCATTATTGGTGTTGATATGAGATTGAGAGGAATAATGAGGATGTGAGGCACTAGTGGAAAAATTTGCTTGTGTAGAAAAATATGGACTAATGAATGGTTGAGAATAAAAATCACTAGTAACATGATTTCCTTGGGTAGTAAATGATGAACTAGTGGAAGGATTAAGGATAGTGGATCTCAAGAGAGGTCCTCTAGATGTAGAACCTACCATGTGAGTGGATATACTAGGCATGGAGGTGGAAGAAGTTAGAGAAGAAGATATCATGGTGTGAGAAGGGGTCATAATCAAATGAAGAGGTCAAGAATCAAAGAAAGTGGTACCCCCAAATATAGTTGAGAATGTAGGAATAGGTGAATGAGACTCTTAAAATTGACTATTAATCATAAGACTTTAAATATTATAAGGATGTTTTCCTTGATGTTGAGGAAATTCCAAGATAAAAAAGAGCATTCTGGGGGTATACTCTAATTTGGGTTTGTCTTCTAATGAGAAGAGAGGATTATGCTATGAAGATGTATTAGGAGAGGTCCCATATTTAATTGTGTGAGTGGAAATATGAACATTACTATCATCCAAGAGATGATCCCTACTATATATATGGGAGACCTATTAGCCATTTTGGCCCACATATAAAGCTTTCAAAGACTAATCGATGTTCCTGATTGAGAGAAGGATCCATTGATAAAATAAGAAGATCATATTTCTTAAAGTATAATTTTTTTGATCTTAGAGAAACAAGTCTATAAAGTAAATGGAGGATTTAGATAAGTTTGCATAGGTAATTTTGTAGTACATCTCATGGACAAGTTTGCTTATGATTTATAAGTTTATTATAGCTTCTAAAGATCAAGAAAAATATCAAAATAACAAGTCTAAGATCTATAACATCATTAGGACATTACTTAGAAATGGATTGGTTAGCTTGTTTGCACATTTGATAAGTATGCTCAAAAAGCCTCATAAGCCCTTAGGTCATGTGGACATGTTTCTCATAATACCTAGATCATCCCCTATAAGTTTCATGCCTCCATGATTTTTTCTCTTTTAAATCCAAGCCTTCAAATTTGAACTAATAGATGAATACATTCACATGAAATTCAAGTTTAAACTCAGGTAAAAAATCTATATGTGCTTAAAATTGATGGTTTGTGGGATGTTAAATACATTTACATGGATGTCAAATGATGTTCATGAAAATTCCAATTTTAATAAAGTTAAGTATCCATTTGAGTTTAAAAGGTCCTTAAAAGGTTTGAAGTTAGTTGAGATATAACATTCTATAAAATCTCTCATACTGACACATAAGATAAAGAAGATAACGATCCACACTGAGTCAACCAAGTCAAAAGGTGCCCAGGTTAAAGCCATTAAAAATCTACAAGTTAGACAAAATATAATGGTGCAAAATGATCAAGCTAAGATCCAATGAAGTGAAATCGCTAACAAAAGGATGGGTCTCAAGTAGATCAAGGGATCACACTCAATTATACCAATGATCTGATAGAGCATAGGAATTAATAGGAAAGTGGGACCATAGAGATCAATGGTGCACATGAACTTATACATCTAGATTAGATGGTGCACATGAATCAAAGTGTTTGGTGAATCCAAGGAGATAATACACCAATAATAAGTGGCACAAGCACATTTAGTTGGTAGAAGACCAATGAATCATGAGCATGCATTCAAAAATAGATCATTTGCTAGGTTGTGGATCTAAAAGCTTTACTGATGCAAATAGGGGAGGAGGTTGCTGAAGGTTGCTAAGTTGTAGAGAAACTGGCATCGGTCTGATCAGCCGACGTCGGTCAGGTTAGTGAAGAGAAGCAACCAATGTCGGTTAGGGATCGGCCAACATTGGTCACCTCCAGGCAGACAGGGACCGACATCGGTCACCTGTGTGGTTCAGAACTATAAGTTTTATGGGTAGTTAGTTAATGAACCAAGTGTTTGCATGTCAAGAGCCAAATTTAGACTAGAAGCTATGGATCTAATTATTTTAATTAGATGTCTAATTATTGTTTGGATGAGATCTATATAATAGACTCATGGGCTGTATTGTAAAAGTGTTCTAGTTTGAGTTGAGCAAAGTTAACTCCTTCTGTGTGTGAAGTGAGCAAGGGTGTTCCTCCTAGTTCCACAACAGTGCCAAGTGTGGGTGTTGGTTTTGGAGAATCAGAAGGGTTATTCAATTGTGTAGGATCTTGGTTAGCAAGTGTGCATGGATACGTTAGGAGATCTACATGGTAAGTAATATCATTTATTTGTAGGTGTATGTGTGTGCATGATCCAGGTTTGCAAGTGTGCAGAACCAGATTGATTTACAGGTGTGCAAGATCAGGGAGGACAGTAACACAATAGGGAGTAGGATCAGGCAGGATCTACTTGGAGTACAGTGTGTACTCAAAAAGAGAGCAAAGAAGAAGGAAAGGAATATCCTTCCATAAGTGAGATCATTTGGGTTACAGGTTGTTGCAGTTTAGGGGAGATCTACTTGAAGTATGTTTGTGTACTTGGAGTGCGTGGAGCACTGTTTATTGGCAATAGTGGATATTGACTGGTTGGAGGTGAACACCAACTCTGTGTTTGAGTTGTGTGTTGGGACCGTAAGAGAGAGAGCTTTGAGGAGAGAATTATTGTTCACTTGAGGTGTGGGAAGCCTCTAAGAGGTGGTGAAGAAGAAGTGGCATCTTCTTTATTGTATTCTTTTTTGTATGAGTATTAATACAAGTTGTGTATTATCTCTCATATTCTGTGTTGTTTTTGAATTCTAGTTACTTGTGATTCTTATTTAATTCTGCATGTAAGTTGATTGTATTTATCAATTGTGTGCTTTCGTATTTCCCAACAAGTGGTATCAGAGCTAAGGTTGTAGGGAGCAGGTTTTGTGTTTGGTTACAGGTCACTCTCAGGGGTTTCTGATTGAGTGGGAGTAGAGCAATGGTAGAAGAAAGTACACTAAGAATGGAGGAATTGAAAAGCACAGATGATCACTTACAGTGTTATGGAAAGAAAGAGTAGGAAAAGAAAGATTGTTGGTTGGTAGCAGATTAGCAAGAAGGAACTGAAGAAGCAGATGTTACAGGTGTTGTTACACAGGATGCTCTGATATGTTTCTTGGATAAAGTAGAATCTTGTTTTATAGATTTTGTTGCCTCTTTCCATGCAGTTTGAAATAGAGTATATTTTCATGGTAAGGTCTTTGGAGACTTTGGAAATATTTATTTAGGGGTTGGTGAGCCTTACCAAATAATTGGCAAAGGGGAAGTGAAGCTGAAATTGTAGGCAACCAACACATGGATGTTGAAGGAGGTCATGCAGGTCCCAATGTTGAAGAAATGGCTAATTTATTTAGAAAAGTTAGGTGATGAGAGATGCACAAAAACTCTCACAGCGGATGCACTTGAATTAGCTGGTGGTAAGAAAGTAGGTACTCTTTATCTACTTGTTTATATTATTGATTCGTCTTCTATTATGGAGACATGGCTTTATAGACTTAGTCACATGAGCAAGAAGGAGATGCATGTTCTTAAGAAGAAGTCAGATGTGTTTGATAGGCTTAAGAACTAGAAAGCCTTGGTGTTTATGGAGGAGATGGCAGACAGAGATCAGTGGAGAAGGCTAAGTAACTCTGAGTAGAGCAGTTTGGACTGGGATTAGATTCAAAGAAAGCTCACGGGTAAAAAGTCATCACTCACAGGGAAACACAGGTACCGGCATTCGTCAGGAGGAACTGGCATCGAACAAATAGGTGCCGATGTCGGTCATGTGCAGACTGAAGCTAGTGATGTCGGGTAGGGTAAGACCAACATCGATTAGGAGGATTGACTTCGGCAATAGGTAAGACTGATGTCGGTCAGAAGGATCGATGTCAGCAATAGGGACACTGATGTCAGTAGATTTGGTAGTTAGGATAGGCACATGGAAAATGACGTTGGTCAGATGTAGACTGTGTAGTGACTGAGGTCGGTCACTGTAATAGATTTTGGGCAGACAACAAGTTGTTAAGGAGTCTCAAATGCCCATATGGAGGATTGAAGGTGGTAAGTAAGCCTCAAATTCATTGTTCCTCTTCTTTATACTAGTTACTGACTGTAGAGTAGGAAGGATCTAGGAAACAGTGGGAGCATGGCATGAATAGGATCCAGGACCAAATGGGAGGTTTGGTAGGGTTGCCAGCTGGAATGAAAGCATAGAGATGAATGGATACCTTAGTTAAAGAATAGAGAGAATGGACACGTGAGATGGAAGACCAGGTCATATGGTCTTGAGGAAGCTATAAGACAGTGGTACAGGGTTGATAGGTGGAGGACAAAGCATGGCTTTAGTCAATGTCAGGGTAACTACTGTGGGTTACTTTACCAGGTGGATGATGAGTTGAAACATCATCCTATTACTGTATGTTGTGTGTTTGCATGCAGGGTTACACATATAGGGTTTTGCTGAACTAAAGGTAAAGTTAGTTCAATAGTATGTCATGAGGAATTTAGAGCAGTGAAATTCTTTGGCATGGGAGACATGGAAGATCACAGATTGATTTTGTCTCAAGTGGGAGTTGATGTGAATCAGGTGTTGGCGAGGTTCATTACGTAGGATGCAGACCCAGAGCACACCAAGGGCTAGACAGTTCAGTGTCTGAAATCACATAAGGTCTGGTATAGACCTGAGTTTTCCCAAGCAGTGGGAGCTATCAGAGAGTTAGGAGCCAATTCTAAGAAGTGGGTTCTTAGGTATTTGAGAGGGACCAACAGTAGGTATACATGCTATGCAGGGTCAGGACTTCACTACATGGGTTTGTAGGTTCAGATGTGGTAGGGTACTCAGATGACAGGAGGTGCACCACGGGTTGTGTGGTGGTTGGTCTTCAAGATTCATCTTGAAGAGGGATACAAGCCAAGAAACAGATTAGATGGGGTACAAGAATAGGTACAGTGCAACTATTTATCTCCAAGTGGGAGATTGGCAGGTTGTGGAGCTAAAAGCTTCACTAATGCAAACAGGGGAGGAGGTTGCCAAAGGTTGCTAGTTGTAGATAAATTGGCGTCAGTCTGATCAACTGACGTCGGTCAGGTTAGTGAAGAGAAGAAATTGATGTTGGCCAGGGATTGGCTGATGTCAGTCACCTCCAAGCAGATAGGGACCAATGTTGATCACCTGTGCAGTTTAGAACTACAATTTTTATGGGTAGTTAGTTAATAAACCAAGTGTTTGCATGTCAAGAGCCAAATTTAGACTAGAAGATGTGGATCTAATTATTGTAATTAGATGTCTAATTATTGTTTGAATGAGATCTATATAATAGACTCATGGGCTGTATTGTAAAAGTGTTCTAGTTTGAGTTGAGAAAAGTTAGCTACTTCCATGTGTGAAGTGAGCAAGGGTGTTCCTCCTAGTTCCACAGTAGTGCCAAGTGTGGGTGCTGGTTTTGGAAAATCAAAAGGGTTCTTCAGTTGTGTAGGATCTTGGTCAGTAGGTGTGCATGGCTACATTAGGAGATCTACATGGTAAGTAAGATCATTGATCTACAAGTGTATGTGTGTGCATGATCTAGGTTTGCAGGTGTGTAGAACAAGATTGATTTGCAGGTGTGCAAGATCAGGGAGGACAGCAACACAATAGGGAGCAGGATCAGGTAGGATCTACTTGGAGTACAGTGTGTACTCAGAAAGAGATCAAAGAGGAAGGCAAGGAAGATCCTTCCATAAGTGAGATCGTTTGGGTTGCAGGTTGTTGTAGTTTAAGGGATATCTACTTGAAGTACGTTTGTGTGCTTGGAGTACGTGGAGTGCATGGAGCACTGGTATACTGGTAGTAGTGGATACTGGCTGGTTGGAGGTGAACACCAACTCTGTGTTTGAGTTGTGTGTTGGGACCGTAAGAGAGAGAGCTTTGAGGAGAGAATTATTGTTCACTTGAGGTGTGGGAAGCCTCTGAGAGGTGGTGAAGAAGAAGTGGCATCTTCTTTATTGTATTCTTTTTTGTATGAGTATTAATACAAGTTGTGTATTGTCTCTCATATTCTGTGTTGTTTCTGAATTCTAGTTACTTGTGATTCTTATTTAATTTCGCATGTAAGTTGCTTGTATTTGGTAATCAATTGTGTGCTTCCGTATTTCCCAACATCATTGGAGCAAGATAAGTAAAAAAAGCTTAGAGGATCTCAATGATGAATACAAATAAGACAAGTGTCCAATGTCAGTGGGTCCTAGAAAAATATCAAAGGCTCATGTGCATTCATACATCCAAATCTAATGATGTGAGTGGAATCAATAAGTCAAAAGGATCTATGGAACCAATGAACATAAAGATAGTTGAGCATGATGTAGATAGTCTTAGTTGAAAATCACCCTCTAATAAGCAAAGGAAAGTTTAGGAAATCTTTGACAAAAGTTGAAAATGTTATTCGGGACCTAGACAAATTAAATATAGAAGAGTCAAGCTCAAAAGTAAACCAGAGTTAAACCAGGACCATAGTTAAAAAACCAAGCATCATCAACAAAGCTTCATATAGGTTAAATAGATCCTTTGGGTCTAATACATAAGTCAAAGATAGACCAATGATGGTGTGAAAAATAATGGTCTAAGATTAGTTTTCACATATAGTGGGTCTATGTCTTGCCTCATCATGGTTCACATTTTCAGGTTTAGATGGCCACCTAATGTATATGTGGCATTTTTTAGCTAGTTCTAAGACATGATCCTCATAAAAAAATCAAGTAAATGATGAGATGATTTCAAGAAAGGATATATAAGTTGGATAAGGGAAATAGACATTTAAATCTTTTACAAAATTGGTTCTTTATTGATAAGATTTGAGTTAACATCCTTGAGAGTGTTAATCCATCAAAAGTGGTTAGACCTTTTCCAATGCATGGTTCTCTCTCTCTCTCTCTCTCTCTCTCTCTCTCTCTCTCTCTCTCTCTCTCTCTCTCTCTCTCTCTCTCTCTCTCTCTCTCTCTCTCTCTCTCTCTCTCTCTCTCTCTCTCTCTCTCTCTCTATTTGTTATAAATACAAGCTTTTAAGCCTTGATATTTATCATATATCCCTCTTTTTGGTATGACCAGACTCTGTCAAAGTTTGTACTATGACCTTTTTTGGTGCAATAAAGATTGAATTCCATCATTTTCTAAGCTATATTAAAGTGTGTTCTATGAATTCATGCACTATATTTAGGTGAATTTATGTTAATTTCTTATGTCTAAGTTTTTCTCACTTTCAAGAAGTGCTTAATAGTCTCACAGGTCATTATAAGCACAATCTATAGTTTATTGTCTAGTTTGAAAGTGGATATTTGCCCTCTCTTGCTAATTTGATAACTGATCAATGCCCTATCCCTAAATATTTATGTGAAATTGATGTTATTTAGTATGAAAAGTGTCTTTTAGTGTGTTTTTTATTAGTTGGAGTGATCAAATCATTGGTGCATCACCACTTTTTACATGCTTTTATAAAATTTGTCAATTCTCCCTCCCTTTCTAAGCAGGTGCTAGTTTAGGTTTAGTGTAGGTGATAGATCCGCAAGGAAGCCAACCTTATCTAGAGGTTTGGTCCATTATTAGGATACCCATAACCTAGGATCAGTCCCATATTGGTCTAGATTTGAGTAAAGGACTTGAACAATCCCCTTGCTTAGCTAGGGTGCAATCTAGAACCCCAATAGTTTTAGCACGCCTAATGGGACACTAAGCTTATTTAGTATAATTGAAGTTTTAATATTGAGAAGAAAGATTCATAGCAATAGGAGAGATCTACCATCATCAAAATATGAAGATCCTTCAGGTTATAGATCTCATAACATCTTCATGCCCAAGGTTACAACAAGATCATCAAGTAAAGGTACATCTTTTGAACATATTGAATTGCCTCCTACTTCTTATAAAAGATAAAGATTCAATAGAAAAAGGTTTTATCCTCCAAATTAGTATTTATATTTTGGTAAGTCTATTTTTTATTCCAATCTATTTTCCCCATAAGCCAAATTCCTTTTACCCAAATGGTTATCAATAATCAAGTGTTTGTCCCATTTAATAAGGGTAGTCCCCTAAATTTATCCTAGTATGATGAAATTACTATGTATACTCTAAAAAAGTATCCCTTTCTTCTCTAGATAATGAGATAAAATGACTACTATTGAGCATATCTAAGATATTGATAATCTATGTTCTATTCATAATGTAACTCAAGATAATGTGGCTATCAGATTACTTGTTGCCTCTTTCAAGGTAAAATGTTTGTAATGATATATAAATATTAATTTGACCTCCATTTCTATTGGGATGAGTTATGTGTAACTTTAGTTAAGTAATTTGAAGAAAAATCTGATCATATGTCTTTGGTTAAATAGTTAACTACCATACAAAGGTATCCCCATAAATTCATGTTGGAATTCAATCTTAGATTCCAAAAAACATGGGTTAGGATCCTTGCATTGGTTAGACCATCCCCAAAGTATGCATTTTTTTAATTCTTTAAGGCCCTTAATTATGATATAAGTGTCATGATATAGTCCATGGGTGGTAATAACTTTCCAAATGCCTATGAGATTTCTATCAGAGCAGAGAACAACTTGATTTAAGCTAGTAAACTTTCTCCAAGGCCTCTAATGCCCCTTTTTTGGAATTAAAACTTGTTCCTCCCCCTCAAGTTACCCAAATTCCATCTATATATCTTATTCCATATTTAAAAGTCCAAGTTATAGCCACTCTTAATCAATCTAGTGAGATTGGTGATTATAAAAACATGTTACAATCTTATGGAGATGAAATTGTTTCACTCAAAAGACAATAGTACCAAGGTAGACCTTATTTGTAGAAAACATTAAGTACCTATCAATATTTCAATAGTCAAAGACCACCTTATCAAGTCTCCAAAGACAATAGGCAACCTTATCAAAATCAAGGAGCTAAATCCCAAACTAAGCCATATACAACCCTTGATCCCAATGTGCCTTCTAGCTTAAAAGCTATTGTTCTCTAAAATAACTTAATGCAAGATTCAGGTTGGTAGCCTTTCAATCCAAATGACATTTAGAATCAAGATTTAGTATCACAAGAGATGATATTAACATAGATGACACAAGAAGATTTCCCTCTTTAAGGTGGTCAATATCAAGACATGAGTATGATAATCTAAGGAGAAGCTCAATAATTTCTAGGGTAGCTTGATTCTATTAATGTTAATTGGCATTTGGATGATCACACTACATTTAACTAGGTTGGTGAAACTAGCAACACAAATGGTCAAGTGGAAGCTCTGACTAGAACTAAAAGAAGAGTAGTTGAAGAAGCTCAGGATGTGAGCAATACTTCTATTGTTCCTAATTTTATTTCAAATAATGTCAAAGATCAAGTTGTTTTTCCTATAGCATAGAAGATTTAAAACATAAAGACAATGAAAGTTCCCCAAATGCCCCTAACTAGAGAATAGCCAGTGGCTCAGAAGTTGTAATGAAAGGTTAGTGGAACATCTTTTAAAATTATTGATCAAATGAAAACATCAAATGTTAGTATTAGCATGTGGGATTACCTAGCCATCTCAGGGTAAAATGCCATGTTAATTCAACAACTTTTAGATCTCAAGATATCTAAAGAACCACTTGAGAAAAAAGAAGCTATCTTTGCCAATTCAGACCAATAAATCAAGCAACCTGATTAGTAGATACATAATATGAAAAATGTTGATAAATCCAATGTTAATTCAAGTAATACCACTCTATTTTATCTCTATTTTATAGTAGGTGACTATTTAGTCCATAATTGTATGTTAGATAGTGGAGCTAGTAGTACTATCATGCCCAAATAAATTGCAAACAAACTTGGTCTTATCTTTGAGACAAATACCAATAGAGTATATGAAAATAGTAGTCATGATAAAAAATCTAAAATTTACATTACATGCTTACCCTAATGTTATTATTCAAAAATATGTAGTCATAGGAGACCTACCTCCCTATTTTTCTATGTCTATCAAGAGATTTTACTTCAAAAATTGGAAGATATTTGTCAGCTGATTAGACATATATAATGTTAAGAACTAGGTATGGAACTAAGGTGACAATACTTTCTAAACCTATTTCAAGATTTCATTTAGAGCCATACATGCCAAGAATGGTGAAAACTAATTGTGTTATCTTAGACAAGGTGTTAAAAAATAGTGAGGTTGAATTTGAATCACCTCTAGATGGAGTCCCAGATAATTTTCTTGATGAATGGGCCTCTAATTTACATGAGCATGATCCATATAAGTTAATTGGGAAAAATTACTTGGTATCTATTTTCTTGATGAAAATGATGCACCAATTCCAATATTGATGAAAGATGAGTAGCCTAGTGATGGACTGTGGTAGCTATATTTTGATGAATCTAGGAACAAACATAGATATAGAGCTAGAATGATGTTAATTTATATAGATAATAAAATGTATTGATATTCTCTCAAGTTTTAGTTTGGTTTTTCAAATAATTTCATTGAATATGAAGCACTAGTGCATGGTTTGCAATGGGCAAGAAAGATGAAGGTTAATTCCTTACAAGTCTTTAGAGACAATGAACTAGAAGTTCACTAAGAGGACTTAATATATGTAATAAAATACTACTTAGGTATTATAATAATAAAGTATGGGACTTAGTTGAAGAATTTCAAGCCTTCAATATTTATGCCATACCAAGAAATCAGAATAAGTAAGCAGATAGGCTGGCTGTTATTGGATCACAATTTAGTATCCTAGATAATATAAAAAGAGATAAAGCCCAATCACATATAAAGGTATTTTTGAGACCTTATATCATAGACAACCATGATAATTTATAGTTATTTGAATATGAAAACTATATTATCATATTATTATAAGAGGAAGCTAAATTATCCTCAAAGAACCAAGATAAGCATTTACAATAGTATGATGATCAGATTATGCAATTCAAGACAAACAATTTACCTAAAGGACTAGTCACCCTTGAAAATATATTCAATCGAATTAAGAAAAGAAAAGTTTGATTTATAAACTAAGGTAGAACACTACACAAATGTATAGATTACAACTAGAAAAAATTTAAAGCTAGGTAAAATTTGTACATCTTCAAAGAAAGAAGTTTTTATTAATTTATGTTCAAATTTTGTAGATATCTTTACATGATAGTAAAATGACCTTAAAGTTTTTTTTCCAAGTCTATCTCAACATACAATTGAGTTAAAAGATGATACTAGGCCAGTCAGATAAAGGTAAAGGCCAATCAATCTAAAGCTTGAACCTCTAATGAGAGGTGAGCTGCATAAGCTCATTGAGTCAGCCATAATATTTCCAATTAAGCACTCAACTTGGGTAGCAAAATTTGTTCCATTATGGAAAAAGAATGGTTAAATAAGGATATGTGTCAACTTTCATGACTTAAACAAGGCCTGTCTCAAAGATCACTATCCATTACCATTAATGGAATAGATTTTACAGCTAGTTATAGGTTCAAAAAGGTTCTTTTTGTTGGATGGTTATTGGATATAACCAAATTTTGGTCAAAGAATAAGATTAGTAAAAAATAGCCTTCACCACAAAGTGGGGGACATTTGCATATAGAAAGATGAATTTTGGTTTATATAATGCTAGAGCCACTTTTCATAAGGCTATGGACATGGAATTTTAGGGTCTCCTCAACAAGTTTGTTCTTGTTTATCTAGATGACATAAAAGTATTCTCTAACAACACAAATGAGCATATGATTCATCTCAAATAGGTGTTTTAAAAGTGCAGAGTATTTGGAGTGTATTTGAACCCAAAAATGTGTGTTTTATTTACTCATAAAGGTATAATTCTTGAACATGTCATTTCAAAGAAAGGTACAAGCATAGACCCTAATAGGATAAAATCAATTCTTGCATTATCATCTCTTAAGCAAAAGAAAGCCTTGCAAATATTTTTAGGCAAGATTAAATTCATAAGGAGATACATTTTAAATTTTGATACTTTAGATAGGCCACTCACAACCATGTTAAAGAAAGGTCAGAGTTATAGTTGGTCTAAATAAGGAGTGAATTTTTTTGAAGAAATAAAGAAAGATATATCTAGTGCTCCTACACTACTAAACCTTGATTTTACAAAAGATTTCTTCTTATATAGCTATGTTACCCTTAACACAATATCAAGTATTCTCATGTAATAGAATAAAGAGAATTTATAGTAACCAATATCATTTTTTAGTCAAGGCTTAAAAGAATATGAAACAAGGTATTATTTTATTGAGAATCACGTTCTTTCAGTTATAAGGTCTCTTAAAAAGTTTAGGTATTTGTTGTATAATAATAAGATACATTTGATGGTTGCACATCCATATGTCAAATACTTTATTCTAAACAAAGATATAAGTGGAAAAATATCTAGTTGGATACCCAAAGTCATGGAATATGACATTGATATCAAAGTCACAAAGTTGGTTAGAGGCAAAGGACTCTGTGAACATCTAGCATAAGACTTGAAGGAATCTAATGAACAAGTTATGGTGTCAAATGATCAATAATTTTCAAATAATCAGGACTTAAATTCCATATGGTTCTAAGATATGGTAAAATATCTACAAAATGGTATTTATCCTTCTCATCTCACTCCTTCAAAGAGGATATATTTTAGATTATAGTCAATTCCTTTTCTCCTTGTTGATAATGTATTATTTAAAAAGGATATCAATGGTATATTTATAATATGCATAGAACCAAGTCAAAAACAAAATTTACTTGAGTAATTCCATGATAGACATGGTGGAGGACATTACTCAACTAGGATTATAACTCATAAGATCATGAGAGGTGGGTATTACTAGGCAAGTTTATCTGGTGATTGCCATGCATGGGTCAGGAAATGTAGATAGTGTGTCATGTTCATTAGAAAATCAAGACTTGTAGCATTACCTCTCCAAATAATTTAAGTTAATTAACCCTTTTTCCAATGGGTATTGTATTTTATTGATGTTATCAACCCCTATCAATCTTGGAACATAAGTGGATCCTGACTACCATAGATTATTTTATCAGATAGATAGAGGTAGTAGCATTGAAAGAAGCCAATGAAACTAGTGTTTTAGATTTATATATGGTTTAATTACTATATTTTAGGTCATTTCAAAATATAATTTCTAATAATAATATGGATGTTTTAGGATTTAGGATTAGCTAGTGGGAAATACAACATAGTATTTTTCTTAGTACCTCATCAAAATATTATCCATAAGGCAATGGCCTTGTTGAGTTTACCAACAAGAATTTTTTTAATATCATTAGGATGATTGTAGAATATAATAAAATGTCATGGCATATCAAATTAAATTCAGATCTATGGGCTAATAGGATCACCTATAAAAGGTCAATTGTCAATTCTCCATACAAAATAGTCTATGGTAAGGAAGCAAGAATGCCTATTTCTCTTCAATTCCCTATTTTGGAATTAATGCATCAACTTGAGATTTTTGAGATTGAGTCAAAGGAAATAAGATATACTAATCTCATCGAGCTATAAGAAATAAGGTATTAGGCCATGTTGGCTATGGGGATCCATCAAGATATGACAAATAGATCTTTTGATAAAGGAACTTATTCAATAAGTTTTCAAGAAGGCTATTTGGTCTTCAAGTGGGATGAGGATAGATCCAAGCCAAGAAAACACAAAAAAATTAATTCTCTCTAGAGTGGACCATATATAGTTTCTATTTGTAAATCCCACAATGCCTTCTAGCTCACAAGGATGAATGGTGAAGAACTTCCTATCCTAGTCAATGGGATACATCTCAAACACTGCTATCAAGTAAATCTAAGTCCCCTTTACATAGTTAATTTTTTATTATTTTATCCAAGTGTTTTATAACACATTAGTTAGTTTCCTTTCTATTTTGTTCTAAATAAGTTCTTCTTTTTTACACAATCATTTAATAGATTAGTTACCTTTGTTAGGATAGTTTCCCTTTGAGTTTGTTCTCTTTCCCTATTGTTAGGACCTTTGTACCTTTGCAAGTCAAGAGTTTATCTTACAGTCATGCAATGGTCCATTTATTATCTATAATAATTCAAGACTCATGTACATGTTCTAAATTTGAGCATAAAAAACATGCTACCTAGCTAAGTCACTAAAGATGTTATCCATTTTTGGCCTGCATATAGACATTTCAAAGATTGAGCAATGTTCTTAATTAAGAGAAGGATCCATTTTTAAAATAAGAATATCATATTGCTTAAAGTAAAATTCTTTTGATCTTAGAGAAATAGGTCTATAGAGTAAATATAGGATCCATATAAGTTTGCATAGGTAATTTTGTAGTCCAGGTCATGGACAAGTTTGATTATGCAAGTCTAAGATCTAGATCATCATCAGGATGTCACTCATAAATGGACTAGTCATCTTTTTTACACATTTGATAAGTATGCTCAAAATCCTTGCAAGCCCTTAGGTCATGTAGACATGTTGCTCTTAGTATCTAGATCATCCCCTACAAGTTTCATTCCTCCAAAAGTTTTTTGATTTGAAATCCAAGCCTTCAAATTTGACCCAATAGATGAAGACATTCACATGAAATTCAAGTTTAAACTCAGGCAAAAAATCTATCTATGCTTAAAATTGATGGTTTGTAGGATGTTAAATACATCTGCACAAACATCAAATGACATTCATGTAAACATCAATTTTAATCAATTCAAGTAACCATTTGAGTTTAAAGGGTCCTTAAAAGGTTTGAGGTTAGTTGAGACCTAATGGTTTGTATGAGCTCTCATACTGACACATAAGATCTAACAATTTATGTTGAGTCAACTAAGTCAAAATGTCCCTAGGTTAGAGCCATTAAAAATATAAATGTTAGACATAATATGATGGTGTGGGATGATCAAGCCAAGATATAATAGATAAAAATCACTAACAAAAGGATGGGTCCTAGGCAGATCAAGGGCTTATGCTCAATCATACCAATGATCTAATGGAGTACAAGAGCATACAAAAGAGTGGGACCAAGGAGATCAGTGGTGTGCATGAACTCATATATCTATATTGGATGGTGCACATGAGTCAAAGTGGTTAGCAAATATAAGGATATAATGAGCTGAGGACAAGTGACACAAGGGCATTTAGTTGGTAGAAGATCAATGGATCATGAACATTTATGCATAGATAGATTGATGGAGTGACACAAGTCAAAAAAGGTCAAATGATCTTGATGATGAATACAAAGAAGAAAAATTTCCAAAGTCAGTGGGTCTTGGTAGAAGATCAAAGACTCATGTGTATTCATATAGCTAGAACTAATGGCATGAGAAGAGTCAATAAGTTAGAAGGATCTAAAAAACCAATGAACATAAAGATAGTTGAGCATGATGTAGATAGTTTGAGTTGGTAATCAATAGATAATAAGGCAAGCTTGGGACACCTTCAATTAAATTTGAAAAGGTTATTTTGGACCCAGAAAAAACAAATATAGAAGAGCTAAGCTCGAAGGTGAACTAGAATTGAATCAGGGCCATAGTTCAAAAACCAAGCATCATCAACAAAGTCTCATATAGGTGAAATATATCCTTTGGTTCTAATATAAAATTTGAAGATAGACCAATGACTATGTGAAAACCAATGGTCAAAGATTAGTTTTCACAAAATAGTGGACCTATGTCTCACCTCATCATGGTTCACATTTTTAGGTTTAGATGGCCACCTAATGCAGATGTGGCACTTTTTAACTAGTTCCAAAACATGATCCTCATCAGTAGATCAATTAAATGATGACATTATTACAAGAAAATATCTAGAAATTGGATAAGGGAAATGGACATTTAATTCTTTTATAGACTTTGTTCTTTATTGATAAAATTTGAGTCAACATCCTCAAGAGTGCTAATCCATAAAAATTGGTTGGGAATTTTCCAATGCATGAATCTCTCTCTCTCTTTCTATTTTTTATAAATAAAAGCTTCTAAGCCTTGATATCTATCATCTATCCATATTTTTGGTATGGTCAGACTCTACCAAAATTTGTATTATGACCCTTTTTGATGTAATAAAGACTAAATTCCATGTTTTTCTAAACTAGATTAAAGTGTGTTCTATGAATTTTGACACTATTGTTAAGTTAATGTATGCTATTTTATTATGTATAAGTTTTTATCACCTTGAGGAAGTGCTTAATAGTCTCATATGCCATTATAAGCATAATCTATAGTTTATTGTCTAGTTTGAAAGTGGATATTTGGCCTCTCTTACTAATTTGATAACTGATCAATGACTTATTCTAAAATATTTATGTGAGATTGATGTTATTTTTTCTAAAAAGTGTCTCATAGTGTGTTTTTTTATGAGTTATAGTGATCAAATCATTGACCCATCATCACTTTTTACATGCTTTTATAAGTTTTGTTAATTCTCTGTCTTTTCCAAGCAGTTGCTAGTTTAGGTTTAGTGTAGGTGATAGATCCATAAGGAAGTCAACCTTATCTAGAGGTATAATACATTATTATGATACCCAAAACCTAGGATCAGTCCCATGTTGGTCTATATTTGAGTAGAGGACTTGAACAATCCCCTTGCTCAGCTAGGGTACAATCTAGAACCACAACAAGACCCTATGAGGGTTGGTAAAATTCATCATGTCTGTTAACTGCAACTCAGTATTTTCATCAAGTAGAAATTCCATGATAAAGGGAAAGAAAGATAGATGAGAAAGAAAGTAAATAGGAAATGATAAAAATAGTACAGGGTTGACTAGGCCAACCTAGCATAGAAATAGGGTCTATAAATAGTATAAGGTTGATTGGGTCGATCTAGTACAATGATTAGAGGCTAAAAAAGGTATAGGGTCAACTGGGTCAACCTAGTATAGTATACAAGGAAAATTAAGAATAATATAATAGATTTTGAATTAAAACAAGATAATTTCTACAAGTAATTTGAAAACTAAGAACTAAAGGGAAATAAATAATCAAATGGATGAACGTTGGCCAAACCAATTGAAGCACACAATACAAAACCTTATACCAACATTGGATAATACAAGTTTTGAAATACAAAATATAATTGAAAAAAGATCAATAAATTAAATTTTAAATTAAATAGATAACTCATTGGTTAAGATAAATGTTTATTGGATTATTAGAATATGATTTTAAATGTGATGGATAACTGGCTATAAGTAAGGAACTAGTAGGCAATCTAAGGATGGTTTTAGGTAGTTTGGGTTGAAATAGATATATATTGGTAATGATATAGGATTTTTATTGGGTCTTACCCCATTACTTCACACACCACAGTAACAAGAGTGTCAAGTGTTTAGCCAGAATATACCATTAACCACACTTTACACTTGACTAGAACATCAAGTCAATTTCCCCCTTGGTGATGAAATCCAAGTAGGTTGGCCTTGGGTAGACAAATGTTAAAATTATTTTTTATATTTTATTATTTGGTAATATTTGTATACAATATAAAATAGTGAAACTAAATGATTTTTTAAAAAACCACCTAATTAAACTATGTGATCTGTTATAAGCATGCAAGTAGCAAAAAATGAAAGTGTGAATTAATTACTATCATATAAGGTTAATTCCAACTTTGAAACAAGGTAGAATGTTGATATAGTCAATAGTGTATGCACATAATATAGAATAGGGTTGATAGGGTCGATCTTATATTATAGAAGCAAGGTTTGAAAATGAACATGGTAGAGTCTACCTAGTTATCCAAATAACACACAAAACATAAAACTGGGTCGACGGGGTCAATCCAGTTGACTATGCAAGGGAAATTTTAAAGACTACAAAATATAAAAGGAAAGACTATAAATAAAGAGATAGAGATATAGAAATTAACCTTGGTAGATCAAAGATGTAGAGAATGAAGATTGTTGTTTAAAAACCTTGATAAATACTTATAAATTCTACTAATTGGGTCAACTAGGTTGATAAAGCTTTGTAAATACCTATTGCTAAGTGATTTGAATGTATAAGGTCAATTTTTCAACCTATTATGTTTAATAAGGATGTTTGTAATTTTTGAAACTATATTGGGTCGATCTAGTAATCTAGGCTAGAAGTCTAAAAACTTATAATAGGTTGATAGGGTCAATCTAGTAGCCTATACTTAAAAACTTGTGCACATAAATTAGAGTTGGGTTGATGTAGTCAACCTAGTATGGAAAATATATGATAAAAACAATGATGAAAATTAATGAAATAAAGCGAACAAATATTTCAAGTGTTAGATTCAAATTGGGTTCACTAGAATGTATACAATCATAAATGCATCATGTCTATATATTAATCTTGGCTTAGAGAAGATAGAACATACCTGCACTTTTGATTTGGAATACATTTGTTAATTAGGATCATGACCAATATGGGGATGTGTTAGACCTGACTAAGGGATCACTTATCAAAATACACCATGTTAGGAAGGGTTCTAAAGCCTACAATCTAACATAATCATGCAACAACCCTAAAAGAGTCCTAGGTTTTGATATTCACTTTATTTTAATAAAAAATAAAAATATATAATATATTGCACACCAAATATTGTGGTACAAAGTGGGGGTTAGAAACAAAAAAAAACTAAACTAAACATGCATAGAAGACATATACGCACATCAATGTATACAAAATCTTAATGCATAGGAGAGAAGCACAACTAAATTATCTATCTACTCTTATAAATGAGAAATAAAGTTAGGAATACTTACCTTGAATATGAACCCATTGAGCCTCAGTCTCTCCCTTTTCCAAGTTACTTCGTAAAAGATTGTTGTGGTATGTAATTATAATAAATAAAAACCAGATCTAAGCTACACAACCTATCTATGCATCCAAAAGACTTCTTCACAAGACAAGATATGTATCTCCAAGGAAATTATAGAAACCTAATCTTTATTTCATAAGTAAAATGGTCAATAAGTAAATGCTCATTATCACTTATATATCTTAAAATGGTTGGAAATGAATTTGTATATATAAGTATATCTTGCCCTAAATCCTTTTGAATATGTTATATGTATAGGGTTAACCCAGTTGACCCTATATTTTTTCAAGCTAGGTCGACCAAAGGAATAACAAAACTCTCAAGTGAAAATACCCAAAAATAGTATAGGGTTGACCTAGTCAACCTTGTATAGTTATTAGAGGGTGAAAACTATACAAGGTTGACCTAGTCGACCTAGTACAGTGAACTGGCAAAAGGGATTTAGGGCAATAAAACTAAGGATAATGATATGAAAAATGTTTTTAATGGGTAATACTAGGAATAATAATCTTAGGGTAGATGGTTTTAAGAGATAATTGTGTAGATGGCAAGTGGAAAAAGGGATAACAATCTTATGAAGCACTAATGGTTTACCCACCCCTTTTTTGGTGCACCCTTTAAGGCATGTCTCCTTGAGATTTAGACTCTAAGGGTTCTCAAAAGATACAAAATGTAAATAAGTGATAAAATATTTAAAATATTAGTGTATATAGAGATTAGGTAAAGTTGGGCTAATGTTTAGAATGACAAAGGTAGGGTGCCCTTATGGATGCATTTTCTTATCAATGTGTATAGCCTATACATATACATGTTGTAGTGTATTGATATTTATGGCAATGTGTAGGAAGATAATTGTCATTAAATCTATGGCATTCTTATATATTTCAAGTGCTAGGTCATTTACAGGTCAATAGGGATCTATGGTGAGGCTATACATTTTTTTGAATTTAGTGTTAAAAACTCTTATGAGCTCTTTCGAGTCTCACTTCAAGATAGTGAATTGTTGGTAGATGATCCCAAGACTAATGACCCTTAAAAATTGTGTGATTAAGGTGGTGTTAAACTAGTTCCATCCTATGATGGAATCCTCTAGTAAATTAAGGAACCAATCATACACTATTTACTTGAAGGTGAATGGGAAGAATCTACAGGCTACATCTTGATGGATGATGTTTAGAAGCCAAAAAGCTACCTTGGAAGACTTGATATGATCCTTTATAGTTATACCCTTAGATGGATTGAAGAGAGGGATGTATTTTTTAGGGTTCCTAGGCAAATCATGAATAGGGCTAGGCACATTTACGAAATATCCTCCTAACCATGCCATGACTAGTTAGGTGTAAAATAGAGGATGAGGATGCTGGATTATTGGAGAGGTAGGGTTGGACTTAGATCTCCTACATCCCCCTTTATATAATCTAGCTTTATGATGGGTTTATAAATATCTAAGGGGAACTCTAGTCTCAGAATGAGATCTAGCTTAGATCCTGGGCAACTCGAGGATGTTAATCAAAGGATCTATGCTATAAATTCACAATAATATAAAGGATCATAAAATTTTACAAAATAAGTTAAATATCAGCCAAATTAACCCAAAGGAACCCCCCATATAAAGGTACATAATTAAGAAGAGTGGTATTATTTTACCTTCATTGATCTAAATCCTTTAAAGTTTTGAGACTTGCACAAACTTTATTAGAAACATGATTTAACCTACAAATATGAATATTATATGAGATTATTCATATAAATTCTAGTGTATTAAGCTTATCCAAGTGTCTTGAAGAAAAATTATTCAAATAATATCTTAGTGTTTACGTGAATGTACTCAATTTAAATTTATAAAGCCTTGGCTCAATGATATTTAATAAAATAATCTACTTAGACACTAATCTTTGCACTTATTTATCATAAACTCAAAGTTCTTAGTTTAAATCATGAATAAATTTCAAAATATGGAGTAAACATAGATTGATATATCTAAATAATTCAATGAAATGCCTATCTTTAACATCTTTAGATGAAATTTAAATAGATCAGAAGAGAAATACCATAATATCTTCATATTTGAACTAATATTCAAAGGATCTTTGGAATAAACACTTTTTCATAGGGATCTTTGAAAGGTTGAAAATACCTTACATAAAATGAAAAGAAAACTTAGTGTTTATCCTAATCTTTGTGTATTTATAGAGATTATGATATAGTTCAAATGAAATACACTATAATTTCTACTCAAAACAAACAAAGAGTACCTACTTATAGTGCCAACTCATCTTCTATTGATGTATATCTATGCCAATGATATAATATAAATAATAAAACAATATTTATCAATTTTGAGTGTAGGTAATAGAAGACCATAGGGCTTAATTCATTTTTTTGGGGTGATTATGTGGCCACCACCTTTAATCTGCAAATAGACCCTACTATAAGGGCAACAAGTGCTCAGTAGTGACACAATCTATCTAAAATTTCTTTATATTGTTATGATGTATAATTGCCTCTATATTTTGCCAATATATGCCAAAAATTTAAATGAATGAGGGGATATTTATAGTGAACATTATTATAAAGTTATACACATTAAAAAAATTTCAAAAGGGAAGCAAGGTAAATCAAAAAATAAAGTTTTCTTTACAACAACAAAAACTAATATATCTCCTTTAGTTCCTTATGACAATAATGTAAGTAAACTAACATCTATGATATCCTAGTTCTATACTCAAAATATCATAAGTTATGTGAAGATTCTAGGGTAAATATAATGCATATGTCTAAAAAGTATGCTTTAAAAACTGGATACCTAAACAAATTTCTTTTATCACATTCATTTGTAGAATAGAAAGAAAACAAAGCATACTTCAAATTTTTTTCTAGCATATATAAAATCATAAACTAAACAAGATGTAATTGAAACAATACTTATCAAATTTAACCATGGAATAAATGAAATCATGTATTGTTAGAACATATTTGAGAAATAAGAACATATGGAAATAATGAAAATAATGAGCAAATTATAGGTATTCTACATTCTCTTTTCATTAATCTCATAAAATTCTATTTTGAAGTAGAATAAAGGGGGAAAACCCCTATATATAGGCCATTAAATTCCTAAGATGATTACAAGAAAACCATATATATGACACCTATCAGTAGATAAGGTCCCTAATGTCCTAAATCTAGATAATATTCCCTATTCAAATATGGGAATATTTTACAATGCAATTAAAGGGAATTAGGACATGATTCTTCTCAAGAGAAAGCCCAATAAATGGCTATCTCATTCTTGAAGTGTTAGGTGGAGATCTCACTAGTATAGTCAATGATGAAGCTCCTAGTGTAAAAGCAAATGGATGTGAACTAACAATGGTTGAAGGAGTGATAGTGCTAGCTAAAGAAGAAGATATCCTGAGAGGGGATGAGGAGGTAGAGGATCCTTCGATGATAGTTTATTTTTTAGCTTTGATTTTACCTCTCCATACTTTAGAGCATCTCTTATAGTCACTCTAGATAAATTTTAGATTTATAATAGGCTCCTTTAGTATCTTGATTATGAGCCCTACCATTACATCATGTTTTCTTAGGAGAGGTTCTACTACTTCATTAATTACTACATCCTTCTCTATCCTTTGATTGGTGGAGGCCACCAAATCTATAATCTCCTATCTAAAGGTTACTCCTATGGCCATGGATTACTTCTTGAAGTTTACAATAAAGTTACGTAGATGGGCCTTGAAGGCATCCTTGCTAACAATAGAACCATTCTTGTTGGCAAGGTGTGTGATCTAAACATCCTTTAGTAAAGTTATGACCCTATCACCTTGTTGGGTGAGAGACTAGCATAGGGACCTCATTTAATCAATCCATTGGTTTAGATATTTCATTCTACTAATTACATATGATTGAGAAATGATCAAGTCATGCAAGGGGATCAGATTTAGGTCCTTAAACTTATTCATCTTGATCAAGTTAACCAAGTTGATTATCTTACTATCATATGCCCCATATGCAACTTTTGTCTTGAATATCTTATTGTATATTTCAAATCCATTTACCTTGTATTGGGACAACGTGTTTAATATGTCAAACATTTCTCCCACAACCCATTCCACCTTAGTTATGGTTTACTCTAGTAAGGTGGCATTATGTTGTTACTTTAAGTTAGTTACTTTATATTGTACTCCTTTTATCAATTTGATAACCACATCACCATATGCGTATAAAACCAAGAGGGGGTCCTATTCATACTATTATTATTAGCCTATCCTAGATTTATTTATCTTAGTTAAAATAAGGTCTCCTTTAACACACATAGTTATTTAGTCTAGATGGGTGACCTTCTTTTTGGTCACCCTCTTCATTGCCCTAGCCTTCTTGTCAATTTTGAGTGTGACCTAGGGAGGGTCCATTATGACCAAATATAGGTTCTCCATTATATCTAATTACATCTACTTAATCCATGATTTATCTAAAGAACCACTTGGGGGATGTGATGTTGGAGTTAATGGTTAAGTTGCTGTCAAACCTTGGAAAGAAAATGTGTGGGAGGTAAATGTGGATGTGACCAATACAAATGAAGAACTGGGGGAGGAAGAAGGAAGTGTGATTCCTCAATATGAAGTGGAAATAGTGCTAATTGAAGTAGTAGTTGTGAATAGGGGAACTTTGGGGATGATAAAATTATGCCTCTTTTTATGCAATTGTGGACCAAGTCTAGGCATACACCTAAGTAGAATTGGAAGCAAATTGATCATTGTCAAGACCCTAGAGGTGGATGATATGATAAAAGGGTTGATGGTAGGTAATGGTATGGTTATAATCCTAATGATAGGTTTAGTGATGGGATAGTATGGTAAGATTTTCACATGGTCTAGAGTTGGGGGCTCACCAAATATGCTCAAAGGTTGTTTATATAAAAAAGGAGGAAAAAAAATGTTCATTAACCTATTGTACTTGATTCCTCCCTAGAAAGAAGCAAGGGAGGTAACCCTAATGCTAAAGTAGATGTAATTGATTCCCCCATTAAATTTCTTGCCTATAATGAAGTAGTAATTTGTACTTGGGATGGGTTGCTAGATGGGGATCCTAAAGTAGAAGCCTACCTAATATGATTTCCTTGTATCAACCCCTACCTTATCTAATGTGGGATACAATGCCTACAATATTTTATGACTAAGTTATGGGTTAATTGACGTCTCCTCTTCATCACTAGAAATATGAACCAAAGATGATGATGGTCTTACTTGAATATCCTGATGTTAAAAAAACTAGAAAAACCCTACATCATCTAGCCTCCCTTTCACCTATGGGATATTATCAGCCTTTAATCTCTACTTCACCTCAGTGTTATTGGATGCATTAATGTAAAATTGATCTCTATATTTAAGCTCATGATGGTATGTAATACTCAAGTCTACCCTATAATTGATGTAGTGATTGAATGTTAAATGCATAGGGTCCCATTTGTTATTGGTATCCTTCTCCAAACTAAAGGTGGACCTTTGTGTGGTACCAACCATAACTAAATTTTAGTTATTGATCTTAAATCAGCCAATGTTAGATATTTAAGGATGAAGTATTCCTCTTTTCTTAATCTTGTAGAATCCATCTACCCCTATGAGTATATGGAAGGCAATCTCTTATTTAACTAGATTGTATGACACTATGGTTGGCAACCTAAAAGGGGTTATCTTGATTCTTACCACCCTTATTACCATGCAATTAGGATAATACTAGTAGACTCTTAATGTGTTGACTATTTCCCTAATTTCTTTAGATAACTTTGGCATATTCCTCTCAGGATGGCCCTATATAGAATTAGGTATAAATTCTCTAAAATGGCTTACATCTCCTACTTATACTTGTAAATTCTTACGTTTGAGAAGACATAGGGCATGGTCTACTTTAGGTTTGGATCCCAATTAGTGAATTAGGGTAATTTATGAGTATTATAGATGGCATCAACTGAGTAAGACATCATATTGAAATCATCTCCTTAGTTGGCCATAGTCTTCCTAATCTAGGCTACCAAGTTACAGGAAATGATCTCTCCTAGAGGGGAAGTCTTGGCATCATATATGATCATGGACATAAGTAGAACCCATTTTTCATCTATGTGGCCAGTGTCCTCAATTCCATGTAACATGTTCATTATATCAATTCCCATCCTTATCCCCTTTATAAATTAGTTGATGTGGATCTAATTAATCTTGGATTTGAAAATGAACCTCCCCTTATTTTTTGCTTAGTATTTCTAAACTTATTTGATGTTGTGTTTTTTGAACCATTGGGTGATAGTTTCTTGATTGCAAGTAATTTATGGCCTAGGTAGCTCATAATAATCTTGAAAAAATAGCCTATATGAAAGTGATGTCATTACCTAAATTGAAGGACTTAATCATATTGTCTACACACCTGGATTGAGTAAACATTTGGTAGACTAAGGCTACACAAGAGAGGACCTCTAGATTAGATGTATCCTTGTGTAATCCCATGGACTTAAGTGCCAATATGTCTAACCTTTCTTATGTAATATTAGGGTATTCTTCATCATAATTATCCAGGTCTATAATTATTTATACATGGTAGAATAAATCATTTTAATTCTTATCTTTAGTTGTTAATGCAATGGAATTGAAACTAGTTTCCCAAAAGATGATGCTCACTCCATACGAATAAAGGAATGGAACTTGCTCTAGCTTGGTAGCTCTGGATGTTCCTACTTTAGCCATGGTTTCCAAATTTTTTATTAATGATATCATGGATTGTCTTGATGTTGAATACACACATAGAAATATTTATCAAATAGCACATATTACTTTAGAGTTTTCTAAAAGATAACAAAGGTGAATGCAAATGCTCTAGACAAAAAGCTTTAAACTCTAGATTTTTAGAATTTTGAACTTAAAGATACGAGTCATAAATGGTAAGTACATTAACTTTATTTAACTTAAAGTCTATGTGTATCTTATTTTTTGATATAATAGCTTAGAAAATCCACTTTTGTAAATCAACCAATCATTGCTCTTGGTTTGTCCATATGTCCTTTCATAATATGCTTGAATTTCCCCTTGAGTTGACTTGGCTTTTTAACTTCTAAAATGGGCCCCATCAACATTCAATTCATACAAACTAACATGATTTGTGGATATATATGTGCCACCTAGGTGTCTTACTTGATTCATGTTTGACACTTGGTTCCTTTTCATGTACTCCAACCTTTTATTTCAAATATTAGGCCACTAGAGTGAGTTGCATGATATTCTACCAAGTGGTATCTTCTAATTAGATTGATCTTCCTTTTGATGTTGCATGGATTGACCCATTTTATTTTGGGCTGACATGGCCTTGGGACCTCTACTAGATTACCAAGTGGAAATATTTCATTGGCTCACTCTATCACATGACTTTGTTATACAAAACTTTTGATTGACCTACCTACTACGACACTTGATCATGTGTTAGATTTTGATTGGATCACTCTTCACTAGGTTTCATAGTTTCATTTAATGATGATATTACCATGTGGTAAGGGGTCCATGTGTCACCATCCCATTGGTTCCAATTTTTGAGTGGACTCCACATAGCATCTAAATATTTGAGATTAAGTGATTAAGTGACAAGTGTCATCTTATCATGCACTCATAATGTTATTAGAATTGAACCTTTATATTATCTTGAGGACATGAAAGGCATGACTAATTATTAATTAAGACACTATATTTGGGTTAATTTTTCATGATACTAATGAAATTATTTAGGATTTTGGAATGTTGTGATTGGTTTCCATGTGGTGTGCCCTGATGGGGTCAATCTTCTTTATAGGCTAAAATGTAGCAACTAAATGACAAATGGAACATTCCCATTAGGTTGCTTGATCACAAGACTTGATAAAATAGTAATATCATTAAAATACCATGATTTAATTCTAAGTGGAATCCTATGATTGGATCACTAAGTCACATCCTTTTTTAACTTTTCTTTGAACTCAAAACATTATGATTAAGTGCCAAGTGGCACATTCAGGTTGGGTCACTAGGTCATGATTATTTTTGAAGGCTAAAGTATAAATGACTAAGTCCCAACCTTTATATGATCGATCAACAAATGAATGTGATGTTGTCACATGTCAATAAAGGCTAAGTTGGTATAAAGTTTCTATATAAAGGAGATAATGAAGATGTTAAAAAACTATGCAATAAATAAAAAGGGGTAAGCTAAAATCGTAAACCTTAAATATAGAATCTGAGTTCCACATAGTCTAATTTCCACTTTTGTCTTATTGGTACTATGTTGGCTACCCAAGTCAAGTGCCTAAGTGGAAAGATGATTATAACATATAAGATATCTCACACTTTTGTGTGTATAATAGGTTATAAGATTTGATTTACTAGCCTATATCTTTGCCTAAAAGGCTTATGATCAAGTTTGAGGGAAATAATGTGAGTGATTGCCCTAGGGTCAAAGATATTTAGGTCATTATAAGTACATGCAATGATACCCTTATAGTTTGTAAGTAATGTCTTGAGTTTTTTATTTTCAATTCTCAATGCAACTTAGACCCATATTCATGTATTAGGGATGTTGATAAATCCTTAAGTTTTCTTTGGTGAAATCAGATTTGGTTTCCTTGAATTAATTTTGCTTTTGAGCTTGTGGATCGATATCAAAGGCTCACTCCAAATAAACCATCCCTAAAGGAATGTGGTTTATTTCATCTATAGAACACCCTATTGTCCTAGATATTCAAGTTATATAGGTTCAATGTCCTTTTCATATATCAACTGAGACTCAAAAGATCTAAAATTAGTAAGGAAATGAATAATTTATTAATAATCCTCTAACACCTAAAAATGGTCTATATTACCTAGATAGAAGGATAGGGAACTAAATCCAAAGAGAATTTCCACATTTTCAACTCCTATAATGGTGCCAAATTAGAAGTTGAAGTTGTTAGTGAATCTATTATCTAATTTTCTTCTCTCAGAATAGATTTGATGCTTAAGGCATCAACAGACTAAATTAGGTCCTAGGTCTGATGCTTGTATTTATTAAAATAAGTGATTTTACATTGGTGTTTGTTTTTAATCTAGTTTACAACCAACTCAAAATTACCAAATACCTATATTTTTTTGGCACTATACTTTAGTTCAAATTGGAGGCCTGTGATTAGAGCTTCATACTTAGACCTATTATTCATGCATGAGAACTATAATCTATAATATACTAAATACTACTTATATTCTAGGTCTATGAGGACTACATCCATATTTGAAGATTGTTCTGACCAAACCCCATTAAAAAGGGGTGTACATAACTCAGTTGGACCTTCAAATTCTTTTTTATGCAATACATGTTCTTGCTTGGTGAACATGTACACACCAACATGTGAAGACACAAAGTCTGCCTTTTCATTGGTGGAATTGTACTATGTGATTATGTGTTTCATTTTTGGTTCATAGTCCACTCAAATTTGGTTAGTATCCCCTTCCATGGCAGCCAAATGTGTGAAAACTTAGTTACCATGTATAGGTTAAGTATTTAGACAAATCCCTACTAAAAAAAAGGCCATAATATTTTGTAATGTCAATGACCAATATATCAATAGTTTGTTAAACATGTGGTTTAGATGCCAACTAGAAACATACATTTACTAATTCTTTGACACATGGGACTAAGGATTTGTCTAATTAAATAACCACTCTCATGGACGTGTTAGGAATTAGACCTAGTTTTGGAATACAATTGTCAACAACACATTGGATGATGCTCTAAAATGGACCAGATAGTTGTGTACATTCTTTCTAAACATTCTGAGAGTTGGTAGGAAAGTTGGTATTTTTTATTTATCTTTATATACCATCACATTCATGTACATAACCTTTGATTTATCAGGAGAGGACCTTCTAGTTAAGGATTTGAGTAGCATATCCCTATGTTTAGTGATTTGGGCCAACTCATGTAGGTTAATGTTATCCTTGATATTCTTCATATATTTAAAAATGGTGTATCCCCCTTTGTTAAGAGGTTATATATCTTATAAATGCTCATCTCATCTAGGAGGTGGTGGATTCTTGTTATCCTTTGGATCTAGAGGAGTGGTAGTAGTATTATTTATAGGATTTTAATTAGTCATAGATTAATTACTCCTTAGATTATAATTATTCCTGACTTGATGATACTCTTCAAAGTCATGGATATCATCTATGTTATCCTCTATTTCATTATCACATTCTTCTAAAAATAGAGAATCACAAGTTTTGAAAACCATTATTAGGCTTGGGTGGTTTGAATCATTAGAGGAAGATAATTTATTATGATGTGAATTATTTTATTTCCTTTTTTCCCCTATTATAAAATTTCAAAGGATTTGCATAAATAGATATAATCTAATTCACCATGATGCATAATTTTATGAACTTGGCACTAGTTTTGAAGAGATTAATCTATGATATTCATCTTATGTATCTTTTAGATGGAACTTATTACTTTTGATTATATCCATACCTATTTAAAGCTCTTTTATATCTATAGAATCCAAAATTCTAGTTAGTATCATGTCTACCTATGTTACCCATGCATTTCTACATGTTCAAAAACTCATTGCTCAATTTTTATACCATCCTTTAGATCCACTCTTATTTTATCTTTGTGAAATTAGAATTAGTACCTTGTGTAGTAGTTCTATTATCTAGGATTGAGGGCTAACTCTAACTTTATTGGTTGTGGGTAGATGTAGAATTATTTAGGAATCCAAGGTGTTGGTTAGGTGAAACATGACTCAAAGGCACTGAGATGTATAATTAGTTATGGTTTTGGGCTATAGTTTTCTGATTCACACTTGGGATTAGAGTGAAAGCTATAAAAACTAGACCAAGATATAGTGGGGCTAAGGATTACATCTGGGAATTTATTTGTTCATTAATACTAAGGGATTTAGCATAAGCTAAAGTTAGTGATATAATTCCAATAGTTATGCATAAGAACACACTAAAATCAGGATCTAATGAATTTTTATACATTTTAAGATCCAATACCTTATTTGGTTGATAGGTAGTATCTAGTTTTCTATACATATTTTCAAATCTAGCATTCAAGGCTCAGATTGGTTTATTGGGATCTTGCCTCATGTTAGTAAAGTATTGATAAACAACACTTAGACTAGTGACTTGGTAAAATTATGCCAAGAAAGTATCTTGGTAGTTAGGCTAGGTTGTGATATAACCTTCTAAAACATATAAGAACTAGTCACATGTTGCATGTTTTAATGTGAAAGGAATAATTTTCAAGCCACATATTCATGAATTACATTTAATATCCCTAAATTCATTTTGAAGGACTTTATATGTTTCTTCATAGTCCTTCCTCTCAAGGGAGAAAAGTTAGGGAGATATTTCCTTGAGTTTTTATGGAGGTCATACTAGACTCTAATAACATTAATAGTTGAGCCTCCTATCTAGGTTGGATCCTAAAGGGGAGGTGGTAGAGGATTACTCAATTATTTTTATTGTTGTTGGGCCATTACAAGGATAGAAAGACAAAGTTGCCTGCTTGGGGAGAATGAATGGATTTAGGTCCTCTTCTGAATCTCTTATCAGATCTTACCTTTATATATATTTCCAAAGGTGTTAATAACAATTTATCGTCTAAGGTATATCTTGTTAACCTTTTAGGTGCTTGTATTGAAAATCGAGGGGGTATTTCTTAAACATAGATAGAGGTAGAGGTCATCATCCTCCTTATAGCATTAATTAAGTTCACTATTGATGTGGTTTTTATACACACCCTATTAACCCTATTAGGTAGCCTCTGACATATTAATATTAGTGAATAATTTCACTCTAAGGCATGAGTTGTTGGGTGTTTGATTTTATCACAACCTGATAGTGGAATAGAGGTGAATGATACATATTATTTACCATGGGTGAATTGACTATGGATATACTTAGATATAATTGAAGTGAGTTTAATGATTACGGTTTTAACTATATTGGGAAATATTTCCAAAATAAACTCAAATAGGAAGGGTAAGGTAGAAAAGAGGCTTGTGGACTACATAAGACGAAAACCCTTCAAGACTAACACTTGAACAAAGGTAGGAAAAGAATTCAAAAGACCAATATTCATTTTAAGATAATATATCACACCAAAAATCAAACACATTAAAGATTCAAATGGAACCAAAACATAATATAATTAAATATGCATGACTTAAAGGTTACCATGTTCACTATATTTCTATTGCACATATGCAAGAGGGATTATAATTCACATGTAAAAGAAATCTAAATTAGTTGTATCTTAAAATGAATAAATATATTAAATATGATAAATCATACACAATCAAATAACTAAAATACTAAAATGATATCATGTCCCATATAATCCACAAAATTAGAGAAGAATCAATATTTGCACACAAATACCGAGTCAATAAAAACTTCTCAAGATTTCTTATTAATCTTAGTAGCCAAAAAATATTCTCCATTTGGAATTTGGAGGATACATACATACATATATATATATATATATATATATATATATATATATATATATATATATATATATATATATATATATATATATATATATATATATAGATGGGTATGGGGATGCCTCATCTCTTCAAGCTTTAGCTAAAATTACAAGTTAAAAATTAGAACTATATGCCTGGGATCATGCAAAAGATGCATGCCTCATAACCATATTTAGAACAACCTCTTTAGCTAAAAATATAATATGCAATCATATTAAATGTATTGGAAACTAAATCTCAAATTTAATAATAACATGCAAATACAAAACGCTCTCATCTTTATTAAATGTATTTGCATGTTATTATTAAATTTGAGATTTAGTTTCCAATACATTTAATATGATTGCATATTATATTTTTAGCTAAAGAGGTTGTTCTAAATATGGTTATGAGGCATGCATCTTTTTCATGATCCTAGGCATATAGTTCTAATTTTTAACTTGTAATTTTAGCTAAAGCTTGAAGAGATGAGGCATCCCCATACCCATCTATATATATTTTATATATATATATATATATATATATATATAGATGGGTATGGGGATGCCTCATCTCTTCAAGATTTAGCTAAAATTACAAGTTAAAAATTAGAACTATATGCCTGGGATCATGCACAAGATACATGCCTCATAACCATATTTAGAACAACCTCTTTAGCTAAAAATATAATATGCAATCATATTAAATGTATTGGAAACTAAATCTCAAATTTAATAATAACATGCAAATAAGTATTTCAAACGCTCTCAGCGTGCGCACATGCCCCCTGCTCCCTGCGCGCGCATGGAGACTTTGAATGCCGTGGGTTCTCAGGCGAGAGCGCGTTCCTCCTGTTTGGTCCAGGCGGCCGCAGATCTGGCGGCTGGTGTGGATGATCCTTTACTAGCGAATGGGGAAAGGATTATGGTTATGGATGGGGGTTCTCCTCCATTGAAGGATTTTGTAAATGGCGCCCCTATTTTTGGGTCTGTCCCGGGATCTAAGGGAAGATCTTATGTGGACGTGGATGCTTTTGAAGCTGAAATTCATGAAGTGAAACACCATGCTTCTGCAGGGAGACTAAGTGAATCACCTGTAAGTGCTTTAAAACCTGTCAGGGTTAATCTTGATCCTGATACTGTTAAGGAAATATTTGATCAGGCAGAGTATTTTTCAAAATCTGTGGCTATTTGTAGATTTCACGGCTTTTGGCCATCTCATGCCAATTTACATGGCTAGATATCCCAGACATGGTTGCCACTAATTGATGGAAATGTTGAAATTTACCCTTGTGGTAAAGGTTTTTTTATAGCTTTATTTCACATTGCTGAGGACAGGAAGACCATTCTTTCCAACAGAAATTTCTTCTGGCAGGGAAAATACCCTCTCTTCGCCAAATGGTGGCATATGGATTTCAATCCTGTAACGGAAACTTTCAACAAGATCCCTATCTGGGTTCGGCTCCCTAATTTAACATTGCATCTATGGCATGATTCGGTGTTTAAAACCATTGGAAATGCTATAGGGGAATTTTTATTTGTGGATGCGGAAACCAAGAGGTATTTTAGATTGACCTGTGCTTGCCTTATGGTTGAGGTAGATGTTTCTAAGGGCCTTCCTGAGGCGATTTGTCTGGATTCCCCTAGGGGATCTTGGACACAAATGTTAGATTTTGAAGGGTTACCGTTTTGATGTAGAAAGTGTCATCTGACGGGGCATGTTATAGCCAGGTGCACTGCATGGAAATCCAGACCCAGAAGATCTCCTTCTTGGTGGGCTAAAGCTGATCATGATCACTATATTGTAGAACAACCTGAGGAAGCTTCGACTGATTCTGAGAATGAGAAGGATAAGAGTATCTTATCTATTTCGATGGATCAGGAGTCTCAGCCGGAGACGGTTCCTGTTGAAGGTTCGGAGGAGATTAGATTATGTAATCTTTCTGAACCAATTTTCGAGGAGGTAGTGGTTCCTCCACCTATTTTGAAGGTTTCTCCTAGGAGTCAGTTGGTGGCTGGTTCTCCTAAGGCATTGGCTGAGGATTTGTCGCCCCCTGGGCTTCATGATTCTTGGCCTTCAGTGGAATGGGCTGCTGAGGTAGTTAAGGTAGAGGATGGCTGGACTACTATAAAGAGGAAAAAATCTAAGCTTCTGGTCCCTCCTCTAGATATGAAGCTTCGGTCTTGTAAAAAAAAAATAATAATAACTGATTGTTATTGTTTGTCTAGCTCTTGTAGGCTATTTTCTATTTTCTGGCTTATCTGGTTAAGCTTTTGTAGTTCCAGGTTATTTGTTTCCTGGATGTGCTTAAGGTTATATCTATCTGATGTAAAGGGTTTCGGGGCCCCTTCAAAACCTATTTTTACCTTTAATCTAAAACATGCAAATACAAAACTATTTTTATATCATGGTGTTGATTTGGCACCACTAACTAAAGAGGTCAATGGAGTAAAGGTTATTACAACTGATGTAACTACGAGAGGTCCTTATTGGATCAAAACTAGGCCTATTAAATTTTGTATGTTACTAAATATAGGGAAATCAAAGATTTGTGATGTTAGGGAGACATTGATAGCCAATTATGTATGTGGAACTGACCTCAAAGTTACTTCCTTAGCTCTCAACTCTTAGAATAATGCATAAGTTGTGTCAAACTCCTTATTTATAATATCAAAAGTAAGTAATGAAGGCCTCAAAATCTTAATAGCCTTAGCCATCAAGAATTCTTGCTTATATTCTAAGCTTTTTAATTTAGATTCTAAATTCTCTACCTTCATTACTATGTATTTTTTAAAACTAACCAACTGTAATATTTCTTTTTTGGTTTTCTAAACGGTACCCTCAAGTAGTTTTTTGAATTTGTCTACAACTGACTGAAGAAGGTTTTAAAAATTAGGTATATTGACCAATTATTCTTTGGGGTTTATCACATTATTAACCCTCATATCTACCAAAATTTATATGCTTAACCCTCATGAGTGAGGAAATGCTCTAGTAAAGTCTTCATTTGCTTGTGTCATTTAAGGGAAGAATCCCTTCATACCATTACATAATTCAAGTAACAAGAAGCATATATACTAGACATAAGATTAAATTTGTTAAAATAATTAGTCTTGGAACATTAGACCAAAAAATTAAATCTACTTTATACTTGTTTCATCTAGTCCAAAATGTGATAATAACTACCCTATTCAATTATATCCCTAACTTGGAAAACCCAAATTTATAAAAAATATTGTACAACTTGGTTGTTGCACTTTGTACATCATAAAAAAATTCTTGAGGTGACTGTATGATTTGGATATATTTTCAGATTTTTAAGGCATCTTATTTACATTAAAACATTCCTTTCATTGTTTCCCCTATAGAATCCATAAAAGCACCAAAATTATTAATATACTTAGTGGGGTCATTTGGATTTCTCTTGGGTCTCTTTTCTAAAGGGAAAACATTCTCCCTTTGTTCAAAATCCACTTCTTATTTTGTTTTCATGGTCATCACCTTCCTCTTCCTTACCCTTTAAATAATCCTACTCTACTTATCAAACCAAGTGGAGAGTGTGGGAAGTTTGGTCGTAACCAAATTATATCTTTCATCCCTATCACTTTGAATTTACCTTACCCATTGAGGAATAATGAGTTATCCTATTTCAATTTCTTGGTTTGGGCCTAAGGACTAAGAATATGGGGGAGTCATAGGAGGTGTTTTAATCAAGAGAGGTGTCAAAGATGCACTTATCTAAATAGGAAATTAGAGATTTATTGGAACAACCTTCTCACATGGAGATGTTTCATTCATAGGTGTAACTTAAGTCAAGATTTTAGTCAATCCCATGGTAATTTATATAATAATTATATCTATTTACATGGTCAATGGCTATGGTATGGGGAGTTCCAATTGGGCTAACATTTTCTTAAAGAGTAGTGGCATCCAGGTATTAAAAATAGAAATAGTGACCAAATTTTCAAAATAGACTAATTTGGTAGTCCTTATTAACTTTGGATAAGAAGAATGAATATCTGAATCAATATTACTAATAAAACTAGACAAAATCTACTTAGGAATGGCTGGGGGAAAACTTGCAGCTAAGGTTTCAATATTAAAATTGAAGAAATAATATAAGAGATTACCTTGCCAAGGCTCTATCTCTATTATTGTATGAGGAATTACTATTTTGATATGTTGGACAAGGATTATTGTAGTCTTTGTTCTCCTGGAATCAAGACTTTGGAATTTTCTAGTCCAACCTCTTCATCATCTGATTCTTCATCTATGGGATAATCAACTAGAGATATCACATGCTTGAACTCCTCTTCTTTCATTAGTTCTAATGTATCCATTGCATCTTCCACTTCATCCACTTTTATGATTAGAAGATAAATTGATGGTCTTTATTTTATTTGTTTATCCTTGGAGGGGAGGGTAGATTATTTATGCTTCCTATGTTAAAGGAAGGTGGGTAGAATGGAAGGTGGATGAGATGAAGGAATAGTTGTAGGGATAATAATAGGATATATGATTGGAGATGGTAGTGAAGGAGTAGTAGATATGATGAATAGTGATAACATGGTTGTGGAGGAGATGAAGCTTTCCCAATGAGACTTAGGGTATCGGGGAGAACCTAGAGTAGTAAGAATAGATAGAAAATCAATCTATAATTTTTTTCATATACTTACCCGAGTAACTATAATGATGGGTGGCAAAGATGTCATCAATAAAGAGTTATTCCTTTGTTTCCCTCAAGAATTTGTTGACTTGTGCATTTTATTGGCTATCTCATAGGTCTAAATATTAGTTTCCACCAATGTAAAAGAGGCTTGGGGACCTAGGAGTCCCCTCAGAATTTCCCTCCTAATTTGAGGGTTTGATTTTCTCTGAGTTCTAGAATCATTTGGTTTTTCATCTATAGGCACTTGTGAAGGGGAGGAGGTTTATCTTGTTACTGAATGTTAGTCAATTTAATTGGAGGCCATTTATGGCTCCATTTAACTTATGCTTTGTCCTAGTTAATTCAGGATCATATTAAAGGGATTGATCCAAAGCCATAGATATTCATTTATTCCTAATTTTCATCCAAACTTTAGTATCATTATTTGTATTTAGAAATTATATGTCATGGTCAAAATCCTCATGGCCATAGGAAACTTGTGTTTTATTCTTCTCCTTGAGTTGTAAGAGATACCCCTCACCTTGTTCTTAGGGTCCTATTCCTTGAAAGGTGAAACCTATAGATTATATTGAGTGTTGGCCTTACTAGCATGAAGAAAATGAGATCTAGCAACATAATAAGCCAAATGCCTTTGACCAATTTTCTCATCAATGATATTTTAAAATTTATATGTAATTTTTTGTTCTAATATGTGGTCTAAAACATGGTATGGTATAATTAGGGTAGTGGTCCATGTCCCTTCTACCTTGATAAATATGACATCTAGGTAGTACTAGTAGTCTTTCATTTGGTTTAATATTTTATTATATTCTCTAATAATCTAGGAATTATAGTTCCCTATATGGCCTAAAATATTTGAGGATATACCTCCTCACCTATCCTATTGATTTCATTCTTATATCTATGCATAAACATAAAAGAGTAGTACTCACCAACTCTATTTTCTAAATATTCACTCAAAAGATGCCATTATTTACCATAAGTATTCTATACTATGTCATTATTGCATATAATAGGTATGACATCATGTAAATTTTCCATTGATTACTCTTTGATCAAGGTGAATAAATTGTGATTTTAGCTTGACACTAATAATGTATCCTAGTGCTACTAACTTTTTTGATGTAAATAGTATATCCAATAGAGGAAGCCACTCAACCTTAATATATACATCACTAGGAAAACCATACAAATTATCAAATAGGGTTGTAGTTATTCTAATTCTAGTTCTAAATTTGATGATGTAATTGGATGAGTTAACCACCTTGGGATTCACCCTCTAGCCTTTAGTAATCCATTATTTCAATTTTCCATTTACTATATTGTGCTCAAGCTAAACATTGGCTGAGACCTAATTGTAATTAGTTTGGGGAAAGGGAGTCTAAGGTATCTCTCAAATTCCCTACCCTAGATGTATGAAATAAAAATTTGAACCTTCCTAACATGTAATATATCCCCAAAAATCATTTCATTAACAAATAAATCTTTGATTAGGTCAATGCACAACATTAACTTATGTTTAGCTACTACTTGGTGGAGGTCTTATTCTTTGATTAATAAGAGTCCATCTACATATTGTTTCATTTTTGAAAAACATTTTTCCTTAATAGAATATGTATTTATGGACTCTACCTCTTCCTAGAGTGTCAAGTAGTGTAGGAACTTGAAATCTAACATGTTCCTTTAAAATACCATATCCATGTGTTCAAGGCATCTTTTGAATGAGTAGGGAAATGGAATTAGATATTTACCCTATTTTGAAGAAGAATCCATTACTCTTTGATAGCTATTGAAATTATCTATACGAATTGATTGGTTTGTTATGTGGTAACTCACTAAAGAAATTAGGGATTTTAGGATGCTGGCAACCTTGAAGAGATGATTGTTGGATTAAAAGATTAAAATGAAGTGATTCTCCATTTTATGTAGATTTTCACATATTATTCCTAAGATTCAATATTAAATGCATTTGGGTGCCATCAATGTAGATAATGAAATTTTATTTTAATTTTTAATTTGAATTGATCTTGTTACTTAGATTTAGTGGGTTGGTTAGCTAGCCACATGGAAACACTTAATTGAGTCTCCATATATATTCGCCACTTTTGAGACAACTATCAAATAATTATTGACCAATTCTTTTACCATGCTATCAATATTTTCCATCCATACCTTAGCCACATCCCCTTTCCAAAAATGACACTTGTCTAGCTCTCATCCTATTAGATATTTAACCTTAGGTCATGTTTTTACATGCTCTAAAATCATGGGTCAATGTGATCAAGCCATATGGAATGATCTCAGTGGTGTGGGGACTTGGCAGGTTTAAAGGCTTATAACCTATTCATTTGAATTGTGTATGTCCTAAAAGGTCCTAGGTAGTGAAAGGTAGACATGTGGAGTGGTCTCAATGGCCTGATAAGTTTAGGGGATTGGATCCATTAGACATTATATTCTGACTATGTTTTGACTCTCTTAAAGTTGAGTTGAGGAAAAAATGTGCCAAGTGTTGATTGTTCAGAGCATGGAAGCTTAAAGTAATTAGACTATAGATAAAATGTCTTTTTAATCCTTCAGGGGTTCTATTTGATAGAAATATTGCTAAATGTTGAGTCACTTGGGACCATGTAAGCTCAAAAATATTACATTATGGATTCTTGGAACCATTAAACTTGGTAGATAAAAAGTGAAGTATCCATGTTGTTGGGTTCTTAGAAGCACACCACGTGGCATTTTATCAAATCTCAATAACTTGAAAGACTTAGAATTTTATAACATCTCAAGGTTATGGATAATATGGGAGTTAGGCGAGTGGAAAATTTATGTAACTAAAGTGGGGCCCACTCATATATGGTTAATGAATTCTAGTCAATGGTCTTATGATTACATAAAGTAGATGCAAAATAATGATGATAAAATATCAATATTTTTAGCTTATAAACCATAACATAAAAAAAATAAATCATGAAAAACCAAGGCATAATATTACTGTACATTCTAGTTCAATATTTGAAATTCATGGTTTGATTTCTTATAAAACTTAGCTTCAAGAGAATAAACTTAGAATATGAATGAATAACAATTAGCAAAATGGAATTCTAAAGTTCATGACTTCCCCAATTAAATATTTTACCATAATGGATCCCTATTTGAAATTGATAAAATGGGGTGTGTGTGTTAGTGGCACAATAAATATTATTTACCTTTCTATCAAAATAATATTCCTTTGGTATTAACCTACATATTTAATTTGAAATATGTATGTTTTATTTTTTGTACATTTTTTTGGGGTAGTTTTCATAGTAGAGGAACATTGAAAGGAATTAGAAGACTGAGAATTTTTAGGATAATAATTAAATTTAATGTGTCTTCTTAACAATGGTTAAATGGCATAACATTGGGAGGATAATGAAAAGGAATATTAAAAATTCATTTCATTGGATTCATATGCAAAGACATAAGCTTGAAATTTAACCAATTTATAAATTGAATAATTTTTTAAAGGGACCATCAAGGCTGAAATTAAATTGAGGATTATCATAGTGAATTCATATAACCTCAAAGAAAGGAACAAAGAATAATTTAATAGATGAAAAATCTCAAGTTTGTGAATAAAATGTTTAAAATGGCCAAGTCCCTTTTATTTTAAAAGGACTGATAATTCCCTCCATATTTTGATTTCCCTTAGAGATAACAATGTAATTTATTTCAAGGAAACTTGTTGATGTCATGTTTGAAGAGATCTTAAGTCATTAGATTAAAATAATAATATATTGAGTCATTTATTTCCAACGTGAAGATATAAAGCTTTAATAAAATATAAAATAATTATAAAATATGTAAGTCACATTTTGAATATGAATTATTTTGATAAAGACGAGAGAATATCCAATGATTAATTATATAAAAAAGGATCAAAATCACTAGATAATGAAAATATGTGGAGCCCACACATATTCATTCATAATATTTTATGGTAAAAATATTATAAGGTAATAAATTTTTAAGCCCCCCAAACTATTGATCTTATTAAGATCTAATGGTATGAGATGTTAATTCAAAAAATAGCTAGTAACCATAAGATAATTTGAAATTTCAAGATGAAATAATTAGCTAAACTTGACTCAATCTGTTAGATAAATATTGATCACACTAATTTCATGCCATTATATCTTATTTAAAAAAAGGATTAAAAATAAATGAGGAATTTAAATGAATGGTCCCATTTAGTTTCTATGAAAATTTAAAAGTATCCATCCATTCATGAGATTAAAATGAGTATCCAAAACCATTGGTCATAAAAGGATTTGATATATAAAGGAAAACAATAAACTAAAACTCTAGATTGGATTTATAGCCATTGATTTTTTAAAGAACCAATGAAATGAGTTAATTTCTAAAAGGTTGATGATAACATTTATCACAAATAACTCAATATATTAGGTCAATCTCAACCACATCAATATCTACCCATAATATAAACTCAAGGAGTTCATAGATAATATCTCACACAACCAACTTCTAAGAGAGGAAATGAATAAAATTTTAGTGTTCATGACATGAAAAATATAGGTAAATAATGAGCTCAAGATGTAAGAGATATTTTGATTCACAAATAAAACCCAATTGATGTGAAATTCAAAATTTCTAGAGTAGTCCAAATATGGTGAAAAATAAGAGAAAATTCTTGTGTAAGGAATTCAGAAGCCATAGATAAGGCAATTTATACTACCCCTTGCCTTTATTGGGAATTGCCATCCTTAGACCCCCACTTTTGAATTCTAAAGCCAAAGTGGAAATTAGTGGGAGGCCACACTATAAATAACTACAATTTTATTTATCCCATGCACATTAGATTATGATATTTTGGACTCAACACTTTACAAGCAAGCCCTGAGTGCTTCTAAAATGTTAAAATTATTACACTAGAGTCCATTAATTATTTAGCTTCAATATTTTAATATTAATCCTTATTTTCTTGATTCAATGGCTCTATTTTTATAAATGAGCCCATCCACTTATTTAATAAAATATTTTATTTTTATAAAGATCCCATGTATATTTAAAGGGGGGAATTTAGGTAGAAAAACCTTATTATTAAAAATATGAAACTACACAAAATAAAATTAGATCCCACCATAATTTAAAACTTTATAGTAATTATTTGTATTCTTTTTATATAATATAGAAGTAGCTAGAGTAAAATATCTACATGTTTAGTATGTAAGAGAGAATGATAATCATGAAGAATAATTATTGAACCATTAAAAATAAGAAAGAAGTTGTAGAAAGTAATTTTTAATGAATTAAATAAGGGACAAATTTAAAAAATCCATTCAATGCTCCTTCACTTGGGTAATGTGTAGCTGAATTTTAATGCTTTTTCCTCACTTTTTTCCTCTACTCTCTTCTATATATGTAAATGAGCTCCCTTTGGAAATGTTTTTGATTTAATATGCTTTTGAAGTCTATTATATTATATAATTCATATTTTATCCCTTGTTAATATTATTTTAAAGAATATATCAAGCCCTTTAGTAAGTGTAATGAAATTGTGCATGGTTTCTACAAGTGAAAAGGATTTTTCGATCTTGTTTTTCTACCCATAGTTTTTATCATGTTATTGTAAATTAGTGTTGTATATTTCCCTTTGTATTCATTTATTTAAGTTTCTCCCATTTCCATTCTTACATACTTATAGCATTATGTTTATATATATAAAAGGGATCTTCCCACTTTTTAATCTAGTGCATCACCATTTTTTTATGAATATTTATAACTCTTTCCCTCTCCATATTTCCCTTAATGCAAGTAGTTTAGGTAGAATAGAACTAGTTTATAAAAAATAAATAAATACCTCTAGAGATTTATTTTTAAGATTATTTCCACATTAACATATATTCTCATGTTTTGGTTGATTTAAAAATAATAATAAAGTTGAAAAAATAGGACTATTAAAAACCCCTTTTTATATATTTCATTCATTTCATGTGTCTTCCTCCCTTGAGTTGATTTTATACCTTACATTTATTCTATATTTTACAATTTGGAACTAGTTTTATATTTGTATTGACATTCTTCTAACCACTTTATTTTTGTTGATTGCTATATTTTTATGGCTCTTTCCCATTTATTATTGATCCCATCTTAAACACTTGTAAATATTTATTGATAATGAAAATATATATATTGAGACATTCCATCCTATCATGTATTGAGTTATATTATAAGTGAAATGGTGTTTTCAGTATTCCTCTTCTTCTTATTATTATATTGTACCCTTGGTTTTCCTATTTATTTTGTTTCTAGATTTTACCTCTCCTATTCTATTTTTAAAGATTAAATTTTCTTGTTCATTTTTAAATGCACCCATTGGAATTATTTTTATAGCTCTAAAAAATTATTTTTATAAAAGTATAAATTCTAAAAATATTATAAGAAATTAAAATAAAAAAATTATTTTATTTTAACTTTGTTGATTGATACATATCATGATTACATACCTATGTTGTATGTTTCTTTGTATACAATTTACATGTGCTTCTAATGGTATTATTCATGTGTGTGAGATAAAAGATAAACATGTTTCATATGATCATGTATTTTTAAATGTTATAAAAATAATTTTATGCCCACACCATAGGGAAATTATCAGATTGATGGTATGGCTTACGTTGGCATAATATCTATACAATAGATTTTATGTGATATATTTATTGATTTCATTTATCATATATAACTAATACTTTGATTAGGTAATATATTTATAGTACCTATATTTTTTGTCACACAAACACATACACACACATTGTGGAGTATTTAATTAAATTATTTTACAAGGTAAATAAATTTAATAAAACATGATATTTTTTCACAAGGGAGATATAACATATGAAAGTATAAAATAGTAAATAATACCTACCATAGTGGTTGAAAAGACTAAATAATCATAGAAAATAATAATTTAACAATAAATGACCTAAAAAAAAGAGGAAAAAAATGATTAAAATAAAATACCTAGTTGTAATCTTAGAATTCTAAAAGTGAAAAAGTTGTTTAGAGGTAATTATGAATATCTATTTTAAATCTAGAACCTTGACTATCAAAAAAATATTTGGTGCATGTTAGTCTACCAATAAATTTATGTTGGCATATTGAGTCACAAAATATGACCATATGATTTTTTTCATCAAATATGCCCTTATTCTATTCTTATCGAACATGTTATACTACCTTAAATCTATATTATCCTCTATTTTTATTAAGTGTTATTTTTGTTTTAATATTATGTTTCATCACTTTCCTAAATTCATAGGAATGATGTAT